>OU342746.1:275660064-276024312 GCA_910589775.1 Avena eriantha | reverse complement strand
TGGTCATTGCATGTGTGTTCTTTTCACAAACCATATCTGGACCCACTAGAGTCATTGCATGTGTGTTCTTATACTAAAACTAGCACTAGAGTCATTGCATGTGTGTTCTATCCACAAACCACACATGGATCAACCACTGTCATTGCATGTGTGTTCTTTCCACAAACCACACATGGATCAACCACTAGAGTCATTGCATGTGTGTTCTTATACTAGAACCAACACTAGAGTCATTGCACATGTGTTACTTTCACAAACCACATATGGATCAGTGGTCATTGCATGTGTGTTCTTTTCCATAAACCACTTATGGATCCATTACAGTCATTGCATGTGTGTTCTTTTCCACAAACCACACATGGATCCACCAGTGGTCATTGCATGTGTGTTCTTTTCACAAACCACACATGGATCAACCACTAGAGTCATTGCATGTGTGTTATTTCCACAAACGACACATAGATCAACCACTAGAGTCATTGCATGTGTGTTCTTATACTAAAACCACAAACCAGCACTAGAGTCATTGCATGTCTGTTCTTTTCCACAACCCACACATGAATCCACTAGACTCATTGCATGTGTGTTCTTTTCCACAAATAACTTATGGATCAACTAGTGGTCAATGCATGTGTGTTCTTTTCACAAACCACATGTGGACCCACTAGAGTCATTGCATATGTGTTCTTATACTAAAACTAGCACTAGAGTCATTGCATGAGTGTTCTTATACTAAAACTAGCACTAGAGTCATTGCATGTGTGTTCTATCCACAAACCACACATGGATCCACCACTGTCATTGCATGTGTGTTCTTTCCACAAACCACACATGGATCAACCAGTAGAGTCATTGCATGTGTGTTCTTTCCACAAACCACATAGGGATCAACCAGTGGTCATTGCATGTGTGTTCTTTTCCATAAACTACTTATGGATCCATTACAGTCACTGTATGTGTGTTATTTCCACAAACCACACATGGATCAACCACTAGAGTAATTGCATGTGTGTTATTTCCACAAACTACACATGGATCAACCACTAGAGTCATTGCATGTGTGTGTTCTTTTCCAAAAACCACACATTGATCCACCACTAGAGTTATTGCGTGTGTGTTCTTTCTACAAACCACAGATGGATCTACCAGAGTCATTGCATGTGTGTTCTTTCCACAAACCACACATGGATCAACCACTAGAGCCATTGCATGTTTGTTCTTATACTAAAACCATAAACCAGCACTAGAGTCATTGCATGTGTGTTCTTTCCACAAACCACACATGGATCCACTAGACTCATTTGCATGTGTGTTCTTATCCACAAACAACTTATGGATCAACCAGTGGTCATTGCATGTGTGTTCTTTTCACAAACCACATGTGTACCCACTAGAGTCATTGCATGTGTGTTCTTATACTAAAACTAGCACTAGAGTCATAGCATGTGTGTTCTATCCACAAACCACACCTGGATCCACCACTGTCATTGCATGTGTGTTGTTTCCACAAACCACAAATGGATCAACCACTAGAGTCATTGCATGTGTATTCTTTTCAAAAACCACATCTGGATCAACCAGTGGTCATTGCATGTGGGTTATTTTCCATAAACCACTTATGGATCCATTACAGTCATTGCATGTGTGTTATTTCCACAAACCACACATGGATCCACTAGACTCATTGCATGTGTGTTCTTTTCCACAAACAACGTATGGATCAACCACTAGAGTCATTGCATGTGTGTTCTTTTCACAAACCACATGTGGACCCACTAGAGTCATTGCATGTGTGTCCTTATACTAAAACTAGCACTAGAGTCATTGCATGTGTGTTCTATCCACAAAACACACATGGATCCACCACAGTCATTGCATGTGTGTTCTTTCCACAAACCACACATGGATCAACCACAAGAGTCATTGCATGTGTGTTCTTTTCACAAACCACATATGGATCAACCAGTGGTCATTGCATGTGGGTTCTTTTCCATAAACCACTTATGGATCCATTACAGTCATTGCATGTGTGTTATTTCCACAAACCACACATGGATAAACCACTAGAGTCATTGCATGTGTGTTATTTCCACAAACCACTCATGGATCAACCACTAGGGTCATTGCATGTGTGTGTTCTTTTCCAGAAACCACACATGGATCAACCACTACAGTGATTGCATGTGTGTTATTATACTAAAACCAACATTAGAGGCATTGCATGCGTGTTCTTTCCGCAAACCACACATGGATCAACCAGTGGTTATTGCATGTGTGTTCTTTTCCACAAACCACACATGGATCCACCAGTGGTCATTGCATGTGTGTTCTTTCCAACAAACCACATATGGATCAACCAGAGTCATTGCATGTGTGTTCTTTCCACAAACCACACATGGATCAACCACTAGAGTCATTGCATGTTTGTTCTTATACTAAAACCACAAACCAGCACTAGATTCATTGCATGTGTGTTCTTTTCCACAAAGCACACATGGATCCACTAGACTCATTGTATGTGTGTTCTTTTCCACAAACAACTTATGGATCAACCAGTGGTCATTGCATGTGTGTTCTTTTCACAAACCATATCTGGACCCACTAGAGTCATTGCATGTGTGTTCTTATACTAAAACTAGCACTAGAGTCATTGCATGTCTGTTCTATCCACAAACCACACATGGATCCACCACTGTCATTGCATATGTGTTCTTTCCACAAACCACACATGGATCAACCACTAGAGTCATTGCATGTGTGTTCTTATACTAGAACCAACACTAGAGTCATTGCACATGTGTTACTTTCACAAACCACATATGGATCAACCAGTGGTCATTGCATGTGTATTCTTTTCCATAAACCACTTATGGATCCATTACATTCATTGCATGTGTGTTCTTTTCCACAAACCACACATGGATCCACCAGTGGTCATTGCATGTGTGTTCTTTTCACAAACCACACATGGATCAACCACTAGAGTCATTGCATGTGTTATATTTCCACAAACCACACATAGATCAACCACTAGAGTCATTGCATGTGTGTTCTTATACTAAAACCACAAACCAGCACTAGAGTCATTGCATGTCTGTTCTTTTCCACAACCCACACATGAATCCACTAGACTCATTGCACGTGTGTTCTTTTCCACAAATAACTTATAGATCAACTAGTGGTCAATGCATGTGTGTTCTTTTCACAAACCACAAGTGGACCCACTAGAGTCATTGCATATGTGTTCTTATACTAAAACTAGCACTAGAGTCATTGCATGTGTGTTCTTATACTAAAACTAGCACTAGAGTCATTGCATGTGTGTTCTATCCACAAACCACACATGGATCCACCACTGTCATTGCATGTGTGTTCTTTCCACAAACCACACATGGATCAACCAGTAGAGTCATTGCATGTGTGTTCTTTCCACAAACCACATAGGGATCAACCAGTGGTCATTGCATGTGTGTTCTTTTCCATAAACCACTTATGGATCCATTACAGTCATTGTATGTGTGTTATTTCCACAAACCACACATGGATCAACCACTAGAGTAATTGCATGTGTGTTATTTCCACAAACCACACATGGATCAACCACTACAGTCATTGCATGTGTGTGTTCTTTTCCACAAACCACACATGGATCCACCACTAGAGTCATTGCATGTGTGTTTTTTCTACAAACCACATATGGATCTACCAGAGTCATTACATGTGTGTTCTTTCCACAAACCACACATGGATCAACCACTAGAGCCATTGCATGTTTGTTCTTATACTAAAACCATAAACCAGCACTAGAGTCATTGCATGTGTGTTCTTTTCCACAAACCACACATGGATCCACTAGACTCATTGCATGTGTGTTCTTATCCACAAACAACTTATGGATCAACCAGTAGTCATTGCATGTGTGTTCTTTTCACAAACCACATGTGTACCCACTAGAGTCATTGCATGTGTGTTCTTATACTAAAACTAGCACTAGAGTCATTGCATGTGTGTTCTATCCACAAACCACACATGGATCCACCACTGTCATTGCATGTGTGTTCTTTCCACAAACCACACATGGATCAACCACTAGAGTCATTGCATGTGTATTCTTTTCAAAAACCACATATGGATCAACCAGTGGTCATTGCATGTGGGTTATTTTCCATAAACCACTTATGGATCCATTACAGTCATTGCATGTGTGTTATTTCCGCAAACCACACATGGATCAACCACTAGAGTCATTGCATGTTTGTTCTTATACTAAAACCACAAACCAGCACTAGAGTCATTGCATGTGTGTTCTTTTCCACAAACAACTTATGGATCAACTAGTGGTCATTGCATGTGTGTTCTTTTCAGAAACCATATGTGGACCCACTAGAGTCATTCCATGTGTGTTCTTATAGTAAAACTAGCACTAGAGTCATTGCATGTGTGTTCTATCCACAAACCACACATGGATCCACCACTGTCATTGCATGTGTGTTCTTTCCACAAATTACACATGGATCAACCACTAGAGTCATTGCATGTGTGTTCTTTCGACAAACCACATATGGATCAACGAGTGGTCATTGCATGTGGGTTCTTTTCCATGAACCACTTATGGATTCATTACAGTCATTGCATGTGTGTTATTTCCACAAACCACACATGGATCAACCACTAGAGTCATTGCATGTGTGTTATTTCCACAAACCACACATGGATCAACCACTAGAGTCATTGCATGTGTGTGTTCTTTTCCACAAACCACACATGGATCAACCACTAGAGTCATTGCATGTGTGTTATTTCACAAACCACACATGGATCAACTACTAGAGTCATTGCATGTGTGTGTTCTTTTCCACAAACCACACATGGATCAACCACTACAGTGATTGCATGTGTGTTCTTATACTAAAACCAACATTAGAGTCATTGCATGTGTGTTCTTTCCACAAACCACACATGGATCAACTAGTGGTTATTGCATGTGTGTTCTTTTCCCCAAACCACACATGGATCCACCAGTGGTCATTGCATGTGTGTTCTTTCCACAAACCACATATGGATCAACCAGACTCATTGCATGTGTGTTCTTTCCACAAACCACACATGGATCAACCACTAGAATCATTGCATGTTTGTTCTTATACTAAAACCACAAACCAGCACTAGAGTCATTGAATGTGTGTTCTTTTCCACAAACAACTTATGGATCAACCAGTGGTCATTGCATGTGTGTTCTTTTCAGAAACCATATGTGGACCCACTAGAGTCATTGCATGTGTGTTCTTATACTAAAACTAGCACTAGAGTCATTGCATGTGTGTTCTATCCACAAACCACACATGGATCCACCACTGTCATTGCATGTGTGTTCTTTCCACAAACCACACATGGATCAACCACTAGAGTCATTACATGTGTGTTCTTTCGACAAACCACATATGGATCAACCAGTGGTCGTTGCATGTGGGTGCTTTTCCATAAACCACTTATGGATCCATTAGAGTCATTGCATGTGTGTTATTTCCACAAACCACACATGGATCAACCACTAGAGTCATTGCATGTGTGTTATTTCCACAAACCACACATGGATCAACCACAAGAGTCATTGCATGTGTGTGTTCTTTTCCACAAACCACACATGGATCAACCACTAGAGTCATTGCATGTGTGTTCTTATACTAAAACCAGCACTAGAGTCATGGCATGTGTGTTCTTTCCACAAACCACACATGGATCAACCAGTGGTCATTGCATGTGTGTTATTTTCCACAAACCACACATGCATCCACCAGTGGTCATTGCATGTGTGTTCTTTTCACAAACCACATATGGATCAACCAGAGTCATTCCACGTGTGTTCTTTCCACAAACCACACATGGATCAACCACTAGAGTCATTGTCGTGTGTTCTTATACTAAAACCACAAACCAGCACTAGAGTCATTGCATGTGTGTTCTTTTCCACAGACCACACGTGGATCCACTAGACTCATTGCATGTGTGTTCTTTTCCACAAACAACTTTTGGATCAACTAGTGGTCATTGCATGTGTGTTCTTTTCACAATCCACACGTGGACCCACTAGAGTCATTGCATGTGTGTTCTTATACTAAAACTAGCACTAGAGTCATTGCATGTGTGTTCTATCCACAAACCACACATGGATCCACCACTGTCATTGCATGTGTGTTCTTTCCACAAACCACACATGGATCAACCACTAGAGTCATCGCATGTGTGTTCTTATACTAAAACCAACACTAGAGTCATTGCATGTGTGTTCTTTTCACAAACCACATATGGATCAACCAGTGGTCATTGAATGTGTGTTCTTTTCCATAAACCACTTATGGATCCATTACAGTCATTGCATGTGTGTTCTTTTCCACAAACCACACATGGATCCACCAGTGGTCATTGCGTGTGTGTTCTTTCCTTAAACCACATATGGATCAACCAGAGTCATTGCATGTGTGTTATTTCCACAAACCACACATGGATCAACCACTAGAGTCATTGCATGTGTGTTATTTCCACAAACCACACATGGATCCATTTGAGTCATTTCATGCTTCTTCTTATACTAAAACTAGCACTGCCCCCCAATGGATCCACCGTTAGACCGAGTCTTCTAGAAGGCACGCCACAACATAGTTGTTCTGCTTGACGATTGTTACATTCCGTTTGATTGGGGCGCTTGGACGATTTGGATGGTCTTCACGAGAGCGATCCTCGAGTAGGCTGTTCTGCGGCATGATTGGCCACGCTTGCTCTGGACAAACTGGCATGTTGCGAGTATGACGACTCACGAGTTCAGTGGGCCATATCCCAATGTCACATCCCCGTTACTTCTCTTCCTCCCCGTACTTCTCTTCCTTCCCCTCGAAGCCACTTTCCCCACTTCACTTCCATACTGCCACAGCCGCAAGCCGACGACATCCGCCAATTCTCCGGTCACTACCTTCATGGTAAGAAATCATTTTACAAGCTTTTGAACTTATCCTACACATTCCTACTATTCGCCAATCTAACTGCTGATCTTTTTTCCAATTTTGTCGACGAACTTCAGTTGTGGCAGATGTGGGAGCCCAAGAATCTGGAGATCCGCGCGTGCAACTTTGCAGCGGCGTTCCCGCTCGTGTGCTCGCACCCCGGATGCTTTCGCCGTTACTCCTACTGCGAGCTCCCGCTCCACGAGCTCACGTGCCCGCACGGCACGTGCGCCTGTACGGAGCCGGGATGCAACTACATAGGCCCGCCGGCAGAGCTCGTCGTCCACCTTGCAGATGGGCACTTGATCGAAGTGATTAGGATCTCTTACGGGCAAGCCCAACTTCTCCAAGAGCAGGTGTCGTTCACTAAATCGGCACGCCGCCTGCTAATTTACCAGGGGGGCGACTCTGTTTTCGTCCTGACCATCACCGCCGATGTTCCGGAAAGCAGAGTCAGGCCCACCATCGTGGGTGCCGTATGCGTCAGGTCGGTCTCGTGCGCCTGGCCCGTATACACGGTGCGCATGTGGGCGAACGCCCAGCCGCCGTCGTCGGATAGCATTCTTGTGCTAGCCGAGGCGCCGAGCTGCCCGACGCCGCGGGAGGTGGAGTATGTGGACCTAAGGTCGATCCTATGCGTGCCATCTCAGTACCTCGTTGGTGCTGGACCGAACAGGCAGATGCATTTCTACATTTGTATCGAGAATACCGACAAACAAATGTAGTACTTGTGCTATCGTTACTGTTAGACTTAAGCGATGCTTCTCACGTGCTTGGAGCATACGTGTTGTGCGAATGTACCCCAGTTGTAGTTTTCAGTACTCCTTAATACTTCGACGAGTTATTATATTGGTCCAATCAGCTTGTTGTTGTCACATTGCAAAGTCCGCTTGCTCTGGACAGACTGGCAATACCGTGTGCTCCCGCTCCCACATGTCAGTGTCACGTGTTCCGAGGGCCCACCTACCAGTGTCCTTCCCCTCGAAGCCACTGTCCCAACTTCTCTTCCATCCTGCCACTCTCGTCCGATGGTTGTAATCTGATGATTTTCGTTGGATTGTTTACAAGTAATCTATGCTGATAATGCAACATGCAAATGGCACAGACACAATTTCTAAAGTGGAAGCACTCACCGGCTGCTATTGCACATATTTCTTAATATAGCTCGACAAACACATTACAATAATTGTACTCGCATTAAACACAACCGAAATTGCAACCATCCTAAACAACATCTAAACCCACATCACACAACTATCGTCGAAGTCCACCTCGATTGGTGACACCGCCGTGCCCTTCCTGGTGACATCCACTCCCGCTCGTGGCTTGCCCTTCGCCAAGGAGGCAACAATGTGTTGGGTCCGCAGCATAGAAAACAAAAAATTCCTATGGTGTGAACTACGCGCCAAGATCTATCTACTAGGTACAAAGCAACGGGTGGACATACATCCAACGAGAACTTACCCTCGAAGACAACGAGTTTTTTTAACGAGTAGGAACTCGTGATTGATGTAGTCGTACACTTGCCGATCTCAAGATCGTGAGGAAGTCCGAGCACCGCAACTCAGCAGCGCATCCACACTCGCACACACGTTTAAGCCACCGGACAACCTCCACCTCCTCGCTCCAGTGATCCAGTGGAAGTAGCAACTCCTTCCAGACGAAATGCCACCGAGAACATGTATCTCGCTAATCCGAGACCATGGGGGAATAATTCTAGAGGGGGAGAGAGATCCTTCACAAGGAGGTGTGAGGATGAAGGAGGGAATGGGTGGCCTTTTATAGGAGGAGGGGGTGCCCCTCCTCTCCATGGCCGGCGCATGGGGGTGACCCCTCACCTCCCCCATTCATGTGGTGGTAACCCCTCCACATTAAAATGCCTCTTCACATTCCCTTTTAAAGTCTCCACTTTAAATGCATTAAAATTCTCCAAGTTTAATGCTCTCTCATTTAATAAAACTCTTTTATTAAATTTATTCAGAATTTTGTTAATTACTTTAATTAACAAACATTCACATATATCCCCTTGCAATATTTCAATATCACATGCAGAACTACTTTCTGCAATTTCACCCAAAACAATTTCTGGTTTCTATTGAAACAATTCATGCGCTTTGCAATTCTTTCGTCTGAAACATATGTGCTCCAAAAATGGTGTCCGGTAACTCTTAAGTGTGTCACCCTACGGTTCGCGAATAATGCAGACATGATCGAGACCCCTCTCCGATCAATAATCAGCAGCGGGACCTGGAGATCCGTACTGACTCCTACACATTCAACGATGACTTCTGTGATCGTGAGAATCTTTAACGCTTGTAACTAAATCCCTTTGTCTCGTGATATATTACATGTCCGAGATTCGATCATCCGTATCCCCATACCTAGTTTTATCTCGTTACCGACATGCACTCTTTTCTCGTTCCCGTGATATAGCATTCTAGTGATCACATCACTTGCTTGCAAGCTATCTCAATGTGATATCACCGAGAGGGCCCAGAGTATATCTATCTGTCATCGGGATTTACAAATTCCACTCTTGATCCATGAGCCTCAACATAACACCTTCGTAGTACTGAACCCATCTTTATAGTCACCCTTTTACGGTGTGACGTTTGACGTTATCAAGATACTCTTCAGGTGTTAGCAATTAACATGGTCTCATGGTCTAAGGATAAAGATTACTTCGTATGATGTTATAGCAATATAAACATAATGACTTGATCGTAATGCTATACTTCGGATGAATGTTCATCACATCATTCCACCAATGGTGTGACCTTGTTATTAACAACATCCAATGTCCATGATCAGGAAACCTTGATCATCTTGTTAATCAACAAGCTAGTCTATAAGAGAGGCATAACTAGGAACCCTTTTTGTTTATTAAACACACATGTATTGATGTTTCCGATCAATACAATTCTAGCATGCAAAATAAACATCTATCATATATAAGGAATACATAATAACAACTTTATTATTGCCTCTTAGGGCATATTTCCTTCAGTCTCCCACTTGCACTAGAGACAATAATCTAGTTCACATAGTGATAAATCTAACACCCATGGAGTTCTGGTGTTGATCATGTTTTGCCCTGGGGAGAACTTTAGTCAACGGATCTGCTACATTTAGGTCCATGTGTACTTTACAAAAATTTATATCTCCATCCTTGACATGCTCGCGGATGGAGTGAAACCGGCGCTTAATATGCTTCGAATTCTTGTGAGACCTCGGTTCCTTTGCGTTGGCTATGGCTCCATTGTTGTCACAATAGATCACCATTGGGTCCATTGCACTAGGAACCACACCTAGTTCCGTAATGAACTCTTTCATCCAAACCGCTTCCTACGCCGCTTCTGAAGCAGCAACATATTTCGCCTCCGTCGTTGATCCAGCCATCACATGTTGTTTGGAACTCCTCCAACTAATTGTTGCTCTGTTCAAGAGAAATACGTATCCGGATTGAGACTTAGAGTCATCCGGATCGGTGTCAAAGCTAGCATCGACATAACACTTAGCGACTAGCTCTTCTTCACCTCCGTATATAAGAAACATATCCCTAGTTCTTCTCAAGTACTTGAGGATGTTCTTTACCGCTATCCAGTGTTCCGAACCTGGATCAGATTGGTACCTACTAGTCAAACTAATAGCATGTGCCACATCCGGTCTTGTACATAGCATGGCATACATAATAGAGCCTATGGCCGAGGCATAGGGGATCTTATCCATCATCTCTATTTCTTCCGCCATAGCCAGACTTTGAGTCTTACTCAATGTCTTGCCTTGCAACATAGGTAAGAACCCCTTCTTACTTTCGTCCATATTAAACTTCTTTAATATCTTATCAAGGTATGTACTCTGCGATAGCCCAATTAGGTGCCTTGATCTATCTCTATAGATTTTAATGCCTAATATATATGACGCTTTACCAAGGTCTTTCATCGAAAATTTGCTGTTTAGATAACTTTTAACACTGTTTAAAAGATCTATATCATTTCCAATCAATAATATGTCATCCACATATAATATCAGAAATGCCACATTCCTCCCACTCACTTTCTTGTAAATACAAGCCTCTCCATAAGTTTGGACAAATCCAAACTCTTTGATCACCTCATCAAAGTGGAGATTCCAACTCCGGGATGCTTGCTTCAGTCCATAGATGGATCGCTGAAGTTTGCATACCTTATTAGCATCCTTACTATCGACAAAACCCTTAGGTTGTATCATATACAACTCTTCTTCAATATTACCATTGAGGAACGCAGTTTTGAAATCCATCTGCCATATTTCATAATCGAAATATGCAGCAATTGCTAACATAATCCTAACTGACTTAAGCATCGCTACGGGAGAGAATGTCTCATCGTAGTCAACTCCTTGAATTTGTCGAAACCCCTTTGCGACAAGTCAAGCCTTATAGATGGTCACATTACCATCAGCATCAGTTTTTCTTTTGAAAATCCATTTATTCTCAACAGCCTTTCGATCGTGAGGTAAGTCCACCAAGGTCCAAACTTGGTTCTCGTACATGGATTCCATCTCGGATTTCATGGCTTCTAGCCATTTGTTGGAATCCGGGCTCATCATCGCTTCTTCATACGCCGTAGGGTCATCCATTTCATCAACCATGAAATTCACAACAGGATTGTCGTACAGTTTAGGAGTTGCACGTGTCCTGCTTGACCTGCGAGGTTCGGTAGTTTCCTCTTTCGGAGTTTCATGATCAATATCATTAGCTCTCTCTTCATTAGGTGAAGTCAACTTCGAAACAACTTCTGGTGCTGCGCCACTCGCCATTTCATGCAGAGAAGGTTCAATAACCTCTTCGAGTTCTACCTTCCGACTACTCACATCTTTCGCGAGAAACTCCTTCTCAAGAAAGGATCCATTCTTGGCAACAAAAACCTTGCCCTCGGATCTGTGATAGAAGGTATACCCAATCGTTTCCTTAGGGTATCCTATGAAGACGCATTTTTCCGCTTTGGGTTCGAGTTTATCCGGTTGAAGTTTCTTCACATAAACATCGCATCCCCAAACTTTAAGAAATGACAACTTAGGTTTGTTTCCAAACCATAATTCATACGGTGTCGTTTCAACGGATTTAGATGGTGCCCGATTTAAAGTGAATGCAGCTGTTTCCAGTGCATAACCCCAAAATGACAGTGGCAAGTTAGTCAGAGACATCATAGATCAAACCATATCCAATAAGGTACGATTACGACGTTCCGACACACCATTATGTTGTGGTGTTCCGGTAGGAGTGAGTTGTGAAACTATTCCACACTCTTTCATGTGTGTGTTAAACTCGTAACTTAGATACTCTCCTCCACGGTCAGACCGTAGAAATTTGATCTTTCTATTATGATGATTTTCCACTTCATTCTGAAATTTCTTGAACTTTTCAAAAGTTTCAGACTTGTGTTTCATCAAAAAGATATACCCGTATCTACTCAAATCATCCGTGAAAGTAACAAAATAACGATATCCACCTCGCGCCGACACACTCATTGGTCCACACACATCAGTATGTATGATTTCCAATAGATCTGTCGCCCATTCCATTGAACCGGAAAATGGCATTCTAGTCATCTTGCCCATAAGGCATGGCTCACATGTATCAAATGATTCAAAATCAAGTGATTCCAAAAGTCCATCAGAATGGAGTTTCTTCATGTGTTTAACGCCAATATGACCTAGACGGCAGTGCCAGATATTTGCAAATATATCATCATCAAGTTTAATCTTTTTAGCATTAACATTATGAATGTGCGTAATATTACTATCAAGATCCATCAGAAATAAACCATTCAACATAGGTGCATGACCATAAAAGATATTATCCATATAAATCGAACAACCATTGTTTTCAGATTTAAAAGAATAACCACTTTGCATCAAACATGATCCGGATACAATGTCCATGCTAAGTGCAGGCACCAAATAACAATTATTTAGGTTTATGACTAATCCCGATGGCATATGGAGAGGCAGCGTTCCGACAGCGATCACATCAACTCTTGATCCATTGCCGACCCACATTGTGACCTCATCCCTTGCTAGTTGTCGCTTGTTCTGCAGCCCCTGAATCGAGTTACATATATTAGCATTTGATCCCATATCAAATACCCAGGTGCTACTGTGAGTACTAGTCAAGTACACATCAATAACATGTATATCACATATACCTTTGTTTGCCTTGCCGGACTTCTTGTCCGCCAAATACTTGGGGCAGTTGCGCTTCCAATGGCCAGTCCCCTTGCAATAGTAGCACTCAGGATCGGACTTAGGGCTAGCTCGGGGTTTCTTTTCAGGCGTGGCAACAGATTTGCCACCCTTCTTTCCCTTGTGCTTGCCTTTCTTGTCCTTCTTGAAACCGGTGGTCCTATTGATCATCAACACTTGATGTTCTTTCCTAATCTCCACTTCTGTAGTCTTAAGCATTGACAGAAGCTCGGGAAGAGTCTTCTTCATGCCCTGCATATTATAGTTCATCACGAAGCTCTTGTAGCTAGGTGGCAGAGATTGGAGAACATGATGTATGCCTAAGTCATTGGGAATCATTATTCCCAAGGAGACAAGCTTATCGGCGTACCCAGACATTTTGAGTACGTGCTCACTAACGGAGCTATTTTCCTCCATTTTGCAGCTAAAGAACTTTTCAGTAGCATTATAACTCTCTACGGCAGCATGGGTATCGAAAATCATTTTCAATTCTCCCATCGTATCAAAGCCATTTCCATTTTCGAAACACTTTCGAAGTTCTAGCTCTAGCCCATATAGTATGCCGCAATGAACTAAGTTGTGGTCCTCCTGACGAGTCACATAGACATTCTTTTCTTCGTTAGGGGCATCAGGAGCTGGTGGGGGGCCTAGCGGTGCATCTAGCATATATTGCTTTTGTGCAGCAGTGAGGAGAATCCTCAAATTCATAGCCCAGTTGGTGAAGTTGCTACCATTCGCAGCAAGTTTCTCTTTCTCCATGAACACATTGAAATTAAAAGCAGGTGGTGCCATCCACAACAGAATTCGTAAAGTTTATTTAGACTAAGTTTATGATAGATTGAGTTCAACTAATCCAAATTACTAATGAACTCCAACTCAAAAACGACATCCCTCGTGCCTTTTTGGTGATTATATGAACCAAATCCACTACACCAAGTCCGATCATCACGTGAGTCGGTATAGCTTCAAAGGCGAGCATCTATATGGACATCATATCAACCATATGACTCATGCTTAACCTTTCGGTCCGTGTTCCGAGGCCATGTCTGTACATGCTAGGCTCGCCAAGTAAGAACCTTAGTACTCGCGTGTGTAAAACTATCTTACACCCGTTGTATGAAAGCGTAGAGTCGAGTACACCCGATCATCACGTGATGTCTCGAAACACGATCCATAGAACGGTGCATACTCAAGGAAGAACACATTTTATCTTGATATCTAAATGAGGGATCATCTTACAATGCTACCAAAAGCGGCAAACTAGCAGTATAAGATGCTAACATCTAATGTGTAAAGTGGGATGATATGGTCCATGCATTTGATCTCTATCATTTGCATCGTGGTATGATCTCTATCATTCCTTTGTGTGTAAGGCCAAGGTCTATGGAACTTACACGTTGCATACATCTACTTACAACAATACCATATCAATACACTAGCCTAGCAACGATCTAAACTAGACGCTTCTAATTTATCAATTGCAAGTTTTACGTGGCTTAGGGCTTTCAGAGATAGAACCGTTCTCACCTACGAACATGAACCACAACGAGGATAACTAAGTTATTAGCAACTCGTTGTAAATCAGATATTGACTATAGTAGGAGAGACAGACACCCGCCAGCCACTTATGCAAAACAAGTTGCATGTCAGTCGTGGAACCGGTCTCATGTACGATGACATGTAAGGTTGGTACGGGCCGCTTCATCCCACTATGCCACCAATATCCAAAATACATAGAAGATGCAATAACATGATCATCATCGCCCGCATATAAACATATGTGTACTACCCGTGCAAAGCACCTACGCATAGATCCGGCTCTGATACCACTGTTGGGTCCGTAGCATAGAAAACAAAAAAATTCCTACGGTGTGAACTACACGCCAAGATCTATCTACTAGGTACAAAGCAACGGGTGGACATACATCCAACGAGAACTTACCCTCGAAGACAACGAGTTTTGTTAATGAGTAGGAACTCGTGGTTGATGTAGTCGTACACTTGCCGATCTCAAGATCGTGAGGAAGTCCGAGCGCCGCAACTCAGTAGCGCATCCGCACTCGCACACACGTTCAAGCCACCGGACAACCTCCACCTACTTGCTCTAGCGATCCAGCGGAAGTAGCAACTCCTTCCAGACGAAATGCCACCGGGAACATGTATCTCGCTAATCCGAGACCATGGGGGAATAATTCTAGAGGGGGAGAGAGATCCTTCACAAGGAGGTGTGAGGATGAAGGAGGGAATGGGTGGCCTTTTATAGGAGGGGGGTGCCCCTCCTTGAAGGAAATATGCCCTAGAGTCAATCCTAGAGATGATTGTATTTCATGTGTATCCATGAGTTATTATAATGTTCCTTGAATATCCATATGCCAGGCAACTTGTATTGATTGGCAATTATGTGAATTGTTTGTGAAACTCTTTACTTATATGGTTATCTGATAATTGTCCCTAGTCGGAGTTCATGCGAGGACACACGTGAATATTAGACTAGCACATCAATTGGTTGATGACTATGTTTCGCAAGTCATAGACATGGAGATGTCAAACCAATGATGTGGACACATGTTATGAACATGGGGTTGGACTGACCCAACATGAGACTGGCAATAATACTTGCAGCTCTCTCTACACATCGTGTACGTTTTGTCCTTAGACCTGAGATTGTCGCATGTACTTGAGATGTGGATCGACCTACTTTGGGGCTATCAAACACTACTCCGTAACTGGGTAGTTATAAAGGTAGCTTTCGGGTTTGTCATGATACATGCTGCAAGGCATCGGTCATTCAAGATGGGATTTGCCCCTCTCTACTTGAGAGAGATATCTATGGGCCCCTCGAGTGATCGGATCCAGAAATGCATGGCCGTGCTACATATGGTTAAGAGTTAACCTACTAAAGGGATTCCGAATCACAGTATCGAGAAAGAGAGGTCAGCTTGGAGCTAGACCAAATATCGTGAGGCAAAGGGAAAGACATGTACTCAACCTTGTGATGGTTCATCCGAATGATCTTTATATGCGATTAGGAGTAGGCACGTCTTGCTAGAGGCCGCTACCAACTATTGATGGAGTAAGTGTACTCGTGTCATGTCTATACGTGTATGAACCTATAGGGTCACACACTTTAGGGGCTGGAAGCCTAATGAGGATTGGATCCAAATTAGGCCATGGGCTGCTAATGTAGAAGCCCACCAGGGATGCCTATATATGAGAGGGTGAGGCGAGCTGAATAGGGTTGAGCATTCCACCCAGCCGCCACTCCTCTTCCGCCTGTGTTGCACGCGCAGACCTAGCAGTCTGGCGTGTGACGGCTTCCACTCCGGACGTGTGGATACCTCGGAGGTGCTGCATATGTAGCACATGGACGATCCGCGCAAAGGGGAGCTGCTCGTGGGATGAGGACGAGGAGGAGACGTAGAACATCTACACTGCCGCAACGTGCTTCATCGAGTTCCGCACCTGCGCGTCTAGCGGTAATCCCGTGATCTATGACAATAGTATTCCTGGTTGACGCGGTAGAAAATTTTGATTTTACGCTAGTGTAGCCTACCCGTTACCCTTCACTCCTCTCCATGGCCGGCACATGGGGGGTGACCCCTCACCTCCCCCATTCATGTGGTGGTAACCCCTCCACATTAAAATGCCTCTTCACATTCCCTTTTAAAGTCTCCACTTTAAATGCATTAAAATTCTCCAAGTTTAATGCTCTCTCATTTAATAAAACTCTTTTATTAAATTTATTCAGAATTTTGTTAATTACTTTAATTAACAAACATTCACATATAGCCCCTTGCAATATTTCAATATCACATGCAGAACCACTTTCTGCAATTTCACCCGAAACAATTTCCGGTTTCTATTGAAACAATTCATGCTCTTTGCAATTCTTTCGTCTGAAAGATATGTGCTCCAAAAATGGTGTCCGGTAACTCTTAAGTGTGTCACCCTACGGTTCGCGAATAATGCAGACATGATCGAGACCCCTCTCCGATCAATAATCAGCAGCGGGACCTGGAGATCCGTACTGACTCCTACACATTCAACGATGACTTCTGTGATTGTGAGAACCTTTAACGCTTGTAACTAAATCCCTTTGTCTCGTGATATATTACATGTCCGAGATTCGATCATCCGTATCCCCATACCTAGTTTTATCTCGTTACCGACATGCACTCTTTTCTCGTTCCCGTGATATAGCATTCTAGTGATCACATCACTTGCTTGCAAGCTATCTCAATGTGATATCACCGAGAGGGCCTAGAGCATATCTATCCGTCATCGGGATTGACAAATTCCACTCTTGATCCATGAGCCTCAACATAACACCTTCGTAGTACTGAACCCATCTTTATAGTCACCCTGTTATGGTGTGATGTTTGATGTTATCAAGATACTTTTCAGGTGTTAGCAATTAACATGATCTCATGGTCTAAGGATAAAGATTACTTCGTATGATGTTATAGCAATATAAACATAATGACTTGATCGTAATGCTATACTTCGGATGAATGTTCATCACATCATTCCACCAATGGTGTGACCTTGTTATTAACAACATCCAATGTCCATGATCAGGAAACCTTGATCATCTTGTTAATCAACAAGCTAGTCTATAAGAGAGGCATAACTACGAACCCTTTTTGTTTATTAAACACACATGTATTGATGTTTCCGATCAATACAATTCTAGCATGCAAAATAAACATCTATCATATATAAGGAATACATAATAACAACTTTATTATTGCCTCTCAGGGCATATTTCCTTCACAATGGCGTTCTGCACAGCTTCGTCCCCGTCGCCCTCCACATCGGAATCGACAATGACGAAGGTGACGGGGTTGGCGTGGACCGAGCGCCGTCGCAGCTGGCGGCTCCTGCTCGAGATCGATGCCGCATCAGTCCTTCTACAGGTAGGAGGGGCCGAGCTCGCATACGTAGCGTCGTCGCTCCTCTCAAGAAACCATGGCCATTTGATACTGTGACGGTAGGATCTTGGGGTGGATACGCCGCGGCGAGCCCTACCGAAAGCGGTGGAGCGGATGGATCTGCCGGCTCGAGCCATGACAAGTTCCTAGGAGGGAGTAAGATTGTGGGACAGGCGTGTCTGGTTCCTGAGCAATACCTCCCAGTGATATGTACGCGGGCAAGGTACCAAAAATTTTTATCCAATGCGCGCGACAGGGCTTTTGAACCACGAAGGCACGAGTTTTTTTTGACAAGTCCACATGCTAGGTCCCCCACCTGTCAGCCGAATGTGGATGGTAGGATTCTGCCTGAGTTATTAAGTAGGGATAAATCACGCTGCACCACTACCCTGACATCCAAAGGCTCCTCTTTCCTCTGCCCTCGCTCCCCTCGCTCATGGCTCGCAGCTCGTGCAGTTCGTCTCAGGCGGAATCAGGGACGGCTCAACGCCGTCAGGCGGGTGCCCCCATCAGGTACCGGAGGGCGCCCTACGATTACTACCCCGATATGTTGTGTTTGTGTGGTGAGAAGATGCCGAGATGGATTTCGTGGACCGACGAAAATACTGCAGGAAAATTCAGCAACTACAGCATCAGAGCGGTAAGTTCCTACTGTAGGTACAATGGTAACGCGGATCCGGAACGCATAATGTAATTCTTTTTTTGTTTCCTTCGATCTACTACGCAGGAAGGGAGGGGGAGTGGCTGTGACAAGTTTGTGTGGATTGAAAAGCCACTGACAGGTTTTCACAGAGAGCTTGTTCAGGATCCGCGTGATGCTGTGTGGGACAAGAAAGAGGAGATTCGTGCGATGGAGCGAGAGATCCGGGAGCTTCGCCAGGTGCAGGGGAGGCAGGGGCAGGGAGGTGGTGAGACAGACGGGCTCAAGATTAGGCCAGATAGTGGACACAATTTTCTCATTATCTGGGCATTATCTGTTGCATTTGCAGTTTATGTTGCCATGTCGTTGTCCAGCAGCTGAAATAAGTTGCTGCTTCGTGGAGTGTAGCGGCCAGCTTAAGAAATTGTTTTCCAGCCCAGAAACTTATCATAAGTGTATGCCAATAGCAGGGATTTATTAAGCGCCTATAAATAAATCATGTCTATGCCACTAACACCCATCGATTTTGGAGAGGATTTAACCGCTCAGCTATCGCAATTCTTCAGATAGTAGTGGCACAGTCACAGTTTTGGATTCAACTAGTGGCCTCGGCCGTATCAAATCCTAAAGTCGCGATACATTTTACTTCGAGTACGAGAGGCAGATTGTTTCGCCCGACAAGTTCCACGCACACAGCTCTAGAGTTTAACCGAGCTACATATATAGGTTCAAGCTCAATACATCATTAGGCTGCTACACTGCTAGCCCTCTTTCTCTGCTTGGGTACCAACTTTCTTCCTCTTTCCTTCACGTCCACTGGCTTCTTCATCTCCTGCCTTCTTCCTCTTCCTAGGTGCCAATTTTCTTACCTTCATGTACCCTGCATCTCCGGGCCGAGGGAAGTCAGGCCAATCAGCACCAGAATCTTGTCCGACATCATCACTCCACTCGTTTTGGTTTTCTTCCCGCAGCAAAATCACTAAGTCGGCTGTCTTGTTTCTTACCTTGCGCTTCCTGTAAAAAAACAGTACATGGATTACTACCTTATATCTACAGACTATAAACAATTTTTGTGTGTGAATGTACCATCTCATACCTAGGTTTGGGAGCATTAAGGGGACATCTAGCTGCTCTATGGCCTATAAGATGGCAAGTCTTGCATCTATTTTTGCCCTTCTTTGTAGCACAGAAAGCCGAACCCTTCTTCTTGAGAAAATTCTTAAATCTATTCACCTGGGGTCTTCCCCTGCCCCTTTTTGTAACTGGCTGGCAAAGCTCGAAAGACAGTTGGACTTGAGGCCACTGAGATGGGTCTGTACATGGCTCGACGGATCCAGCGTACGCAACTCTGAACTTTTCCATATAGTAGTAGTCTGACAAATACTGATCCAAATGTGGTAGAGTTCTTTTCTTCACCAAGAAGGCCAAGGCGTGGTCGCAAGGCTTCCCGATATGCTGCCACTCTAAGCAGGTTAATTCTCGCAGTTGGATGTTCACAAGATCCCTTTTGCCACTCTTGGACATATAGACCACCTCACAGCTTCTGCTGGTTGACGGGAGAACCTTAAGATGAGCAAGTCCTCGGCTTCTCTTGTACAGTTGCTGTACAACTGGCGGTAGCATATGTCCTCTAAGTCTCCTACCGATCTCTCTCCTTATATTTAATAGCTTCATGATCATACCACGTATGCTGTCCATCAAGATATGAACAGGACGCACTTTTATGTCCTTCACCCAGTTATTCAGGCATTCTGCAAGGTTGTTGTTTATGTAATCAACTTTGATGTCAGGGTTGAATTGACTCCTCTTCCATAGCTGTGAATGATGGATGGCTAAGTACTCTGGAAGTTCAGGGGCTTCGGCAAAAATCTTGCTCATGAAATAATCGCTGCTACTAGGTTTGTAAACTCTAGCAACAGGAAACATGTAACGAAATATGCTGCATGCGTAGTGTGAGTACAAGTTGAGCATCATATGGGCATGGCATTCTCTACCTTCAGCTCGCGGGAACACCTCCTTCACTGCATTCGTTAGCCCTTTGCATGCATCCGTGGATATAGCCAATGGATCCATGTGGCCTATTGATCTCCTGAGCTGCCTCATAAACCAGACCCAGTTTTCCTCCGTTTCTGTTTCAAACAGTCCGAATGCCATTGGGAACATCTAGTTGTGACCATCAAGTGCTATGGCAGATGGCAGGCAGCCTTTCCATTTGCCAGTTAGGACAGTGTTGTCTACACTCAGATACGGCCTACAGCCACCCTTGAATCCATCGATGCAAGGTTTAAGCGCCATGAAAAATCTTTTGAAATATATTTTACCACCTTCTGATTTGGTGTCAATCTCCACAACACTCCCCAGACACCTAGCTTATACCTCCGCCTTGAAGTTGTACAGCATCCTGAAGCTATTGGTCCAATCCCCGTGCAAGACCCCTAGAGCTTTCTCTTTACCTTTCCAAACCGTGTAATACGAAAGGACAATGTTGTATTTAGAACCGAGGCTAGTCTGAATATTCTTCGCGGTCTCCTTAGGGTTATACTTTAGTATGGACATAGATTGCATAGCCCCCCACTCTGTATCAGCCATTGAGGATTTCAGTTTGCTGCCTCTCGGACACATGTGTGGAGGGCCCATTCTGTTCACCTGCAACATAGATTCATTTAAAAGATAAGCGGAGTCGACTAGTTGCCAGAAAGATATCGCACATCAATTGTAGTTATAGAGTGAAAAGAGAGAGAGAGAGAGAGTTCTAATGGTTTGCTGCATTCATTGCCCCAATACCCTAATTGCAGTTGACGCAGGTAAGGATCTTGCTGTGATCCTCCATGGACAATGTACCTCAGCCCGTCCATTCATCCACGTTAACTTGCAAACGGCCTCATACCTCTCGGCAGAGTTCTTTAGTCGATAAACATCGAACTCCCCCTTGATACAAAAATGCCGGAACGACATCGTAAACTCATGCATGCTCCTGAACGACATCGTAAATGCCATGGATCAGGTCATGCATGCCTTCTAAAAGTCCATCTCTATTGTCGAGTTCCAATTCCTCTCCAACCGTGAGCACTACCAAGTGGAAGTAAACTTCACCTCTATAATGTTTCCTTGTAAATGGTACGACTAAATCCCTGGTATCTTTCACTTCGATAGCCTTTTTGCTCCTGTAACCATAATATAACAAACGTGCTTCCTGGGAGGACCCCCACAGCACCTCCACACGTAACGATGCCATCAGGTCAGATAACTCTACCACTTCAGGGTCGTATCTGCCAAGGATTACATCAAACTCGTCATAGAATTTTTCTGTGCCATCATCTAATTTTGCAGTATAATCCGCGACACCGATACGAACAATTACTTTGCCATCATCACGTTCTTTAGGATAGAAACCTCCGAGAGGTTCGAGAGATGGAGCGACACGATCCGACCTAGCCCCAATGCCACCGCCGCCATCACCAGCGTCATCGTTAGCTGGATCAACCTCGGTGGAAGTACCATGACCAGGAGAAAGGCGAGGGCCCTTAGCAGCGGGAGCTACATTACATGGTGGACAAGCAGGGCCCCTTCTAACGGCAGCCAATAGGATCAGCTGCTGCCATGCCACCTCGACGATCAGGAGCAGTTCCCACAACAGAAGTGTTTCGAGTGCTAGCAGAGTCCAGACCACGAGCTGGCTTCAGACCAGCAGCTCGCTAAACCCGAGCACGGGTTCGAGGAGGAGAGAATGGTTCAGTCTTTGCAACAATAGTGGGGCAGCCTCCGGAAGCCTTGGTTTGCTCAATAGCGGCAGGGATCGGGTCAACAGCATCCAGATCAACAACAAGACGAGGACGACCAGTACCAGCAGATTCTAGAGCACGGGTTCGCACAACTTGAGGACGGTTTTGAGGAGGAGCAGAATACAAGGCGGCGGTCTTGGCAAAAACAGCGGGGCAGCCTCCGAACGCCTTAGTTTGCTCAACAGCGGCATGGATTGGGTGAGCAGCAGCCGCAGCAACACGGGCACAGGGAAGGGAACGACTAGTACCAGCAGATTCCAGAGCAGAGTTTTCCACAACGGCAATACGGGGACTCCTACGAGGAGGTTGCCTGACAGAAGCATGTCGCGGACGAGGAACCACATTTTGCTCAACAACAGCAGGGGTTCAAGTTAGACCTCCCTGTCCAATAATAGCTGGGCGACTCCTAGTAGTAGGAGCTTCCTCATCCACTATGTTACACACCAGCATAACCACGCGAAGCCTAACATGCTGTTTCATCAACCCAATTAGCTGACTGTCACATGCTATAGGAACCTTGAAGCCTTGTTCATCAAGGAGGCTGAACCGTACAGTCTGCTCCGGCCTCATTTCAGCAAGTTCACGCACAGCAGCAACCAAACTAGGGATAGTGCATAACTGCACATGCGCTACTTCCATCTTCAGATTCTGAGCCTCTTTCCACGTGCTCTTCCCATGTGCTAATTTAATGAGGTAGCCGCAGATGGTGACCAGAACCGTGTAGTTGGGTTCAGCGGTGATCCTAGTTGACAGAAAATTGGAGACAAAAGATAAGAATTGTTTGTCAGCGTCGTGCTAGCAAACAATTCTATGTTTGATATATCTCTGTAATGCCAATAGCTAGCTAGCAGTTATAGGTAGTGCGAATAGCAAAGAGAAGAGTAGCTCACCCGAAATTAGCCAGAAGTACTTCTTCCTTGGCAAATGGATCTGCCATCCTCCGCGCTGCTCAGCTCGTCGGCGGTAGAGGCAGGCTAGATCGTCGCAAAGGCTGGCACGGCATTCGGCATTAGAGCTCGGTAGCAGCGAGTAGGTGCCGGAAGTCAAATGCCCGAAGAGATCATTCTGGTTGGAGAGGGGATTTCGATGCCACTGGTGCTAGGGTTCATGCGAAAGGAGGGAGGGGTGGATTTGTGAATTTGGTCAACGCACGATGCTCCTTTAGTATCTCGTTTCGCCTACGTGGTTGCCGCGTTGGCGCTCGCGTCACGGAAATATTACTGACATGAGGGTCCCGACCGTCTACTTCACGGGGCAGTTTCACGGCATGTTTGGATTTGGTAGGGGTGAGACGATTTTGCATCGAAATGGCCCCTCTCGGTAGTTGGCGGCCCAACTTTTCGAAACGCGGTAATTCAGGCAACTTAGGAATTGCCATGCGATGGCCTGCCAAGTTTGGTACCGCAGACGAACAAGCCCGCCACTAAGGTAGCAAATCTTGTGGGCTCGCTTATGGAGGGGGAGACCCGGCTGCGGATAAAAGTAATCATAATATCCTCCCCCCGAAGACGCTCCTTGAGCAGCTCCGTGATCCGTCCTGCCACTTGATTTGTCAGGGCTGTGGCGCGCTTGGGAATGCTTTCCCAAAGCGAGGCATCTGGAGGGCCAAGCTTGAAAGGGAGCAGCCGGATCTGGTCCTCCTTGGTGGTGTTCCGGACGTAGAAGAAGGTTCGGGCCCAGCCCTTGCAAGATTCGAGTCCGGTGACCCAGGGAAACACGGACTGCTTCCGGGGAGAAATGGAGGAAGCGCCGCACTAGGTCAACTGCTTGTTCTCCGGGGTGTTCTCCTTATTCGGAACCACGTTCCTCCGCAGACCAAAGAACTTAATCCAAAGTTCTTTGGTTGGCCAGAGGCCAATGTATCCCTCAATGCCAGAGGCGAAGGAGGACAAAGAAGTAATGGCGTTTGCAGGGAGGTGGTGCGGTTGCAACTTGTATGTAGAGATAAAATCGAAGAAAAAATCGGATGTGGGAAGGCCGAAGCCACGCTGGAAATGTGATAATAAAACTACATATTCCCCAGATTTGGGGGCAGGAGTGACTTCACCGGAGGCGAGGCAGCAGGCGACGCCGGCGGGGATATGCCGTGTGGCGCAGAGCCAGTCGAGGTCCTCCTCACGGACGGTGGAGCCGTCCTAACAGCCGCGCTCGCAGCTTTCCGCTCCTTCCTCCTCCTGCGCCACCACCGCTGCCTCCGCCTCAGACATGGTGGAATCAAAGCTTCTGACAGGGTAGTCAGAATAGAGGTAGCCAGAAGAAAGGAAACGGGAAGCGCAAGGCCCCGTGGTGGAAACTAGCAATGAGGATGGTGGCGCTGGCGCGAAATGCTGTCGGAGCACAGTGGTGGTGGCGCTCGTGAAGAAGAAAACTGGCGGTGGCGGCGGAGTCGCTGTGAAAGAGAGAGAGAGAGCAGTGGAGCGTGGCGCAAATGGGGGAACTTCCCCTGGGAGCGCCCCGCACCTCCTACTTAACCGCGCAGCACGCGCGTTGTGGGATCCTTTGCGGGCAACGCGCCACGCGCAATGAGCGTGTACGCGGCCCGAACAGCCAATCAGAGCAAGGCCACAGGAGGGGCCACAGGAGCAAGCGATCCCATGACATGACGTGGTGTTACAGTTAACGAGGCGCTGCAGTGATGGGACATTTACATCAGTTATGCCTGACGCAGCGACAGTAACCGGCACGATAAATGCGCATGGCCCTTAAAATGAGGCAAGTGATGATTACCCTCCACGTAGGATGTGGAGAAGCATACAAGAGAAGGAAAGGTAACCCGGACAAGCAAGCAAAAGACCTAGCCAATGAGGAATAACTCGGAAAGAGCAAAAGGGATGCAAGATGAGAAACTCTGGGCTACGAGGTAACTCGGCCTAAGGAGCGAAAGATCTAGATATGGGAACCTGCTATGGCCTTAACAACTAAAAGTTGCTAAGACTGCACCAGCTTTGGGGACTAACGTTGGGGATACCCCCGGGTAGGGTAATACTGGGGTATAAGGGCCGAGTTAACGGGGGTACGGCGCGGTCAAAGCAAAGTGCTGACCGGGTCACCTCAAGGCATGCAGAATCATAGTGTGACCCGGCCCATGGAGCATCTCCTTGACTATGGTCTAGCCGGCATAAGATTTATGCCGGCCTTGTCTATTTGTTTTGCAGGTAGCTTGGTAATCCGGATTAGCTGTATGCTAGCCGGATTATCTTAGCTTCCAAGAGAAGGAATACCCCGTTGGTCAAAAGGTGGCTTTATTAGCTGTAGCGTGAGCAAAGTAAAGTAAAGAAGAGGACCAGCGGGTCGGGGGCGCCCAAGGTGACGCGGGCAAAGCTGGATGACGTAGCCTGTGTCTGGTGACGTCAAAAGACGAGGATGACGCTACGGGTTACGTCCAAAGCCCGAACGAGCCGTTAAAGAGGAATAAAGAAGCATCTAACTTTGCACGAGGAGCATATTCGTAGAATATGCTGCCACCTGTGTCCTAGAATTGTAACCCGGGCTCCCCTATATAAGGAGCACCCGGGCCTCCATAGAGAGGGACGGCCGATAGATCAATCATTCTCTGTCTAAGGTAGAACTCTAGGGCTAGTGAACAGGGGGTAAGAGACATTGTCTCCTTCCTGCTAGGAGCCTCAAGAGCACTTGTAACACCATTGATAGAGAAATCACAAGAACTTCCGTGCGTGGAATCACCACGTTCTCCCTCTCTGGATTCCCCTAGCACTCATTGGTCCCATCTTTAGCCTATCCATGGCATCTGCCGTGCCACCACTACGACATGTAGTGAATCCATGTTGCTCTATTCGGGTACAAAAATACATCGAACCAACATTTTCTATGTGCCTACTAATTTTGAGATGCAAGTCTCCTTTACCTTGGTACTGGATTAGTTTGGCTGTAATTTGTAGTATTTTATTACCTACACACATCGTAGAGCTGGCATGCAGGCGAAACATCAGCAGTCATTCGTGGCGAGAATAGAGCACGCTCATAAGGTCGCTTCTGCTAAAGGAAGACCGCTGAACAGAGGCCAATGTGCAGAGGTTGCGCAAATCAGTACATACATGAGGTGCAACAAGAAAAAGGAGGGGCGGTAGCAAACCCAGTTGCAGGTTTATCTTTGCTCTTTTCTTGAACTGCATACCACCGTTGTATTAGTTGTTGTTGTTGTTGGACTGCAGAAGTAGAATCCTGCTAACATGGCTTAACCTTCTCCGATCCTTTATTTCCAATTACTATTACAGGTCAGTGCAGTAGTGAGAAAATTTTCCTGTATACACTTGCCCTGGTATGAGATTGAAGCTAAACATGATGGCGTTGTATGTTTCACAACTCTGGCCAAGATAACCAGGCGTTTGTCATTTGGCTTCTATGCGCAGATTCCGGCGGTGTCCTATAGCATTAATTTAGGTGTGGTGCAAGGACTCTCTTGGTGAGATATTTCTCTTCCGATTATTTAATTGATAAATAGCAGAAATGTTTGCTACAATTGGTAATTGATGGTCTGTTAACTTTGGAAGTTGAACTACAGGGTAGCAGACGTTCAGATTACATCTTTAGATGGTGTTGATGAAAACCTGAAGCATTTTCAACATGTTTTTAAAAGGAGGAAAGGGCAAATAGAAAAGGTAAGCGGTTGTATTCATGGTCATATTGGAACATAAAAAATATTAGCGTTTTCAGTAACAATTTACATATGAGAAGTCTAATAGAGTCCTATCTAACACATCTGGTTTCTCATAAGATTTTCTTGCCTTTTTCAGGGCATCTTGCTTTTCAATAGCCAATAAATTCTGAAGCTATGGCGAACAATATTGAAGCCTTCTGCTGCTCTCAATAGCTCCCATCGCCCCGATAGGCATTAGGTGAGTCATTCAGTTGATGTAGTGACACAACAGTAGCAACGTTGCTATTTCGCTTCATGTCCCTCTCTTTCTTTTGTCCTCTTTTATTTTTCTTCTTACGCTAACCATCTTGGATGCATCTTATAGTGGTAACGGCTTCACAACAACAACGCATCTTTGAGGTTGATTTTGTTTCTTTCGACTTTTAATTTAGCATACCCTCCTCTCCATTAGATCACAGCAATATCGAGTTCAAGCTCATGGTGGAAATTTGGATGCATGTTGTTCTATCGTCGTGGTACAACAAATTGTGTAGAACTATTAGTCTTGGATATGGTTTTTCATCGTTCATCCCCAGTTTTGATGTGCTACTGGTGTGCTTTTTGCAGGTTGTTTCGATGATCATCAAGCAATGTGTACTCAACTTCTCAAGGTATACATCTATGTAGACTCTTCATTTCAGCTCTGACACATGTGGTTGTAAACGAGTAGTTTTGTCATGGTCTACATCTAGATAGGAAATACAAGTTATCCAAATTTCATTTAACCCGTTGTTTTGTTAATTTGAAAAATCCAAATATCTGTAACTGTATTCCTGGCTAGCAACAACAATAATGACAAGTTGGCCAACCGATGGCAGAAACTATTGGCAAGCTGTACGAGGAGCCCACCATCGATGGCCTCTCCTCCGGTGCCGCGAACGTGTGGCAAAAATATCAACATCACCACCAGGTTTGCTCCAGGCTTGAGCCACTCACATTTCTCAGATTTACCGTTGGCAGTTATGTGGTGACTTCCCACAACAGCTCATGTTTTACGAATCCTAGTACTATTGGTAGATGCGCTTACGGAAGGTGGCTTACTTCACCAAGGTGGGTACCAACCGTATTACTGTGATTGCTCACAAGATTATCAGACCCACTCAGACGGCGTTTATGCCTGGTCGACATATTCTCGAAAGGGTGGTTGTTTTACATGAGACAATTCACGAGTTGCACAGAAAAAACTTGATGAGGTCTTATTTAAGATTGATTTTGAGAAGGCCTATGATAAGGTTAAGTGGCCCTTTCTACAACAAGTTTTGCGTATGAAAGGTTTTGATCCACTATGGTGTAAGTGGATTGATATTTCGTACTAGATGGAAGTGTGGCCATACGTGTCAATGATGACATAGGTCATTACTTTCAGACAAAAAAAAGGTCTAAGACAAGGTGATCCCCTATCCCCGATGTTATTAATATTGTCACAGATATGCTTGCCATCTTAATTGCTAGAGCAAAAGAAAATGGTCAAGTTTCTGGTCTAATACCTCATCTGGTAGAGGGGGTGTATCTATCTTGCAACACGCAGATGATACTATCTTGTTCATGGAGCATGATCCGCAGAAGGCGGTAAATATGAAACTTATTTTGTGCATATTTGAACAACTATCGGGGCTCAAAATCAATTTCCACAAAAGCGAAATCTACTGCTTTGGCAAGGCTGTCGAACAAGAAGGGACGTATCGGGAGATATTCGGATGTGAGACAGGATATTTACCGTTTAGATACCTTGGGGTACCTATACATCATAGGAAACTACGAAACTCCGAATGGAATCCGGTGAAAATAGGTGTGAGAGCAAGTTAGGTTGTTGGCAAGGGAAGTTCTTATCATATGGGATAGACTGGTTCTAATTAATTCAGTTATATCAAGTATGCCTATGTTTATGCTGTCTTTTTTTGAAATCCCGAAAGGAGTGCGGAAAAGGCTGGATTTCTATCGTTCACGGTTTTTCTAGCAAAATGATGAACTTAATAAGAAATACAGACTTATCCGATGGAATATTATCTGTATACCAGGAGATCAGGGTGGTTTAGGAATAGAAGTGCTTGACATTAAGAATAGATGTCTACTCGGTAAGTGGTTTTATAAATTGTTGACTGAGGAGGGGTGTGGCAAGAGCTGCTGCATAACAAATACCTGGCTAATAAAACACTTGCTCAAGTACAAGTTAAACAAACCGACTCACCTTTTTGGAAAGGACTAATGGGTATAAAAGATGAGTTTTTTCCCGTGGTTCTTTCAAACTCGGTAATGGGCAAGACATTAGATTTTGGGAGGATACGTGCTTAGGAGAGCTGCCTCTCGCCCAACAATAACCTTCCTTGTATAACATTGTCAATAGAAAACAGGTTCGGGTACATGGTATTCTATCCCACAACCCTTTAAATATTGGGTTGTGGCGAACCTTAACAGGTAACAAATAGAATGCATGGTTGCACCTTTGTGAGAGGCTGATGATGATATCGTTGTCTTCAGAACAGGATAGGTCCATATGGAATCTAACTGAGAATGGGGCATTCTCGGTTAAATCAATGTATGAAGATCTTATGAATGAACACCCGCGCTTTCCCACAAGGTATTTGTGAAAGATAAAGATTCCTCTGAAAATCAAAATCTTTATGTGGTTTCTTAATAATAAAATTCTGCTAACCAAGGATAATCTCGCTAGACGGAGTTGGAATGGATATAAGAAATGTTGTTTCTGTGACGAGGTCAAAACAGTTGAGCATTTATTTCTTTCTTATCCTTTCGCAAAAATTATATGGCGTATGGTTTTCTTTACTTATAACCTTCCTCCACCGACTAGTATCACCAATATGTTTGGAAATTGGTTAAACAGAGTAGATAAGGTGAATGAGGGACGGATTCGTATTGGTATTTCGGCCATTTGTTGGTCCATCTGGAAAAGTCGTAACAACTGTATTTTTAACAAGTCCCGGAGTTCCTTCCTTTTTGCAGGTTATTATTATGGCGGCTCATTGGATTCAACTCTGGGCTCTCCTCCTCCCAGAGCATCAGCGTCAACCAATGGTTTCTAGTTGCACCCGTCTTGTGGCGGTTCCTCGGATTTATTCAACCAGGCTTCATGGCGGCATTCTAGTAGATTGACTAGTGCTTAGCTGCGATTTTCTTTCCTCCTATGAGGACCCATTGTGTTTCGAGAGGGTTGATCTGTGCATCTTCCTATCTGCAGCTTGATATGTAATATCTATATGCTACTACTTTGAATTTTTAATAAAAGGTTGTGTACATCCTAGGATCCAGAGGCTAGGGATACCCCATTTCAAAAAAAAAAAAACCGTTGGCAGTTATGCGTTGTGAAACTGGGATAGTGTTTCTTTCTGAAAGCGATGGAAATGGACGACACAAGATGGAACAACATTTAGAACGATCACATGTCCACACTGATGGATGCAGGAGGGGTACATCCACCCTGTTGCGGCAACTTTCCTCACCAACAAGAAGCGTTGAGACAGCACCGGGCAACTGCACCATATGTGACAAGGACGAGTTGTGTCGTGCTAAATACCATAGCTTATGCAATGTATGTAATGTGGGCCAAAAATATATACCAAATATCACAAAACAACAACTTGGATATTTGGCATATATAAATTTCATTTATTTATTTCTTGTATGAGCTTCTGTACAAAGAAAGAAAAACGTATTCTATATCTTCCCCATGTAAGATCATGAGGACGTGTTCCTCTTACATATATGCAGCTTGACAATGGTGTTGACTGTCATGGTCACACAAATAGTATCAGTGTTCCTTCTCGGAATGAAGCTACTCTAAAAAAGAAAACAAACGGATTACAGTCAAGGATTACTGACAGCATGTTTCTAAACTTGCCTATATTTTGATAATCAAACTGGGGGACCTTCCTCTCAATCAGAAAAACATCTACTATCAAATCCTTATGCAGTACTAGTTAAACTTCACACACTCAGCTAAAATCATGCATTAGAAGACATTTCCATAACTACATCTTTTTGAGAATTTTACCATGATTATCCGGCACACATCGTTTATACAGCCATAACTTAAGAACGATACTCCTATCCTTGAAAACATCGCCATACACGGAGATCAAGAGATCGAGAGGTGCTGTTTGGTGTGGTGCTCATCACGTCGTTGCAGGGATGCCTGCGTGTCTACCATGTTTTCAGACACGCGCTAAAGATCGATGCTAGAGCTACCATAGCTGATCCAATGATCGTGCAATAACTCCTTTATTTTGCAGCTCCGGTCCTCCATCTCTATCTCTATGTAAAATAAGTTTGGGCCTCCAAAACTATGTAGATGAAGAAAACCGTTTTGGGTAAATTTTTCATGAGGAAAAATAAAAAATATTAGATATCCACAAAATCATTTGTTATTAGAATCAACAGGATGAAAACCCAAAGTTATTTATTTTACTTCCGAAGCACTATTTAAATTATGATAAAGTATGCCATTGTTTCTTATATTTTCTTAAAATTTTAGGATTATCGTTCACTACTATTATCCTAATGTTATCCAAAGTATATTGTCATTTTCATGCTTGTTTTTTTTTGCCATTATACATAACGTAAAACGGCGTGAGTTCAACGGGATAGTACGCCAAGACGCACCAGTAAATCTAGTCTGCCATAAAATATACGGACGTATCATCACACCTCAGTTAGTACTGCCATATACTCAGACTAGCACCTGCTGGTCACTGCTATGATAAATTCATCAAGCAGGCAACTATTTGCAGTTAACTGAAGAAAAACATTGGCATAATATTCTCAGAGGAAAATGACAACATTAGTCAACCGTTACCGTCTCCCAATCATGCTGACACTGGATTACACTCATGTACTATAACATAAGTTGTGTAGAAAAACTAGAAATTTGCAACATGATCACATTCACATGTTCATCGTTGCAATAGTTAGAAACTAAGTATCCTAGTTCTTTTACCGTGAGATCATACTAATCACTATTACCCGAGGCTGCTTTGACTGCATGAATCGTCATGACCGTAACTAGGTGACTATAAAGGTGTATGTTGGGTATTTTCCGAAGGATATGTTGAGGCCTATGCATTAAGATCGGGAAATCGATCGGGGAAGACAATCTACCAAGTATTTCCGCGACAGGAAATCGATCGCTCGGGATACCATAAACCAAGTTAGTGAGCACCCAGAGGCTCCCTAGTCTCCATTACAATGTTTAGTTGAAATCCTCATATCAAATAAAGCTACCTAATGATTGAAGTATTCGGAAAACGCTGCGCTTGGCCTCCCACGTCGCTCCACTCTGAGGTGACACGGGCAACGCTCGACTTTTCTGCTGCAAATTGTAATGTTTCTTTATTTCAGCAGCAATGCTTGTACATCTTAATCCAAACTAGAGCAGAGCATAATAAAATGGGTGCCACCAAGAGAGGGGCAAGCCAAGCTAAATACGGATGGATCATTCATTATATCACAGGAAGCTGGTGCTGGCATGGTCCTAAGAGATCATAATGGGGTGGTTATTTGCGCTGCAGCGAGGCAACTTAGGCACCGTATGGACGCTACCGAGGCTGAGCTGGCAGCGATAGAGGAAGGTTTGGCACTCGCCCTAAACTGGACAAACCTCCCTTTCGTGATCGAAACAGATTGTGCCGAAGCTGTTCAGCTGATAAAGAAAGACACACCCAACACCTCGGTCTACGCGGCGAGAATTCAGGTAATCCGAGAGATGATACCGGAAAGAGGAATAACCTTAGCCAAGATTTTTCGTGAAGCAAACTGTGTAAGTCACGAGCTGACTAAGCTTGGTAGAGTTCAGGATAGGACTATGACTTGGTTAAGACATTCTCCTCCAGAGATTGCCACGGTGTTGGCAGCCGATTGTAACTCTATCTCTTAAATAAAAATCTCTTTTTCCAGCAAAAAAAAAGTATAACTTTTTCGGAAAAGCCAGTACAAAAAAAAAGAATGGACCTGAACTGCACCTTGCAGTCATATAAACGTCCGCGTCCGTCACAACGCCATGCAATCTCTGAATTCAGTGCAGTAAGAGGAAGGAGCAAACCAAACAATCTCTGAATTCAGTGCAATCAGAGGAAGGAGCAAACCAATCTCTGAATTTAGTGCAATCTCTACCAAACAAAAGAGGGAAAGACAAAACTGCGAACATAAGTTGTGCCGAAAGACTAGAATTTCCACAACATCTAGTTCTAGGAGTACATTCACACGGGACTAGAATAGGGATATAGACGGACGTCCGTGTAGGCATCTGGGCCTGTCCGTTTCATCCTATTCAATCTCAATCAATACTACGTATTTACTACTCCTTAATTAAAATGTATGCTAACATACTAGTTACACGGACGTTCGTGTTGTCCGCTGGACACATGGCTTGCATCCCTAGACGAGGTACTAACACTCATAGTCCCACAACTTGTCTAGTATGTGCAAATTAGTCTCACAAGTTGCAACGCGTGAACTTATAGTACACAAACTTGTATCATGGTAGCAAATTGGTCCACAATCGTTCTGGAGCTAACATGTAGCTTCGTTATTTTTCAAAAAGACCATTGTATATTCTTTTATGACCCATTTTACCATTGGCGTTGCCTGACAGGCAGGCCCCACATGTCAGTGGACAACGAAATAATTAAAATTTAAATAGAAAGATAACGACTCGAACTCACGAACAGCTTCTACTTCCGCCGTGCACTTGCCAACACAACACAAAGACATTCGTAATACTTTGATAGGACGACGTCATTTATATGGAGTATCTGACTACCTGTCCGTAGGAATTTAGAGTTTGGCGCCAGAACTTTCTCGACTATGTCCTCAATCCTCCAGCAGTCCAGCTAACAAAGTTTGACATTGATCTGCTAGAACTAGGATTGCACAATGGTTAATCTATCTCTAAGCGACATCGTCCATTGCTGCCAGCCCCGTCTGACCGCTGCTCGGTGTAGTCTGTGTCGCTGTCGTCCGATACCGTGCGCTATTGCCTCTAATAGTTTGATAATCTCGTTGATCCATCATAGCCAGTGAAAGCCTACCATGATAGCCACCTCTCTCTGCTCATTGTCCTGCCTCCTCGTCGTTGTTATACTACTCGCGGCCCGTGATAATAAAGGTGTGGCAGCGGCGACGTTGGATTTCGAGGCGGCATACCAGTCTCGGTTGATGCAGGATTTCGATGGACCGAGCATGGCGTGATCGCACTTCTCGCCGGGCGCTGGTGGTGGGCTGCTGCAGGTTAAGGGTGTGGTCTCGACGAGGTGGCAGTAATGTTACGGGCATGGACCTCACCTCGTGGCGCCTCAACGGAGCGTTCCTGACTTCTACGTGTGACGGCCGATGAAGGCGCTCATGGCTCCGACGCCTCCGAATGCTCATCATGTTCACGACGACCATGCGTGGCGGTGTGTCGTTCGTGCGGCATGGCTCGACTACATGACATCTGTTAGGAATAAGCAACTTGTGCAACTTGTATTATCTGGGGGCCAAAGGCCACAATATATAGTACATCTGATTTGAGGTACAAGAAGATAAATCTAGACAAATACGGACTCCTAGACCAATACTAATACGGACTCCTAGACCAATACTAATACACCTTAACACCCCCCCTCAAATGCAAAGCGTATGCAATAGCATTGCATTTGAAGAAGTGAAAACAAAACAAAACAAAAAATGATAATCCAAAATCCGCGTCTTCAAAGTGTCGCCATAGCATGAATAGTCTTCAAAACCTATAGAGTCAAGCCACAGTCGATCGAAGAAGAGATCGACACAGACCAAGAGGCGGTCAGAAGAATAGCACCGAAGAGTGAGGAAGAGAGAGCGGCGGCGGCCGGAGAGAAGAACTAGAGGAACTAGACGGAGGAGAGGATGGCGCCAAAAACAAAGGAGACGCATCAGAAGGAGAAGGTGGAGGAGTAGAGACAGCGAGAGATGTATCAGGAAAAAGAGAAAGAGGAAGTAGAGAGGGTGCCTCGACTGGAAACAGGAAGAGAGGTACCATCAGCCGTGATAACACGGACAAGAGAAATAAGAGAGCGAAGAGCAGAAAGAATAGAAGACGCAGAAGTCGAAGTAGAGCGGCGTGCCAACAAAGACAAAGTCGGCGAAAGGCGGTCATAACCGCATGAAGAAGCCGCGAGAGTCGAAGTAGAGAGGCGTGCCAACAAAGACAAAGTGGACGAAAGGCGGTCATAGCCGCGTGAAGAAACCGCGAGTGTCGACGTAGAGCGGTGCGCCGATAAAGACAAAGTCGGCAAAAGGCGGTCATAACCACGTGAAGAAAGCCACGAGAGTCGACATAGAGCGACGAAGTAAGGAAGGAAGGCTCGGAGAATTTAATGGAAGAAACACCGGCATGAATTACCGGAAAGGAAGAAACACCGGCATGAATTACCGGAAAGGAGCCAGCGACCGGAAGTTGCTAACGGCGGAGGCGGCCGGGCGCGGCGGCGGGGTGCCGGGGCGAGCGGCGGCGGCGGCTACGAGGGAGAAAAAAAAGGCCTTACGGCTACTAGCTACGAGATGCGATGCCCCCGACGGAGATCATGGAGATCGACCTCGCCGGGGGCGGCGCGGCGGAGGCGGTGGCTAAAACGTAGGCCAAGGAGCGACACGCTCTGATACCATGTTAGGAATAAGCAACTTGTGCAACTTGTATTATCTGGGGGCCAAAGGCCACAATATATAGTACATCTGATTTGAGGTACAAGAAGATAAATCTAGACAAATACGGACTCCTAGACCAATACTAATACACCTTAACAACATCGCCCACCGTGGAAACTTAATATTCGACCTCATCTCGCCGTCGCTCGAGCTCTACTATAATGTTCTCTCAGGCGCCATTCTCGGCGAGCTGGGCAACCTCACGACGGCTCGCCGACGTCAACCTTTCTGAGAACAAGCTCTCGTACCATTATTCTGGACTTGCTCAACGCTCTTCTCAAGATCCACTCCAGATCCGTGTCATCGTCGTGGCACTAGGTGCAATTGGTGCTCACGCCTCTCACTACCGCATGCCACTGTTGATAAAAAAGAGCACTGTCCTGAGCGTAAAAAAACAAAAGAGCAATGTCCTAGATATGCGTAAACCGATGTTGGTGTACTGGTTAGCTGTTGTGAACTGTTGCACGTGATATTGAGTTCGAGTCCTGGCCCTATCTAAAATTTTATTTATGTCTTTGAAACTGACAGGTGGGATTGGTTTGTCAGGCAGCACCAAGGTCACATGTCGTTGAGAAAAATGTACAAGCGTATTTTCGCAAAAATAACGACGCCACATGTCAACTCTAGAACAACATTGGACCAAATTTGCTCTATGAATACAAGTTTATTATCTCTCCCTAGACTAGAAAGACTAGAGTGCTTCCCGCCCGCCGGTCAGCCGGAGATCAGGTCGATGACGGAGCGCCTACTTGCTCTCCCTCATCCTCGTCGCCCGCCGAAGATGGAATAGACAAAGTAGTGTCTGCTCCCTTGTTCTCGTCCTTGCCAAAGTCCAAAGTCATGAGTCACGTGCATACTGCACGCGGCTTGTGACAATGGTCTCGTATATGTAGAACCAGGTCTTCTCTTTGGTGCTTACTGGGAGAGGATGGACGATCGAGATGTGTTGTGACATGGATTGCTGAAGTGGACGGATGTCTCGTGAAAACAATTAGTGGGTGGTAAACCAATGAGTCGCCCCTAGTAATTGAGCCATGGATTCCAAGACCTTTAACATCTCTAGCTTTCCTTGAAAATCGGAAACAAATTAGGGCTTTCCTTCCTTGTGGATAGCAACATGGCAATATGGATCCGAAACGTCCCTCTCGGCTAATTCATTGGAGATTACTCTCGCCGTTCATAAATATAAGATGTTTTAGATCTGTGAAATAAATGTATCTAGACTCTTTTTAGTGTATAGGTTCACTCCGAATCTCTATGAACCTATACACTAGAAGACGTCTATATACATTTGACTCACAAAGCTAAAACGTCTTATAAAACGGAGGGAGTACTAGTTAATTAGAGCCGTGGAGTACTACTAGTGGCACGTGATACTAGTTAATTAGAGCCGTGGAGTACTACTACTGGCACGTTCTTATTCATGTTGCAAAATCATTGATGCATTGCATATTGTTTCTCACTTTACCATGTTTTATACTCCCTCGGTTTTGGAAAAACGCCATAAATTTGTCTTGAATTAGATGTATCTAGTCACTATTTGGTGTATAGATACAATTAATTTTGGACAACCTTGCAACATCCTTTTTGAAACGAGGAGCAATTGATGATTTTTTTACGAACACAAGGTGTGTTGGCGTTCGTTCGTACCCATGGCGCCCATGGGCGCTCGCGCTCCTCCCTCCCCTTACTAGCTGCCGCCCTGTGACCACTGCGACGTCGTCGCCCACGCTGGAGATGGAGAGTCAGCATTGATACGTGCATCCACACAGGATGGTTGCTTACTGTTCCGTCACGCGTTTCAGGAAATTGTTTATAATTTGGAACGGAGGAAGTATCTTGCTTTTCCAATTAGAACCTGGCTATCTACGTTTTGTTTTTTTTGCCCAAATGCTTTGATCAATTGATTGACTCTAGATCGATTGAAGCTAGCTAGTTATATCATCTTATTTATTTATTTAATTTTATCCAAGTGCTTTTGAAGTGCATGCATCAAAATTTCAGAATTTTCTTTAAGTGCAAAAAGTATTAGCTTAGCTAATTGATGATGTAAATTTAATAACCACTAGGTGCTCAAAAATTAGCCATGACCTATCCCCTTCATGGGACATTCAGATCACAGATGAGAAAATGAACCATATGAGTGAACACAGCACAACTCAAATTCAAGTGTACAATTCAACTTTACAAGTATAATGAAACGGCAATGAGAGCGAAGAACAAATGTTATTACATATGTGGCAAAAGAACTTTCTGGTATGGAGCATCATAAAATAGGATGTCACAACATCCTTCTTCAACTTCTCCATCATGTGCATGCTCCTCCGTGGCCAACTTGGTCAATCAGCATGCATGTAGTCCTTCACCCACCTCACGGCCATTATAGCTTTGATCATGTGTACCAGTCCTGCTGAGAATTGCAGATCAGCATTTTTCTTGTAACAAGTAAAAAAAAGCTAGTCAAGAATAAATCAACTTCTTTGAGATATAGACATGACATGATCCATTCATTCCCACATGATGCACATAAGGCCTGGCATGTTCGTGGGTGTGCATTACCAAAGCATACAAATACATTTATGACCAGAGCACAAGCCTAACAGGGACAAGGGTGACAGGAAATGCAACAATTTCGGGAAAAACTTGACTCATAGATCTTAATAGTATGGTAGCACCAGATTGTAATTGCAAATCAAAACATACAATTTTAAATCTTTACTTCAGCCAACTATCAGATGGAACATATATTGATTATAATGTCACCTTCCAACATATCACAAAAAATAGCTTGACTTGACCACTAAAAAAGGCAGTAATGGAGTGCATGATTCCTGAGTGGTCAATCATGCCAACATAGCATCAGAAATGCAACTGTAAGTGTATTTTACATCTTGTATTAGATAGAAATTAGATGGCCACATCTTGCATTCCAAAACAGTGTGAGGCCACCACTGCGCCCCGAACTACTTACATCAAAACAATGATCAAAACCTAGCCTCCTAGCTAGTCCTTCAATCCGAGTCATGTGCAGCTATGTTTCTACTACACAAAGAACATTAGGTTTAAAACGCACTGCGAGATCGCAAAGCTCTCTAATTGTCGCGTCGCTACCCAGTCCGCGATAGTTGTAACATATGGAACTCACTGGTCCTAGCGGTGCTCCGCATTGAAGCCCGCCTCTATGGATTCAGAACCATTTTCCTCGGCCTCTTCGGTTCTGGTTTCTCCGGAGATGGATTTTGTCCCCCTTCGCATCTACCTCTTCAGCCAGCTCGGAGGTTAGGTCCCTCCTCGCACTTGAGTTGTTGTTCTTCTCGGATCCATCAATGATCAGACCCGCACCTCTGCCTCTCCCAACAACTCCTGCCGCCGCACTCGGCGGTGACACTCCTAGGGGTCGCTTGCGAGAGTCAGCAGAACCGCCTCGACCACGTCCGTTGCCACAACCAGTGTGCCCACCGTCCCGCTCATGAGCTCTATTACGTACTCCCGAGGTCTGGGGTGCCAATCCTCAACCGGCCCGATAATCCATGTTCCGTATTGTTTAGCAGCACCATCGCCGCACTCTAGTCTCCATGGTCAAAAACTCCACAAACCTCAGAGAATTTCGGCAGCTTTTCATACATAATTTGGAAAATCATCTTTTTAGTTCCCTCTGGGTGTAGACCAACCACCCTAATCAGAGGTTTAGTAAAATCAAGTTTCATCCTCACCCTAACAAAGCTGGTACTGCTCACGCCCAGGGCGTACAGATCGACGCTCACTACCTCCCCGATGCGCCGCCATGTCCCGAATAAGTGCTTACTTCCTAAACAACGGGGGAAATCCACGGACTTGCACCCATGCATGGATATGGTTGAGGATTGCCGACTTAGGGTCAACGATCCCGTAATATGGCTCCAGCATTACTCCTTGCTGTCTAAAGATCCACAACCCCTCCTCCATGGCCCTATTCCAATTGCCAAGGCATGACACCTGCAGCACAAATATATTGTCTTCCACCGGGCGGATCGTCCACTTCCTTGCGAAACCCCATGAGAAATCCATCTTCTGGAAGAATGGTGGTTTCCAAAGTGTTTTGTGGTATGAACCTTTACTATAGCCATCCAGTACGCTCCCTCGTGCAGGTTTACGAAATCCTCCCGTGGGAGTATCACGTCGTTGAGTTCCTCGTCTTTCAGCACGAGTTTCTTTAGCAGATCCATTAACGGTTTTGGGCTCGAAGAACCACCCCCCTCCCTCGGGATCTTAGCCGTCATGTGTGAGACCACGACCTCGTCGGATCCGATCTAACTCGCTGCGAAAAACTCCTCCCCACCTTGCCAAGGCCGGGTAGGCGTACCAGACGCCCCCCGTGATCAGCCCGAGCAAAGGGTAGGTCGGACAGAGGACGTAGCAATCGACCGGGGACCAGAGCAAGCCTTCCCTAGTCGCCGGCGGAACTCAAAACCCTAGATTCCTAGGTTAACGGCTTAGATACGTAGTCGCCCTCCTTTTCCTCTCCCCGCTACAGATCTGAGAGGCGATTTTGAGAGTCCACCGTCAATCCACCTCTTCCGCCGGTGAGGCGTGGGTTCCCTCCCCTCCGTCGGCTGCTCCGGCAGCGGGAGGGTGGGGGAAGCCCGTCTCACGACGTGTATTTATGGTAGGGCTTGGCAGGTGTCCGGCCGGCGGCGCTTTGGAGGCGGAGGTGCTGTTGGTTCGCCTGTTGTCCGCGCAGATCCCCAAGACCGTGGCATTCCCTGGGGCTTCACCGACCTGCGCATGACTTTCCCTGCACCACGGCCAGATCCAGGTATGCGGTGGATCTGGATGCAGTTCAATAAGAGGATGATACAGAGGTTCTTCGTGGCGCCGGCGTTCCCGGCAGTAGTCTCTTCGGAGGCGGTGCTCGGTGACTTCCCGTATGCGGTGTGGTGGGCTCCGGCGATCCAATGTTTGGGGAGCTTCAGCAGCGGCGCGCCATCGTCAGCTCCGGCTCGTCGTCGTCGGGATCCAGAGGGCTTCCTTGTAATTTTTTCTTTGTTTCTGGACCTTTCTGTAAGTTCGGAGAATTAATATATCATCCTTTTCGGAAAAAAAAACTGCTTAGATACGTAGCGCTATTTTACTACCTCCGCACCTTTTGCTGCTTCATCCCCACGAGTTGACAGGCAGTTCATCAAAATGATTCTGGCCCGTGCAAAGAGATGGGGCTAAGCCCAGCCAAATGCATTCCCTACAAAAAAAAAAAATCCTTGGATAACAAGCCCAGCCCAAATGCATTCCCTGACAGAAAAGGACCTGACCTACCTCCGCCGCCGCCGTCGCTACCACAACACCAACACCAACGGCCGGCGACCATGGCGGAGACCGCAAGTGAAGCAGTACAGGAGCCTCTTCTCCGCGGCCTCCCGGATGAGATCACCATCTGGGAGATCCTCGTGTGCCTCCCCCCAAAGCTCTCCTCCGCTGCCGCGCCGTCTGCCCCGCCTGGCGCCGCGCCACCTCCACACACGACTTCCTCCTCGCCCACCACGGCCGCCAGCCCACCCTCGCCCTCCTCCAGGACTACAATGGCGACTCCCTAGACATCATCCACTTGGACCACAAGACAGGTCTCGCCGCCGCCGACTATCTGCAATCCGTCGCGCGATTTGGCTCCGACCTCTTCCGTGTGGAGGCCTCCTGCGATGGCCTCCTCGTCATCTCCATCAACTGCGTGCACATCTCCATCTGCAACCCGGCCACTCGTCAGTATGCTCCCCTTCCGCTGCTTCGTGGCTTCACGGTCTTGGGGATGTATATGTACAGCCCGACCAGCGAGTACCGGCTACTGCCGTACCCTAACCCATTATTATTGCATCATGCTAACCTGCTACCTGACACTCAAGATGGGTACTACGTCTTCACAATTGGCTCTGGCCAGGTGCCGAGGCACGTTGGGTGTCCCGATGCCGAGAGACTGGTATACGACACCATATCTGTCTTGTTCCATGGTAGCATGCATTGGTACACAGATCAAATGATAATGGTATTCGACATCACAGCTGAGTTGTTCCGACGGATGCGCTGTCCGATTGTTTCTACCAAAGCTCGCCTGTTTGAGATTGGTGGCATGTTTGGCATGTCCAGCCTTAAAGATGAAGCGGCAACGGCAACCATGGATATTTGGGTAATGCAAGATTATGAAAGTGAGGTCTGGGCCTTCAAGCACCGGGTTGAATTGCCGGTTGCACAGCTCACATTGCAGTTTGGGGAGTTCCATTGTCAATGGAGTGTGGTTGTTCCATCTGGGGATGGTGATTTGCTCGTGCTGCTCAATTTTGGTGACTGGCTACTTCAGATGGACATCAATGGCAAGTTGGTTGCCAGTTTCCATCGCAAATTCGTCAGTACTACTCAACTTCGGCTCAAACAAACTCTTGTTCCGCAGACCTTCTTTCCGGCACTAGAGGATTATGTTTTCAACACTTCGCCTTTCACCTGACAAACTCTAAGTGAGGTGGTGATTCTAAATGGCCTAATTGGCAGTATTCGCATGATCTGCAGTGTCTGTGAACTGCGTACACATTGAGCCGTCATGTTTCTTTGATGATGCATCTGAAGTTATGATCAAGAAGCACAGACTGTTGCACGGAATCTATGCTTATTTAGAAACCCTTTTGGACCTAAAGGGACTACTGTGTGTCAATACTAAAATTACCAAGTCAGTGTTGGTACATTTGACAACTAATCTGCCTAATCTATGAGTTTTCTTAAACTAGAGAAGTGACTTTGCTTTTTATCTAATGGTCTCTTTGAACTTACTAGTTTGCAATCACCTACCCCATCTCTATTTCTTGATCTGAATTATTGACTTTGCCGCTTTATCTTTGTCTTCTTTCTTTCTGGGAGATTGTCTAGTGGCCTTCTCAATGCTCATATAAAGCAATATGCATGTGTTCCATGTTTCTGCATTTTGTTCTTGCTGACCATGGAATGTGGCAAACTGTCGTATTTGTTTTCATGAAAGTTGCACCTGATTTCTAGAAGAGCTTGGAGCACTTCTCCTAACTTTGATGTTTGCGCCGCCATAGTCATTTTTTTCTTCATTAATCAATTGCATCTAGCTCAGTTTAGAGACTAACCTCGCCACTGCAGCGAGACTACAAACAGTGCAGACATGCTTATGTTTATCTCCTTGGGAAAAACTGTTGTACTAGGCAGTCATAGTTATATCCTTGCGGACACTGTTTTGGTAGAACATCAGCACCCAGTTTTATTTATCCATGCCGGTAATGTTAATGTTATTGCTCTCTGCCTTAGTTTTTTAAACACGGATACCATCATCCTGCACTCTGGCAGTCTTTCTTATACCCACAACAGGGGCATTCTGTTACCTCTGCTGCAGTAGTATTTTTGGTGTTGCCTTCTCAAACTGCGCCTCTGTACTAGGTTATATGTTTGGGAGAGCGGAACAAGAATTAGTGATCCTTAGTGTTAACCCTTCCTTAGAACATTGTTCCTGTTGTAATGGATCTTCTCCTTGTTGGTGCCATCATCTTTGTTTTCCTCCTCCAAACTCTCACTGCTAACACCATCATCTACCTCCCCTTTCTCATCAGAGCCGAACAATTGAGAAACTAGCACCTTTCATGCTCATCTACTTGATAAATTTATTGGTGGAGTTCTACCTGTAGCTTGTTGCCTGCAGCACCAAGTTTAGCACATCCTCCTCTTCTTCTTTTTTGTTTGTAGTTCTGCATACGTGTTAGATATGCGAATAAACTTAAGTTGACAACCTCCAATTAATTTAGATTATAGTCCCATGGTAAAAATTATGTCCTTCCAATTTTAGGAAGTCTGCTGATCAATCCTTTATTCACAAAAACCTGAGTAGCAACACTGTCATGCGCGCCAGCGACAGTGTAATTCACCATATGTTTCTGTTGTTAAAATTTAAAAATGATAATTGGGAACACTCACTCTTGTCCTGCATGGTTACTTTCCTAAGGAAGTCCATCCGTGACTGAATTAGTTTTCGCTCGGAGAAGGTGATAAGTGTGTTATTTTTGTTGTCCACATCGCTTATCAGCTTTTTATATTTCCTCTCGGTGAAAAGAGTGTGGCCTGAGCTTTTAATGACACCTAAAAAGCTTGCACCTGCTGCGTACATACTTAAAAACCTTGTATGCGAACAGTAGTTCTGAAATTCTCGAATAGTTTATCAAGTTTTGAACTTGACACCGCATAAATATGGTTCACCTTGCACTTGTTGCATACTTAAAAACCTATCATTTTTCTAAAAATCAAGTGTGGAGGGAAGCACGCTTATCTCGTTTCGAATTTGTGATTTGTTTATCTGCAGTTATAAATTAGTTCAGTGAGAACATGAACCTTACAAATGTCATTAGTGTTGGATCGATATTTAACTCCAGTGCACTGATGCAGGGGAACATCGCTTGATGCTATCAGCTCAATCCAAGCCAGCAATGTGGATGAAGATGAGGGGTAGAGGATTTAAGGATTGATGATCTGCTGATTGGAGGGGAGTCCCTAAACTGAAGTTATAGCCTGCAAGACAACTTAAGCAATCTTTTTATACGAGACAACTTAAGCAATCAGATGTTGCATTAATTCTGTAGACAACTCATCAACTGAAACATCACCTCCACAACTCTGACAAATAAGCAACATGGGCAGGAGGCACGGCACGGTTACTTGCTAATGGTTTGGTGTCATCACAGAATATCTCTCCCATGTAGAAGATTGTTATAGTTTGTTCTTGATTTCTTGACAAGTGTTGTCAACATGTTCGAGCTAGCTGATTTACTGTATACATGGAGCACTGCTGTCACGGCAGATAAATTTTTGTCTCGGTAGTCACCTTGTAGCTTATACAACTAAGTTTTGATTAATTGCAATATTTTTCCAGGTTTTTCCCTGTAGGCATACTTGCCATCTTTGTTTGTGGAGAATGGGTGTAGCAGGGCATGTAAGCATGTTAGTGTGAGAATAATAAGCTTGTAATGTCACCTCAGTTCCACTTGCAATATCAGCCTGACAGCGTCGGTGTTCGATTCAAATTTGGTCCATTTGTTTCATCTGATTTTGACATATTGGCCGGCGGAAATTGTTTTCAACTGATTCGTTTTTGCGCCTTCTCGCTGGTGGACACGGCTGGGAAATCGCCCACCCGCGATTCGCCAAAAGGCCCAAATTTGCGCCGACCTGGAGGGGCACTACGGCTATCTTAGGAATTAGGAGTAGATATATACGGGTGGAGCGCAAAATGTAATCCACTTCGACAGTCGAAGGATCGTGCTGCAAGACGCACGCCTAGATCAATCTACTCCAAGTAAACAAACAGGCCGGACGTCAACGAGAGCGTGGCGGAGTCAAGGCCACCACACTTGCCACCTTCCTCGCCGTAAGCACTGCTGCCGGAGACTCGAGCTTTGCTCAGTCAAGTCTTCGCCTATGTCAGCGCGGCCACCTTCTTCCACATCGCGGAGCCCAGCCACCAATTTGTTCATTTCCTATGGTTGTCGCAGAACCTTCACCCGATTTGTCTGTACCTTATGAGTTCCCTAGAATCCCCTGCCCTCACTAGCTAGTTGCATCTTGTCAGATCCTTCCCTCTCCCTGTCCTATACGCGCCCGCTTCAAGAATCAGCCCCCATTCAGCTTCAGCTCCTCTCTCTCGTCGGCAGCCAGCACTCGGATCCTTCGATTTGTGCCCAAAAATCAGGTTCTTGGCCTTGGGCGGAATCAAATCCAGGCCTTTCTTGGTAAGGATTGAAGCTTTTGACTCGTGTCAATGGAGTTCGTGGCGTCTGTCATGGACACGGTGTTCCGGCCCCTCAAGGACTACTTCGCTCGAACGTTCGGGTACGTCATGTCCTGCGGCGACTACATCCAGGCGCTGGGCCACGAGATGGACGAGCTCAAGAGCAAGCGCGACGACGTCAAGCGCATGGTGGACACCGCCGAGCGCCAGGGGATGGAGGCCACCAGCCAGGTCAAGTGGTGGCTCGAGTGTGTCGCCAAGCTCGAGGACGCCGCCGCCCGGATCGACGGCGAATACCAGGCGCGCCTGCAGCTCCCGCCCGACCAGGCGGCCGGCGTCAAGGCCACCTACCTCCTCAGCCAGAAGGCCGATGAGATGCTCACCGAGGCCACTGGCCTCAAGGAGAAGGGCGCCTTCCACAAGGTCGCCGACGAGCTCGTGCAGGTCCGCTTCGAGGAGATGCCGAGCGTGCCCGTCGTTGGCATGGACGCGCTGCTCCAGGAGCTCGACGCGTGCGTCAGGGGCTGCGATGTGGGCGTCGTCGGCATCTACGGTATGGCCGGGGTCGGCAAGACGGCTCTGCTGAACAAGTTCAACAATGAGTTCCTCGTCAGCTCGCAGGACATCAATGTCGTCATTTACATCGAAGTCGGCAAGGAGTTCAGTCTGGACGACATCCAAAAGATCATTGGCGACCGGCTCGGCGTGAGCTGGGAGAACAGAACGCCCAAGGAGCGTGCTGGGGTGCTCTACAGGGTGCTCACCAAGATGAATTTTGTGCTGCTGTTGGACGACCTCTGGGAGCCACTCAACTTCCGGATGCTCGGCATTCCGGTTCCCAAGCAAAACTCCAAGAGCAAGATCATCGTGGCAACGAGGATCGAGGATGTGTGCGACCGAATGGATGTCCGTCGCAAGCTCAAGATAGAGTGCCTGCCATGGGAGCCTGCGTGGGAGCTCTTTCGAGAGAAGGTTGGCGAGCACCTCATGCGTGCCAGCACAGATATTCGGCACCACGCGCAGGAACTAGCCATGAAGTGTGGTGGACTACCACTAGCTCTCATCACCGTCGGCCGGGCGATGGCCAGCAAGCACACTGCAAAAGAGTGGAAGCACGCCATCACTGTTCTAAAGATTGCCCCATGGCAACTTCTTGGCATGGAGGTGGACGTTCTTATGCCTCTCAAGAACAGCTATGATAACTTGCCCAGTGACAAGCTGAGGCTCTGCCTGCTGTATTGCTCCCTGTTTCCAGAGGACTTCTCCATCTCTAAGGATTGGATCATAGGCTACTGCATTGGTGAAGGCTTCATCGATGATCTATACACTGAGATGGATGAGATATATAACAAAGGACATGACCTTCTCGGTGATCTCAAAATTGCATCTCTGCTGGATAGAGGTAAAGACGAGGAGCACATCAGTATGCATCCCATGGTCCGTGCGATGGCTCTATGGATAGCATCAGAGTTCGGCAGAAAAGAGACCAAATGGCTTGTCCGTGCCGGTGTTGGACTGAAGGAGGCGCCGGGTGTAGAGAAGTGGAGTGATGCTGAGCGGATTTGTTTCATGCGGAACAACATCCTTGAGTTGTACGAGAAGCCTAACTGCCCTCTGTTGAAGACCCTGATGCTACAAGGTAACCCTGCATTGGATAAGATATGTGACGGGTTTTTCCAATTCATGCCATCTCTCAGGGTATTAGATCTCTCGCATACCTCTATCAGTGAATTACCTTCAGGGATCAGTGCATTAGTTGAGTTGCAGTATCTTGATTTGTATAACACAAACATCAAATCACTGCCAAGGGAGCTAGGTTCTCTGGTCACTCTGCGGTTTCTGCTTCTCTCCAATATGCCCGCACTTGAAATGATCCCAAGTGGTGTTATAGATAGCCTCAAGATGTTGCAGGTTCTGTACATGGATCTTAGTTATGGAGACTGGAAAGTCGGTGAAAGTGGAAATGGTGTTGATTTTCAGGAGCTCGAAAGCCTACGCAGGCTCAAGGCAATCGATATTACAATACAGTCGCTCGAGGCTCTAGAGAGGCTGTCACGGTCAAATCGCCTCGCTGGTTCAACAAGAAATCTGCTGATAAAAACATGTGCTAGGCTGACAAAGATAGAACTTCCTTCAAGCAACCTCTGGAAGAACATGACAAACCTGAAGAGAGTGTGGATCGCAAGCTGCAGCAATCTAGAAGAATTGATCATCGACGGTAGCAAAGAAACTGATCCTAGCATTGTACTCCCCAGTGATTTCTTGCAAAGGCGGGGTGAACTTGTTGATGAAGATCAGCCGATCCTCCCAAACCTGCACGGTATTATCCTTCAGAGCCTTCTTAAGGTAAAGATTGTCTACAAAGGTGGGTGCGTCCAGAATCTGTCTTCATTGTTCATCTGGTATTGCCATGGGTTGGAGGAGCTGATTACTCTCGTCGACGAAGACCAAGAAACGGCGGCAGACGAAGGTGAACAAGCTGCGGGCGTTTGTAAAGTGATCACACCATTCCCTAACCTTAAGGAGTTGTATCTACATGGCCTGGCAAAGTTCAGGACGCTGAGCAGTGGCACATGTATGCTGCGGTTCCCCTCACTGGAGAGCCTGAAGATCGTCGAGTGTCCAAGTCTGCATAAGCTGAAACTCGCTGCCGGAGAGCTGAATGAAGTACAGTGCACAAGAGAGTGGTGGAATGAGTTGGAGTGGGATGATGAGGAAGTCAAGGCGTCTTACGAGCCACTGTTCCGTCCACTGCGCTGAATTCAGTTCTGACCAGTATGTTATGTTTGTCCAGAATTTCAGGTTTTGTCTTTCCATCTCTTGTTTGGTAGAGATTGCACTGAATTCAGAGATTGGTTTGCTCCTTCCTCTGATTGCTTGTCCGAGACGTACATAGTGATGCTCTTCAGATCATTGTGCAGTTCAGAGATCATTGGTGCAGTTCAGAGAAATGGCAGCAGACGACGGTGAAGTTTGTAAAGTGATCACTCCATTCCCTAACCTTAAGGAGTTGTATCTACATGGCCTGGCAAGTTTAGGACGCCGAGCAGTGGCACTTGTATGCTGCGGTTCCCCTCACTGGAGAGCCTGAAGATCGTCGAGTGTCCATGTCTGAAGAAGCTGAAGCTCACTGCTGGAGAGCTGAATGAAGTACAGTGCACAAGAGAGTGGTGGGGGATGAGTTGGAGTGGGGTGATGAGGAAGTTAAACCCATAAATATAAGGAACAACTGAACAAGTTACAAGTGCAGCTGGTAAAAGGGGATGAACCATAGATGGAAGGGAGCATTAAAAGGAAATAGATGAAGCATAGATGCCAGTAAGCACATCTAAAACCAGTTCCTTGCCAAGTGCACGACACTGAAAATTAACAAAACCTACAGTGATCAACGTGGCAAGGTCCAACATTTACTGGTGCCAGAAATTAAGAACCCAATGGTATTTCTGAGAAGTATACACGACTACAATAGAAGAACAAGTCAACAGACCTAGATAAGATAGCATCAAGCACAATAGATTAAAATTAGTATGATACCATGTTCAAATTACGACAGCAACAGTAGTTCCAGCATAGGTGATCTAATATTGAGTCAACTTGTTTCTATCCTGGAACAGCACAAGGCATAGCCAACATAACAAAACAAAATACAATGAGAATAGTTACTTCGCAAAAGCATATCATTCTCAGTCATAGAGATCACTATCCCCAGAATTGGAAAAAAAAATCTTCAGCGCCTTATGACATCTGTTGCAAGGCCAGCTGAGAATCCGGGATGTTGATGGTGTAGCTGCAGAGAAGCTGGATGATCGTGAAAGGATGGTGAGCAAGGAGGACAAACTTCTTGTGCTGCTTCACGAATTCGGTGGCTTCAGAGATCCTCTCTACATTTTTGTCCTTGCAGTTGTACTTGCAGATGTGAGCAGACAAATTCAGACGTTCAGTGTAGTAGACGCAGTTCGCCTCGATGCCTGGGAGCTTATCAGCATCGACAGCTAGGCACCTCTGATGGCCAATGAAGATGGCAAATCTGCCAATGTTTTGCAGAGTCTCAAGCTTCCCTGTCTCGGTGTTCATCTTGAAAACAAGTGGGAAAAGGGGACGTCTGTATGCTATCATGACAGCCAACACCTACCCATCCAAGCCCACAAGAAAACACCGGAGGTCCTCTCCATCGCGAGGAAGATCGATGGAGAAACACCTGGCAGGGTCACCATGATAATCTTTCAACAAAGGAGCAATCGCGCGGCCCAAGTCCGGCACATTGAATTGTGTGTAGGCACCACTAACCACTGCCTTGCGGTGAAAATTATAAACTCCTTTAGGAATCCTCTTATGAGTGTCGAAATCTTTACTGTCCGGAACAGCCTCGTAAAGCTTGCTAGACGAGTCGCCGAGCAAAACAAGGCTGGGTTTGTCAGAGGAGGCAACATAGGCGACCCTCGCCTCGAGAGGCACAGGCGCGGCGAAAGGGACCGTATAGCCAGTAAGAGTGCTGTACACACGAGCTGCGTGAGGAGGCCTCTTGTCCGCCAGGATGAAGAAGCCATCAGTGGTGGCAACAACTTTGCAGCCCAGCAGTGCGAGCTTCTTGTGGAGGAAGCGGCCAGTAGCGGTGTTGAGCAGGATCCACCTATCGTTGTCCTTGCTATGGAAGACCTCATCGAGGACGATCCACCGACGCGGGTGGAAGCGGACGTCGGAGGCGTTCTCCCAGGGGTTGTTGGTAGCGGCGCGCCACGTGGGGCAGACGGCGCGCATGTTCATATAGCAGTCGACGTCGTTGGTGGGGAGGGAGGAGTCGGCGATGCGGCGGACGAGGTCGTCCGGGAGCCAGGACCAATCTACAGTCGCCGTGGCCGGAACCACCGGAGAGATTTCCTGACAACTCTTGTCCTCCTCCTTCCTCTTGGCCGGTGGAAGGTCAGGGGTGTCCAAGGGCGTTGGAAATTCAGCAGGCGCGGCCGCCATTGCTGCACGCTCGACTCGACTCGAGATGATTCTGGATCTAAAGAACGGAATCGATTGCAAAATCGAATCCAAACCCTAAACCTCCCTGCCAAACAAGGGACGGGGCATGGGGCCGCATGGCGATTGAGGAAAAACAGGACATGAACAGTGGCTCAAGCAATGAAGAACTAAAAAGAGGCTGGTTACCAGATCAGCAGGCGAGCGGCAGAGGAAACCTTGTAGATTGGGAAGCCAGCCACAGGCGGAAGGGAAAGTAGTACAGTAGTAACTGGGGGTGGAGAAGGTGGTACTAGTCTGTATGTAAGCACCGGTGGGGTTGGAGTGGCTAGCTCGCTCTAGCATAGCACTTCCATACATATTACTCGCTCCGCTCGTTCAGTCTGTGAATAGATCAGACCCGGCCATTCCTCAAAAGCACTAGTTAAGGGCCCTGATACTACCACTTAGATCTGGAACTTACATGTGGATGCTCATCAGGGGCGAACTTACCATGTGGGCTTCGATAGGCTCGAGCCTACCGTCTAATTAATTTTAGGAGAATTTTTATCAAATATATGTGTCTAATCCATATGTATTGGTGAGAGGCTGAAATTCCAGTAGTCAGGAAAGCAAACTGGTGCTAAAATGAAGCTATACGCATTACACAGTGCGTGTCTTCCCGACCTGGACCCTCTAGTAGTGCATGACAAGTGGTGAAACCCATTGTATGATAGGCATTTTCCTGATCGCACGGGAGCTAGTGCGTCCAAGCATGTCTAGCAATTCAAGAACAAACCGGAAAGAGTTGTTAAAGACAAGCGTATTAATATCAAATGCACTATTTAGTGTATTTTCTAGAAATTTCCACTCAATCGTCTAATCTCTCCCGTTTGACGGCAAAACTAATGGATAAAAGTAACAATAATACCTTAATAACTTTATTTTATAATCAGGCAATACTCTGAACTCTCGAGTTGCCCGTAAGAATTCATACTCCCTCTATCCAAGAATACAAGGCCACTTCAAACGTCATTTTGTTCAATTTCTAGCATATTTACTTATGTTTCTGCTTCAATTTAGAAACGAAAAGTTTGGGAAAACACATGGACGGTTCAATGACTCGTCCTTCCGAAATTTTCGTCGTTGCTCTGTAAAAAAAAGAACCGTGGAAGCCCGTGTAGAACCCCGTATGGCCCGTTCACCGACGCGTATTATACAGTATGACGTGGGTGCCGAACCGTCCGCTTTCTTAAGTAGCATAGTCAGTGGTTGGTCTGCGTTCCAACCACTTCCAGAAATTCCCCAAATCGGATAGCAAACTCTGGCTAGCCGTCTCTCCACAAACCCTCGATCGCGGTGGCCGTCCATGGAGAAGGGGAAGCAGGTGGCGGCGCCCGCTGACAACGCGGAGAAGGGGAAGCAGGTGGTTGTGGGCGCTGAGCACGCGGAGAAGGGGAAGCAGGTTGCGGATGCAGAGGGCGGCAATGGGAGCTCCGACTTGGGTGGGACGGCCGTCTACTCCGGTGTGCATCCAATGAAGCGGAAGTTTGAGACGGAGGCGCATATCAGGCACAAGAAGAAGAAGAACATGAAGAACATGCTGCGTCAAGAGAGGAAGGAGAGGGGGAGAAGATCTACTCGCCTGCCGACGTCAAGACCTTCCGCGAGTCCGACAGCGATGAGACCGATGAGGTAAGTTCAGATCTCTCTCTCCTAGTGTTCTTGTCGCCGAGGTCTGCCTCGTCCTATTCTTGCTAGGGTTTGTCGTGCTAGTATGGTTAGATGCGCCTAGCAATGCTAGTTTATGCCAGGTTAGAAGCGCCGTAGATTAGCTACTGATTTCCCCAGGGCCCCTTTGGCGACGTTCTGATGGATGTAGGATCAAGTAGGCTTCTGATTTGGCAGGCTAGGTCGTCGAGTGGTTCGTCTTACTTTGAATGTTATGATATCTGTAATCTGTGCCAGGTTTACGTGCGCCTAGATGCTATAGCTTATGCTTGGCCTTTGTGGCTGAGTTTTTGGTCTTGAATGATCTGACAAGTAAGAACCTGGCATTTAGTTTGCAATGAAAATGGAATGGGGCTGCTGCTTATTGATCTATGCATATAATTGATTTATGGGTTCTACTTGTGACCACTTCGAAATTGTAAATTTAGGTAATGTGACCATGGATAGCTAGAATTTGCTTGTAATAGTTAAGTAAAAGAGACATGGGAATCTGTACTAGGTGCATGTCAATATATGGTTGTACTGTTATGTAGAATGTATTTGGTGTCATTTAGTTTTCTTATGAATTTAGTTCATTAGATCATCTGATCACTTTATACTGAGCTAAATATACCTAGTCTATGTACTCATAGTGAGAGTGTCTGCCTTTGGTAATTTGCTAGTCTTTTGAAATGCTTGTCTCACATAGAACATATGGTTCTAGTACATTCATGATAGTTGTTTTGTATTTGTATTTGTAAAATATTTGTAACATATCAAGAATTTGTGTAGTTGTAGTTCTGGAGCTGAAAGTTTATATGTTTTGTTACAGATGCATAAATTCCTAGTTGTAGTACTGCTAGTAACAGTTGATGTTGTCTTGCTTCATTGGTTTATTATTTTTGTTGCACTACTACTTTCAGTAGATGTTTTCTTATGCTCCATACATAAGTTGGTAGTTAATGCTGATGTGATCTAGCTTAAGATTATTACGTGTGATACAACATTCTGCTTCATAGGATTATAATATTTATTGCACTACTGTTTTCAGCACATGGGTTGTTCTGATGCAAACTTTAGTTGGTATTTAATGCTGCAGTGATATCAACTTAAGATTAATAAGTGTGATAGATCAATCTGCTTGTAAGGCATAATTTTTTGTTGCACTAATGCTTCCAACATGTTTTGTTTTGCTACACACATTTGATTTATACATAATGTTGCTCTGATCTAACTTCATATGTGTGACATATCAACTATTATGTTGTGATTTTTAAATGTTCAATTAAAAATCAATTGTCCAAGTTTCTCGTTGTATAATATGTGGCACATATAGTCTTATTTCACAGAGTAATTATTGTAAGCCTTATTTCATTTCACAAATTTCCACAGGAGTCAGACGATGTCAGGAGTGACGTGGAGGACAGGGACCGCAAGAGCCGTGTTGTGCTAAAGAAGCTCAAGGCTGGGGACATCCCTATCTTCTAGGCCCAGGGGAGTACAAGTGTCCGTGGTGCTTCGGAAGGAGATGCTAGAGGACTACCTGGGAATGCTACAGCATGCTACCTACTATGGATCTGGCAGCCAGAAGCATAAGCCGCACCTGAAGGCCAAACACGCCGCTTATGGCGTGTTCATGCCAAAGCACCTCCCCCAGGTGTAGATTGTGTCTTGTGTGTCTCTTTGCTAAACACGTTGTTATGTTTTGACTATGTTTATCTGTGTTGTGTTGAACTTGATCCAGTTCGTTAATTACTGTGGTTGAACTAGTGTTTGAACAATCTAATGTTTGTGCTTAAGAAGGTTGTTTCATTTTTAACCTGGTTTGTTCCTGATATATTTAATCCTATGCATATGTACTCTGGTTGTGTATTTGTGGGAAATGGTGGCATAAAGGGAGAACAAGGAAATCTAGGGAATGTATATGTATTTGGGTTTCTTTAGCTAGTTGATAATGGGTTAAATTAAATGATTAGCTGCATTACATTGATTAAAGTTTCACTTTTAGTGTGGCATCAACGGTGCATTTGTGGTAACAGTCTTATGTGAGACTCTAGATGATAGTAAGATTAGCCGGCTGTGGTAGCCCTGGTTTACAAAAATGTATGTCAGTGTAGGGATGGCGTTTTGGTTTTATAAGAGGAATAAAACTACGAAAGCCGGCGCAATAAGACACCCTGGTAATGCGGCCTGGCTATTTATAAGAGAAACCAAAAACCCTAACTTCCTCTCACCGCCTTCCCAAAATAATTGCGGCGCTGGCCGGAGCCATCTACCGTCGGAGTTGTCGCCCTGGTCGGGATCCTTAGTGGCCGCCATGTCTGTTTCATGGTCGCCCCGCACGTCGCATAATCGGCACCGTCCGCGCTACTAATGGCTCAAAATATATTGAGCTTGTTGGGGAACCCCAAGAGGAAGGTATGATGAGCACAGCAGCAAGTTTTCCCTCAGTACGAAACCAAGGTTATCAATCCAGTAGGAGCAAGGAAACACCCCAAAGGTGTTGGCAGGGCGCACTACCAGTGCCAGCAGCAACGTGGAGACCTGCACAACACAACCACAGAACTTTGCCCCCAACTTGCGATGAGGTTGTCAATCTCACCGATTTTGCTGAAAACAAAGGATTAAACGTATCGAATGGAAGGAAGTAATAGTTTGCAGAAAGTAAACACAAAACAGTAAACAGTTTGTAGATTGAATTAAAAGAAAGGACCGGGGTCCATAGTTCACTAGAGGTGGCTCTCCTTAAGATAGATAACACGCTGCGTGAACAAATTACAGCGGGGCAATTGACAAACATCGAGAAAGCATACAAGCATATACTAATCATCTTGACTCCTTTGAGATTCGATTGGGCATTACAACATTATACATAGACCGCCATCCAACTGCATCTATGACTAATAATCCACCTTCAGGTTATCATCCGAACCCCCTCCAGTATTAAGTTGCAAGCAACAGATTATTGCATTACAAATTGCGTGTAAAGTAAACAATACGATTGTTCTATGAACAAAGGATTGTTGTTTTCTCCCTAGTAGAAACAGCACATCTAGTACCTGATGTCTACGCACTTCTATTCTTGTAGACAGTTGTTGGGCCTCCAAGTGCAGATGTTTGTAGAACAGCAACAAGTTTTCCCTTAAGTGGATCACCTAAGGTTTATCGAACTCAGCGAGGAAGTGGTCAAAGATATTCCCTCTCAAGCAATCCTGCAATCAAGATACAAGAAATCTCTTGTGTCCCCAACATACCCAATACACTTGTCAGGTGTATAGGTGCACTAGTTCGGCGAAGAGATAGTGAAATACAAGTGGTATGGTAAATTATAAGTGGTAATGGTGCTAGAAAATAGCTTGCTGGCGTGTGGTTAACGTGAGAAGAGACTAAAGGCAAACTGAAATAAAGATGGAAGCAAGCAAACATGTAACATATCTAATTGCAAATGGTGTATCAATGCATAGAAACAAGGCCTAGGGATCATACTTTCACTAGTGAACACTCTCATATAAATATCTTCCCTTTATGATACTACTCTTAACTACTCTCCGGTTGGACACTCTAATCATTGGTAGGGCTATAACAACACTCCTCAAAGTTCGCTTTCCGCATCTAGATAACCCCACACTGTCACCTTGAGCACTAGATGGTTCCAACAAACACCACAATTTCATAAAGACATCCAACTCAAAATATAACTCATAACAAGTATTTGTAATCTCTCGCCGAAGTGCCACCATGGTGTGCATGCTGTCACTTTCACACACATGGGGAGAGCAGAGATCTAATAAAGCACTTGAGTAGAAAGGTAAATCTACTTGATTACAAAGCTCATGATCACAATATGATCATGCATAGAGAGATAGATGAACACATAGCTACCGGTAGAACCCTTAGCCTCGAGGAAGAACTACTCCCTCATCATCATGGGAATCAGCAACGGTGATGGAGATGGTTGTGGAGATTGATGGAGATGGCTCCGGGGGCACTTCCCCGTCCCGACAGGGTGCCGAAACATAGACTTTCTGTCCCCCGAATCTCCCCTTCGATGGCGGCGGCGCTGCGGAACTTTTCGTGGCTAGAGGCTGGACTACTAGGGTTTTTGCATCAGGAGGCATCTTATAGGCGAAGAGGCAAGGTCAGTGGGCGGCCCTATGGCCCCTCTCTGTCTCGTCTTCTGTCTCCGTGAGTCTTCCGGTAAAATATCAACTTTGGCTTTTGTCCGGTCCAATTCCGAGAATATTCATTTTCTGACTTTCCTGGAACCAAAAACAACAGAAAACAGGCAACTGGCACTGTGGCATCTTGTTAATAGGTTAGTCCAAGAAAGTGTATAGAAATACTCCAAAGTGTGGACAAAACATAAGAAAGTAGATATAAAACAAGCATGGAACATCAAAAATTATATATACGTTTACAACGTATCAACATTCCCAAGCTTAACTCCTACTCGTCCTCGAGTAGGTAAGTGATAAAAAGAAAGAATAATTTTTGAGGTGACATGCACCATCATAAACTTGATCAAAGTATTTGTAAAACATTCAAAGCTAGGATCATAGTACTTCAACATAGCATGAAAGATAAAGTTCTAACAATTAAGACATAGCAACTATGTTGCAACATGAAAAGGCACAAACAAAAGATTCATGGATAACAATGCTTTGCAAGACGTTTGCTTGTTTCACATAAAGAAAACATAGCATAGTGGCATTCAGCTTGTCTCTCATAGAGTAGCAAACATAAATGCATAGGACACCTTCAAAGTTCATAAGAGTGACTAGATACAAATAGTTTAAAACAAGCAATATCAAAGCTATGCATCAATCAACAAGTTTTGGGACAATGCACATATAACTAAGAATGGCCACTATGCTCTCAAAGTAGGTGCATAAAGATAAAAGGTGGAGACTCAACATAAAAGTAAAAGAAAGTCCTTCATAGAAGAAAGTAGGGATTGAAGTCTCATAAAGAGCTTCCAAAAATTATGGTACTTATTAGCTTTCAGCTCTCATTGCCCCTATCATAAGCATCTTGTAACATCCCAAAAGTTCAATCCAAGCTTATCAAGATCTAAATCATCAAAATTAGGGTTAACAAAAACTTTTCCAAATTAAAAATGAAAGCATTCATGTGTATGTGCATTTAATTTAGGAATTGTTTTGAATTGCCATGGTTCTGTGATTCTTTGGTTGTAAAATGTTTGTATGGTGAATTAAACATCATCTAACTCTTTCCCAAGCAAATCCCATTGAAAATCAAATAAAAAACAATTAAAAATGAGGAATGGTCATTTTGGTCATTTTAATCCACTACACTACTTTGAGTGTTTCTAGCACTCCCTTCTCAATAGAAATAATTCTAGATCTTTACACCCCTTGCTAGTACACATAATGAGGTACCAAGGCCTACTTTTTGATCTGCTAAAAACATTCAAATACTTATTTTAAATGGCATGTGAAAATTGAATTCAATGCATATGCCTAGATCACCCCTATTTCAAAAACCATCCAATTGAACTCCATTTTCAAAACCCTTGCAACCAGAGACTACCTAGTACTAGTGGAGATCACTCAAAAAATTTGAAACCAAAATTCAAACTTTTGCTTCTTGCGGCCATTTCATCAAACAGGTGGCAGACACAAATCTTGCAAAATCCTAAAACACTATAGTGAGCAGTAGCTTGGCCACCATCTGGGCCTAACTTGGTCCCTTTGTCCCCCCAGCTAAAACCCCGGCCCTAACTCTCTCTCCCTCTCCCCTGTCTGCTCCAGTACCAAGCCACCCGACGCCATGCGCCAGGTCGACCACGGACAACTCACCTCAGCCCGTCCGCGCTCTCCTTCGCTCGCTGGCAGACAGGCGCCATCACACCGCTTCGCCTCGACCAGCCCCCGACCAAAATCGAGCGGAGGACAAGCCCCAGTTGCTCGCGCCCATGCCTCTGTTCGCCATGCCGATCACCCCGGAGTACCGCACCCGCCAGAGCAGCACCGACCTCGCCTAGCCCTAGCCTTGCATGGCAGCACCCACACCAGGCCTAGCAGCCGCCCAGACATCATCGTTCACCGCCTCGTGACCAGCAGCCCAGAGGAACCACGTCGCCGTCCGCACGCAGTTCACCGCACGCTCCCGACCAGTAGAGACCTCGCCTTGCCGCTCCTTTAATGCCCTAGAGGACCACCGGGGGACAGAACATCCATCGCCGCCCTCGCCCATGCCGAGAGAGCCCCGCATCGTCGTCACCGATGACCTTACCGGCGCTCGCTCTGCCTCCTCATCGACCCTATATAAAGCGGCAACCCTAGCCTCAATTCTCCACACTCACTCACTCCCCACCTCTAGCCGAAGCCGCTCGAGCTCTGTCTTGCTGGAATTGGAGCCGAAGCCGCCGCAGCAAAAGGAGGAGGGCATTTGCGATTTAGGGCACCCAAGCTCCGCCGCAACCGTGCCTCGCCTCGTCGTCGTCTACCAGCCCATTTGCCCACCTCACCGACCTTGCTGGAGGCCTGGTATGCCCCCTATCGACCCCCACCGCCGCGTCTAGGGCAAGCTCTCGCCAGAGTAATCCGTCGTCGATGATGACCTCCCACCGTTAGATCCCCTTTAGATCGTGTGGCCTAGGATGCTCGATACCGCTTTGGGTAAATTGTGCCGCTGAACGGTGGAGCCCACATGTCAGGCAACCCGTTTCGTGCACTGTGTGTAGATGGGCCGGCCCAGTTAGTCCCTGCGCGTGTTAGAGTTTCAAATTTAGATTTTTCCATTTAGAGTTAATCTAGTTTCTATCCACTAGTTTAAAAATCAATTTTGGAAGTTTGACAAATCCAAATTGCATGAAACCAATTTTTCCTAAAAGGTATTGAAATGATCTATCCAAGCCCGTTGGATTTAATTCAATTAGAGTTATAGATCTCTCCTAGTAAAAATAACAAAACAGAAGCATTTGTACCTTGCAACATTTTTATAAAATCAACTAAGATAGGTTTTGAGTTGATTCCAACTCTCAAAAATCACATTTTATCATATATATCTAAATATGTAATAATATTAAGGTTTACATGCAGTGACTTTGGACTAGTACCAAAATAATGCTATATAGGCATTTCTAGTAACTTTAAATCATTAAATATTGAACTTAAACCAAAGTAATTATGATCCAACCCTTAAATCACATTCCCACATGCTAGAATATGTGGTGATGACATGTGTATACATGATACCATGTTTTAACTGGTGAATATTAAATCTTAGTTAATTTTTCAATGAGTAGAAATTACTTTTCTAAAGTAAAAAGAGTGAAACTATTAAATTAAACTTGTAATGCTTGAGATGATAATAGATCATCAAATGTGTGTCTTAGAGTGCTAATTAGACTACTTAAGTATTGTTTGGTGATTGTGTACTCCGTATGTATTTATAGACGATAGTACCGACCAAGCTTTAGAGGAGGAGGAGTTCTACCGAGAAGAAGAGGAAGAAAACTTCAACCACTGCACTGCACAAGGCAAGCCACTATTAACAATACAAGCTAACCCTTGCAAGTATAATGCTTAGCAAGCTAGGATTAAACTAGATGGTTTAACCAAGATGCTTTAGGCATGCTTTGGTCACACTACTTTGACTATTAGATACCCCAAGTCTTATTTACAAGCTTTACTTCCTTTACTTTATCCAAAGTTCTTTACTTTGTTTGAAGGTAGCATAAAGAGTATAAAACTTGACCTATTTAGAACCCCTTTAGATGTCATTCTATGGCATGAGATTGAACCCATCTTTTCCACCTTAGTGAACACTCTTAACTTATTAGTTTAGAGTAGATCAAAAACTTGAGTCACTTTAGATGGGAACACTTGGTGAAAATGAATTATGAAAACCTTGGAATGATGAGTCATTCTATTGAGATGTTTTGACATGTGTTGAGAAACACAAAGGGTTTATGATGGTGAAAATGTTGAGGCAGGAGCCTTAACCCTTTTACAAAACTGATGGTTGGATTCGGATGTGATACCATTCCAAATTTACCGTACAACCACACTACCTGAATTGGGTAAGGCTTAGCTGGAAATTTATATGCATTAGTATTAGTTCCCTCGCGGGAGAGGTTTGAGCTGAGGCTACCTCTCAATGTTGTCCACCTATGCAGTGCCCAAGATGACTGATGGTCATGGTTGGGAGGCCATGCTCATAGGAGAGGTGCTTATACTAGGGTGTGTAAAGGGAAGGTTATGTTTGATTATCTGCATACTAAGTATGATGATTCAGGGTTATCCCTGACATATGTTTCGAATCTTGTGGTGAAAGTGTACCACCTCTGCAGAGTGTCAAACTATTCGAATAGCCACGTCCGCGGTTATGGACAGTTGGAATGGCCATACTGTTTCATTGTCAGATGTTTTTCAAACAACTTATGAAATGAATGATGAATCTTGACTTGACCACAACAGGGTTGTGTTTATGACAATAGCTTCCCAACTTAAGTGATTCTAGAACTTTATTTTATCTTTCTTTGCTTTAGAACTCAGCTTAGGTTTCAAACTTAACTTTATAGTTAAACTTAGATTTAGCACTTTAACCTAGAATTATCTTACTTGTTAGAGGTAGTTTGTGAGTACTTAAAGAGTACTCTTGGCTTTTGTCCCTGGCTATTCTCATGGCCAGAATATGAAGGAGACTATCAAGATGATGGCCAGCAGGACGGCTATGATAACTAGGATTATCTGCCTTCGTCAGCATTGCCTGTGCCCTTGAAGATGGACCCCACCGCTACGCTTATCTTTTATTTCCGCTGCTTGTTGTATTAAGACTAGATCATGAGATCCTTATTTGTGTAAGACCTTATGTATGGTTTGTAATGGATGATGTACTATGATATCCAATCCGTTATGTCTCGCAAAAATGGTAATACTGGGATTGCGAGGTATGGCATAACGGGCATCTGGGATTAAAAATCTGGGTGTTGACAAGTTGGTATCAGAGCCATCCTGACCATAGGAGACCCTAGTTAGAATGGATGTCCAAACAAAAACTAAGTTTCAAAACCAAAGTGAGTATTTATGAAAAACTATCTCCTCTCTTATCCTTGTGGATTCATTATTTCTCAAAAAATCATGTTCCTCAAAATTCTTACATTACTACTTAAAATTTGACACACTTGATCACTTCACTAACTTCCTCATCCTAAATTCTTGTAGATGGAGTCTTAGTTCAGCAAGTTCTACCAGTTGGGAAACGTAGGTCAGCTGATCTTCGAGAGGGATCTGGATTCACTGTCGGAGTTACTGGGACGCCCACATCCAGAGTTTCTTGGAGCTCAACTTCCAGGACCCCCAGGAGGAGACCTACAGTGGCTAGTCACTTCAGATCTTAGAGGAAGCATCGAAGCACCAACTTCTGGGAGAATTCAGTTCTCCGTGAGAGAGAACAAATGGCTAGATGGATTAGCCAGGGCAATGCATGAAGCTCTCGCACGTCTATGTGCCCTCAGCGTCAACAAAATCCAAGGAACCCGTTTTTCCCACTATGCAAGACGTGACTTCATGGGAATGCCGATGGAGATGCCAAGTCACCCAGAGTTGAGGCGTCAAGTGGAAAATCTTGACTTCTTACTGCACGACAAACTGCAGGAACTGGACAATGCCAGAGAGTTAGCCAACCAGAACCATGCCATTGCCGACCAGAAGGCCCAGAATTTCACACTGCTCGTCTAGGATCGTCAGTCTCTTCGCTGCCAGCATGCCAAGAAGGATCACACCATCGCCCGTCTTCACAAGAAGGTGGCCGACCTCGAGAAGACTGTCAAGGAGCAGGAAGCTCAGCTTGCAGCAAAGGAAGAAGAAGATGAGGGTGAAGACATCTAGGGAGACATGGATTCGTACCTCAGCAATGTTGATGACTTTCTGGCAGAGGATGCCGTGGACTTCTACACTGATGATGAGGACTCTGACTTCATCGACGATGAGTAGATGCACTAGAGCACTATCGTAGCATGAGATGTATCGATCCCAATGTATCGTAGTTTGCAGAATGGTTCTTCAAACCATCTGTTTTCCCTTGATTGTTGTGGTGTGTGTTGTACCGTGTGCTTGTTTGCATGAATGAAAATGAAGTTAGTTGAAAAACCTGAGTCTAACTCAAAGTTTTAGCTTTGAAAACCCAAAACCATGAACCTTAGAATTTCCCTCTTACCCCTATATCCATCTCAATCTTCAGATGACTCATGGAAACCAAGGAGGAAGCAGCTCATCGCAAGACCCAATGCTGCAGATCTTGCAGAATCTCATCGCAGACCGTGAAGCAAGCAAGGCAGAACGCCAAGCCAACTTAGCAACACTGCAGCAGATCGCCCAGATGGCTCTCAACAACCAAAAGCATGGAAATCGGGATCATCAAGGATCCAAGCTGAAGAACTTCCAGAATACCAATCCCCCCAATCTTTAGCACGTCAGAAAACCCATTAGATGCTGATGACTGGGTGCAGATAATGGAAAATAACTTAGAAGCTGGAAGAGTTGATGAAAATGAGAAAGTTCTCTTTGCCACCCACTACCTGGCGGGAGATGCAAGAGCTTGGTGGAACAGTATCCGCCTGATGAACCATGGTCAAGTTATGACATGGGAAGCATTCAAAGTCAAGTTCAGCCGCACCCACGTGCCGCGAGGTCTAGTCAACAGGATGAGAGATGAATTCTGCGGATTGAAGCAAGGAAGAATGACTATGGTAGAGTGCCATGACAAATTTCTGTCACTTGCCAGAGATGCACCTGATGAGATCAACACGGAGGCCAAGAAGAAGGAGAGATTCTTGAACGGACTGCATGATGAGATGCAGACAGTCCTCGTTAACATCCGTTTCGAGGATCTCGAAGAGCTAATCGACTTTGTCATTCAGATGGAAGGGAAGATTAACCAAGCAAACGACAACCGCAAGCGTCGCATGATGTAGCAATCTGGATCCAACAGTCACCAGAAGTACCGTCCCAACCCCTTGTCAGGATATGCACCAAGAAACAACCGACCCCCAACGTCTCGCCCTAGCTACCCCAACCGTAGCGGAGGCAATGTGAAGTCCGGAGGAAACAATCACAACTCTGACAATGCCAACAATTTCAACCATGCACCTCCCAAGAGCAATAGCAACAACAACAACAACACTGCACCCAGAACTGGCAGCAATGCTGTGCCTGTCGCAGTCAAGGACAAGTCCCAGATCACTTGTTTTGAGTGTGGAGTGAAGGGTCACTATTCCAATGAGTGTCCCAAGAAGACTACATCCAATGCCAATGTGAATGCCCCAACTCAACAGCAGCGTCGTGTTCGACCAGGAAGAAGATTTGACCTAGGGAACCCTCACAACCGCAATGGCCGTCTCTTCCACATGAACGCAGAAGAAGCCCAGGAAGCGCCAGATGTAGTGCTGAGTATGTTTTCTATCAACTCAGTTTTAGCAAGAGTGTTGTTTGATTCGGGAGCATCACATTCATTTGTCACCGAAGAATTTGCATGCACTAGTAAGATTCACCCAACCAACCTGAAGCATGTCATGATAGTTCAAATCCCCGGTTCAACAACCAAAGCTAGAAAAATTTGCAAAGCTGTGCCTATCAGAATACATGGGATATATTTTTATGCCAACCTAATTGTACTTGGAACCAAAGGATTGGAAGTAGTACTAGGTATGGACTGGATGTCAAGGCATAAAGGACTGATAGACTGTGCTAAGAAAGCCATCACCATGACCAGTAGTTCTAGAGTCACAGTAGAACATATCTCTGAAACCTTACCTCGTCAATTCAAGTGCAACAAGAGTGTAGCCCTGCCCACCATTGACCAGGTTAGAGTAGTCTGTGAATACCCCGACGTATTCCTAGATGAATTGCCAGGTATTCCCCTGGATAGGGATATTGAGTTCATTATCGAACTAATCCCCAGAACCGGACCCATAGACTAGAGGCCCTATAGTATGAACCCCTCAGAGTTAGTGGAACTGAAGAAGCAGTTGGATGCCATGTTAGAGAAAGGCTTGATTCAACCAAGCGCATCGCCATGGAGATCACCAGTGTTATTCGTCGACAAGAAAGATGGAGGCAACCGTCTGTGCACAGATTACCGAAAGTTGAATGATGTCACCATCAAAAACAAGTACCCTTTGCCAAAGATAGAGGATCTATTTGATCAGTTGACTGGAGCCCAGGTATTCTCAAAGATTGATCTTAGGACTGGTTATCACCAACTTAAGATTCGTGCAACGGATATTCCGAAGACCGCCTTTAATACTCGCTATGGTTTATACGAGTACACGGTTATGTCTTTTGGATTAACCAATGCCCCTTCTTATTTCATGAATCTCATGAATACGATCTTTATGAATTTCCTAGATAAGTTTGTAGTTGTGTTTATCGACGACATCCTTATCTACTCCAAGTCAGAAGAAGAACATGAGAAACATCTGAGAAGCATCCTAGAAACCCTGAGAGAGCATCAGTTATATGCCAAGTTCAGCAAGTGTGAGTTTTGGCTGAAAGAAGTAGGATTCCTAGGACATATTGTGTCTACCGGAGGAATCTCTGTTGATCCCGCCAAGATCAAAGATGTCGAAGAATGGGAAGCCCCAACCACTCAAACCCAAGTCCGTGCATTTTTCGGATTAGCGGGATATTACCGCAAGTTTGTAGAAGGGTTCTCAAGCATCACCGGACCCATGACCCAATTGTTGAAGAAGGACAAGAAGTTTGAATGGATAGACAAGTGTGAAGCCAGTTTCCAGGAGCTGAAGAAGAGATTGATATTAGCCCCAATATTGGTCATGCTAGACATCAAGAAGCCGTTTGATGTATATTGTGATGCATCCAAGATTGGTCTAGGATGTGTATTGATGCAAGAAGGCAAAGTCATCGCGTATCTGTCTCGACAAATGAAGCATCATGAGCAAAACTATCCGACCTATGATCTTGAGCTAGCAGTTGTGGTTCTAGCGTTGAAGACATGGCGTCATTATCTGATGGGTAATCGCTGTGAGATTTACTCAGATCACAAGAGCTTGAAGTATATTTTCACTCAGAAAGAGCTGAATATGAGGCAAAGGAGATGGATAGAGTTAATCAAGGATTATGACCTTGACATTCACTATCACCCCTGCAAAGCCAATGTGGTAGCGGATGCTCTTAGCAGATTACCATGTAGGCTAAACACCATGATTAAGGAGAAGCAACCAAGTTTGTATGAAGAGTTGGAGCAGTTCAGGACTGAAGTAGTTAGCAAAGGATTCTTAGCTAGCATTAAACTTCAACCCACTTTGATTAGCCAAATCAAGGAAGCCCAGAAGGGGAATGAAAGTATCGACGGAATCAAACGCCGTATTGGTACAGGAAAGGTACCTGGATTCACTAAAGACGAAGAAGGAGTACTGTGGTACAAAGGACGTATCTGTGTGCCAGCAGATTCAGAGCTGAAGCAAGTTATTATGAAGGAAGCCCATGATACTCTTTATTCTATCCACCCCGGAGGAACGAAGATGTATCAGGATTTGAAAGAGCAATTTTGGTGGCACAAGGTGAAGAGAGAAATCGGAAGCTACATCGCCAAGTGTGACTTCTGTCAAAGAGTCAAAGCAGAGCATCAGAGGCCTGCAGGACTGTTGCAACCATTGCAGATTCCGGAATGGAAATGGGATTCCGTCGGAATGGACTTTATCACCGGTTTGCCTACTTCTAGTAGGGGAAATGACTCAATCTGGGTCATAGTTGATAGACTGTCTAAGGTAGCCCACTTTATACCTGTCAAGACTACCTACCAGAGTGCAAAGCTAGCAGAGCTGTATATTGCTAGAATTGTTAGTCTGCATGGAACCCGCAAGACCATCATATCAGATCGAGGAACCCAGTTTACCTCGAGATTTTGGCAGAAGGTCCAGGAAGGCTTGGGAACCAAGTTGAACTTTAGTACCGCGTATCACCCGCAAACTGATGGACAGACTGAGAGAGTCAACCAGATCCTAGAGGATATGCTTAGAGCTTGTGTGTTGGAATACGGATCAAAATGGGAAGACTGCCTGCCTTTCGCAGAATTCTCATATAACAACAGTTATCAAGCTAGTTTGCAGATGGCACCATTTGAATTCCTATACGGAAGAAAGTGCCGTACCCCTTTGAATTGGTCGCAAGTAGGAGAGAGTCAGATCTTTGGACCCGACATTCTCTAAGAAGCGGAAGAGAAGGTTCACAAAGTCCATGAGCACCTCAAGACCGCCCAATCCAGCCAAAAGAGTTATGCTGACAAAAGAAGGAGAGACCTGACTTTCAATGTCAGAGAATTTGTATATCTCAAGGTTTCACCATTGAAAGGAACTCAACGCTTTAGTCTGAAAGGAAAGTTAACCCCCAGATATATTGGGCCATTCAAGATTCTGAACCGTCGAGGAGAAGTATCGTATCAACTGGAACTGCCCAAAGAGATGTCAGCCATCCACAATGTGTTCCATATCTCGTTACTTTGCAAATGCCTAGAAGTGCCCAAGAAGACTGAAGTTTTCAAGAACATCGATCACCGAGCTGTTGAGATCAACAATGACCTGACCTATCGGGAAGTGCCCATCCGTATCTTAGAAGAAGCCTACAGAACCACCAGGACCAGGAGCATCAAGTTTCTCAAGATTCAGTGGAGCAACCATACCGAGGAGGAAGCCACTTGGGAGCGCGAAGATTACGTTAGGACAGAGTTCCTAGATCTCTTTAGTTCCTAGTTTTCTTTGTAAATCTCGGGACGAGATTTTGTTTAAGGGGGAAGGTTTGTAACATCCCAAAACTTCAATCCAAGCTTATCAAGATCTAAATCATCAAAATTAGGGTTAACAAAAACTTTTCCAAATTAAAAATGAAAGCATTCATGTATATGTGCATTTAATTTAGGAATTGTTTTGAATTGCCATGGTTCTGTGATTCGTTGGTTGTAAAATGTTTGTATGGTGAATTAAACATCATCTAACTCTTTCCCAAGGAAATCCCATTGAAAATCAAATAAAAAACAATTAAAAATGAGGAATGGTCATTTTGGTCATTTTAATCCACTACACTACTTTGAGTGTTCCTATCACTCCCTTCTCAACAGAAATAATTCTAGATCTTTACACCCCTTGCTAGTACACATAATGAGGTACCAAGGCCCACTTTTTGATCTGCTAAAAACATTCAAATACTTATTTTAAATGGCATGTGAAAATTGAATTCAATGCATATGCCTAGATCACCCCTATTTCAAAAACCATCCAATTGAACTCCATTTTCAAAACCCTTGCAACCAGAGACTACCTAGTACTAGTGGAGATCACTCAAAAAATTTGAAACCAAAATTCAAACTTTTGCTTCTTGCCGCCATTTCATCAAACAGGTGGCAGACACAAATCTTGCAAAATCCTAAAACACTATAGTGAGCAGTAGCTTGGCCACCATCTGGGCCTAACTTGGTCCCTTTGTCCCCCCAGCTAAAACCCCGGCCCTAACTCTCTCTCCCTCTCCCCTGTCTGCTCCAGTACCAAGCCGCCCGACGCCATGCGCCAGGTCGACCACGGACAGCTCGCCTCAGCCCGTCCCATGCTCTCCTTCGCTCGCTGGCAGATAGGTGCCATCACACCGCTTCGCCTCGACCAGCCCCCGACCAAAATCGAGCGGAGGACAAGCCCCAGTTGCTCGCGCCCATGCCTCTGTCCGCCATGCCGATCACCCTGGAGCGCCGCGCCCGCCACCGACCTTGCCTAGCCCTAGCCTTGCATGGCAGCACCCGCAGCAGGCCCGGCAGCCACCCAGACATCATCGTTCGCCGCCTCGTGACCAGCAGCCCGGAGGAACCGCGTCGAACACCGCCGTCCGCGCGCAGCTCACCGCACGCTCCTGACCAGTAGAAACCTCGCCTTGCCACGCCTTTCAGCCCCGGAGGACCGCCGGGGGACAGAACATCCATCGCTACCCTTGCCCATGCCGAGAGAGCCCCGCATCATCGTCACCGATGACCTCACCGGCGCTCGCTCTGCCCCCTCGTCGACCCTATATAAAGCGGCCACCCCAGCCTCAATTCTCCACACTCACTCACTCCCCACCTCTCTTTGAACCTTACCCAACTCTAGCCGAAGCCGCTCGAGCTCTATCTCGCCGGAATTGGAGCCGAAGCCGCCACCGCAGGAGGAGGAGGGCATTTGCGATTTAGGGCATCCCAAGCTCCGTCGCAACCGCGCCTCGCCTCGCCGTCGTCTACCAGCCCGTTTGCCCGCCTCACCGACCTTGCTGGAGCCCTGGTATGCCCCCTATCAACCCCCACCACCGCGTCTAGGTCAAGATCTCGCCAGAGTAATCCGTCGTCGACGATGACCTCCCACCGTTAGATCCCCTTTAGATCGTGTGGCCCAGGATGCTCGATACCGCTTCGGGTAAATTGTGCTGCTGAACAATGGAGCCCACATGTCAGGCAGCCCGTTGCATGCAGTGCGTGTAGATGGGCCGGCCCAGTTAGTCCCCGCGCGTGTTAGAGTTTCAAATTTAGATTTTTTCCATTTAGAGTTAATCTAGTTTCTGTCCACTAGTTTAAAAATCAATTATGGGAGTTTGACAAATCCAAATTGCATGAAACCAATTTTTCTTGAAAAGGTATTGAAATGATCTATCCAAGCCTGTTGGATTTAATTCAATTAGAGTTATAGATCTATCCTAGTAAAAATAACAAAACAGAAGCATTTGCACCTTGCAACATTTTTATAAAATCAACTAAGATAGGTTTTGAGTTGATTCCAACTCTCAAAAATCACATTTTATCATATCTATCTAAATATGTAATAATATTAAGGTTTACATGCAGTGACTCTGGACTAGTACCAAAATAATGCTATATAGGCATTTATAGTCCCTTTAAATCATTAAATATTGAACTTAAACTAAAGTAATTATGATCCAACCCTTAAATCACATTCCCACATGCTAGAATATGTGGTGATGACATGTGTCTACATGATACCATGTTTTAACTGGTGAATATTAAATCTTAGTTGATTTTTCAATGAGTAGAAATTACTTTTCTAAAGTAAAAAGAGTGAAACTATTAAATTAAACTTGTAATGCTTGAGATGATAATAGATCATCAAATGTGTGTCTTAGAATGCTAATTAGACTACTTAAGTATTGTTTGGTGATTGTGTACTCCGTATGTATTTATAGACGATAGTACCGACCAAGCTTTCGAGGAGGAGGAGTTCTACCAAGAAGAAGAGGAAGAAAACTTCAACCACTGCATTGCACAAGGCAAGCCAACATTAACAATGCAAGCTAACCCTTGCAAGTATAATGCTTAGCAAGCTAGGATTAAACTAGATGGTTTAACCAAGATGCTTTAGGCATGCTTTGGTCACACTACTTTGACTATTAGATACCCCAAGTCTTATTTACAAGCTTTACTTCCTTTACTTTATCCAAAGTTCTTTACTTGTTTTGAAGGTAGCATAAAGAGTATAAAACTTGACCTATTTAGAACCCCTTTAGATGTCATTCTATGGCATGAGATTGAACCCATCTTTTCCACCTTAGTGAACACTCTTAACTTAGTAGTTTAGAGTAGATCAAAAACTTGAGTCACTTTAGATGGGAACACTTGGTGAAAATGAATTATGAAAACCTTGGAATGATGAGTCATTCTATTGAGATGTTTTGACATGTGTTGAGAAACACAAAGGGTTTATGATGGTGAAAATGTTGAGGCATGAGCCTTAACCCTTTTACAAAACAGATGGTTGGATTCGGATGCGATACCATTCCAAATTTACCGTACAACCACACTACCTGAATTGGGTAAGGCTTAGCTGGAAATTTATATGCATTAGTATTAGTTCCCTCGCGGGAGAGGTTTGAGCTGAGGCTACCTCTCAATGTTGTCCACCTATGCAGTGCCCAAGATGACTGATGGTCATGGTTGGGAGGCCATGCTCATAGGAGAGGTGCTTATACTAGGGTGTGTAAAGGGAAGGTTATGTTTGATTATCTGCATACTAAGTATGATGATTCAGGGTTATCCCTGACAGATGTATCGAATCTTATGGTGAAAGTGTACCACCTCTGCGGAGTGTCAAACTATTCGAATAGCCGCGTCCGCGGTTATGGACAGTTGGAATGGCCATACTGTTTCGTTGTCAGATGTTTTTCAAACAACTTATGAAATGAATGATGAATCTTGACTTGACCACAACAGGGTTGTGTTTATGACAATAGCTTCCCAACTTAAGTGATTCTAGAACTTTATTTTATCTTTCTTTGCTTCAGAACTCTGCTTAGGTTTCAAACTTAGCTTTATAGTTAAACTTAGATTTAGCACTTTAACCTAGAATTATCTTACTTGTTAGAGGTAGTTTGCGAGTACTTAAAGAGTACTCATGGCTTTTGTCCCTGGCTATTCTCATGGCCAGACTATGAAGGAGACTATCAAGATGATGGCCAGCAGGACGGCTATGATAACTAGGATTATCTGCCTTCGTCAGCATTGCATGTGCCCCTAAAGATGGACCCCACCGCTACGCTTATCTTTTATTTCCGCTGCTTGTTGAATTAAGACTGGATCATGAGATCCTTATTTGTGTAAGACCTTATGTATGGTTTGTAATGGATGATGTACTGTGATATCCAATCCGTTATGTCTCGCAAAAATGGTAATCCTGGGATTGCGAGGTATGGCATAACGGGCATCTGGGATTAAAAATCCGGGTGTTGACACATCTTTAAGGTGATTAAGGTTAAAGTGACACAACTAAGAGGATATGCTTGACAAGTTATAAACCGAAATCTCATGCCCCTTACTTACGAAGACCGAACCTCATGCTACTCAACTTTAGTCATGAGTAAGCTCTTGTCATTGTAAGTACATATGTATCATAAAGAACCGCCAACGGGGTACCCCTTGCACATGATACAGGAGCTATCCCATAATCAAAATGACAAGGCAAGCAGACAATGAGCATCTCACCGATCTTTTTATTTGCTATTTGCATAGGTTTTTATTAAGGATGCTTCATAGAATGCTCATTATGGTGATGCTGCAAGTTTCCACCATGATTAGGCATGGCTTAGGCTAGCGGCCCAGGCGTTTCTCTAACACACATACAAACTCCATGATCTTACAAGTTCCACTTTTATTTCGCACCACCGGGATCCATAAGCAAAAGAACATGATATCAACGGGGTACAAAGTACAAGTGCAATGTTGAAAGCGTTCCCCATGATACATGGTTCTGCTAATTTCAACTTATAAAGCGCAAGCATATACGCAACAAAGAAGGACCCAATGGATCAAGTTTATTAAATGCAAAAAAGTAAAGTGTGCCATCAAGTTCATGAGAGCTTTAATCACTAATTTTCACATTACAAGTTTAATTTGGAAGGTAGATAAAAACATGAATATACTTTAAATAGCAAATGCTAATAGGTAGGTGTGGTGGACTCTTTGGAATAACTTGGTTTTAGGAGTTGTATGCATGAGTGGAACTCATACTTGGTTATGGAGGCTAGCAAAAGACTGGGAGCGACCAACTAAGAGAGCAATAATGGCCATGATCATGCAGAGCGACAAAACATCATTGATTAAAGCATAAAGTGATATTACAAGTCTAAAACTAAAGGATCATCAAGGCTATGGTGACTTGGGATAGTCATAACATGGTGTGAGCATGCGCCAAGTCAACCCAGATAAAGCATCAAAGGAGAATACCACAATATTATGCTTTAATATGCTAAAACAACGCATGATTCTTTCAAGGCACATTAAGCAATCTCAATTGTGTATAACAAGTCATGCTACAGCAATAATCACTAAGCATAAAGCCAAAACAATATCAAGCATGACATGACAAAGTCTAAGCCACAGTCAAAAACAAGCTCCGTTTTACCACTTAAGCATGAACTTTTCCTACTCTTTTCCAATCCAAACCAACTTATTTGAAAACTAATGTATGAATGAGGGGGTCAAACCAATTTATTCAAGCAAACTAATCAAAAGAAAACCAAAAACAAAAAAAAGACGCTCCAAGAACAACACAACTGTGCATGAAACAATAAAAATGAAGTGTTTGGAAGAAACTTGAAATTTTTATTGACGAAGAAGGGGATGCCTTATTTAAAAACCAATGTATAAAAGAGGGAGTCCAACCAATTTATTCAAGCAAACTAATAAAACCAAGCAAACGAAAAACTAAAACATAAACAAAAAAGAAGATGCTCCAAGAACAACACAACTGTGCATGAAACAATAAAAATGAAGTGTTTGGAAGAAACTTGGGATTTTTATTGATGAAGAAGGGGATGCCTTGGGCATCCCCAAGCTTTGACGCTTTTACTTCTTGGATATTTCTTGGGGTGACACGTGTGGCGTCCCCAAGCTTGAGATTTAGTCCATTCTTCATCTCATTACTCATTCCTTCCATACACCTAAATATTTTTCCTTCATACAAAACTTCACACAATCTTTATTAGCAACATTAGTGCACTCAAGATAATAAGTCTTTAGGTTCAGTTCCAACACCAATAAAACTTCCATTAAAACACTAGATACTGTAGCACTTCCCTCAACAAGCTCAATTCCCCAAAAGAACTAAAAAAGGAACCAACAAGAAGCAAATGCTAATAATGACAGAAATCTGTCAAAACAGACCAGCAGGTAAAGATGAATTTTTTCGAAGCCCTTCTGTTGCTCAAATCAAAAAGTGTTGAACTAACTAAAGTTAGATAACAACCTGGGGCAGAAGCAGCAGGCCTCAAAACGACGTACAAAGATTTTACACGAATTTTTATGGTAAAGCACAAAAATCTGTTTTGGGACAACAACTTTCCCAAGAATTACTTCTCTCTTATTAAAGGTTACTCTTGGCACAAAAAGCAAATAAAAAGGATAAGGAGCGGTTATTACAGAGGTAATAACTTCCAAGACTCATCTAAAACTTTTGGGTTATCTCCTAATAAGTACATTTCTTTAACGCCTTTAAGTTAGGCATGATAGTTTGAGAAGATGCTCACATCAAAAATATGAATTAAAGTAAAAGAGAGCATCAAGAAGCAAATTCAAAGCACATTTAAGTCTAACCCACTTCCTATGCATAGGAATCTTGTAAAGAAACAAGTCATGAAAGCACAAAGCAATAAGCATAGTAAAGCAAAACAAGTGCAACTTCAAGACTTTCAACATAAAGAGGGGAAACTTAATATTATTGAGATACATAAGACCATGTTTCCCTCTCTCATAATAACTTTCGGTAGCATCATGAATAAAATTAAAAATATAACTATCACATAAAACATTCTTATCATGAGCCACATGCATAAAATGATTGTTACTCTCCACATAAGCATAGTCATTCTTATTAATTGTGGTGGGAGCAAATTCAACAAAATAGCTATCATTATTATTCTTATCACCATAATCATAAAATATAGGAGGCATATTGTAACCATTAATTTTCTCCTCAATAGTAGGTGGACTGAAAATATCATATTCATCATTGTAATCGTCATATATTGGAGGTTTGGTATCATCATAAGCAATAAAATAGCTATCTTCCAAAGCTGGGGAACTAAAAAGATCATTTTCATCAAAACTAGCTTCCCCAAGCTTAAAATTTTCCATAGCATTAGCAATAATGGTGTCCAAAGAATTCATACTAACAACATTGCTATTAGCATGCAAATAAAGTTCCATAGGTTTTTTAATTTTCTCTTCAAACTCTTCATGTCCTAACTCAAGATAAATACTATAAAGCTCTCTAATTTTGTTGTTGTTTTCCATTAAGCCTAACTAGTGAAAACAAGAAACAAAAAGACAAAATTGCAGAATCTAAAGGAAATAACTTTGACCACTCACACCGGAGGATGTGAGTACCTTTTACCTTACCTCCCCAACAATGGCGCCAGAAAATAGCTTGATGTCTACGCACTTCTATTCTTGTAGACAATTGTTGGGCCTCCAAGTGTAGAGGTTTGTAGAACATTAGCAAGTTTTCCCTTAAGTGGATCACCCAAGGTTTATCGAACTCAGGGAGGAAGTGGTCAAAGGTATTCCCTCTCAAGCAATCCTGCAATCAAGATACAAGAAGTCTCTTGTGTCCCCAACACACCCAATACACTTATCAGGTGTATAGGTGCACTAGTTCGGCGAAGATATAGTGAAATACAAGTGGTATGGATAATTATATAAGTGGTAATGGTGCCAGAAAATAGCTTGCTGGCGTGTGGTTAACGTGGGAAAAGACTAAAGGCAAACTGAAATAAAGATGGAAGCAAGCAAACATGTAACATATCTAATTGCAAACGGTGTATCAATGCTTAGAAACAAGGCCTAGGGATCATACTTTCACTAGTGAACACTCTCATATAAATATCTTCCCTTTATGATACTACTCTTAACTACTCTTCGGTTGGACACTCTAATCATTGGTAGGGCTATAACAACATTCCTCAAAGTTCGCTTTCCGCATCTAGATAACCCCACACTATCACCTTGAGCACTAGATAGTTACAACAAACACCACAATTTCATAAAGACATCCAACTCCAAATATAACTCATAACAAGTATTTGTAATCTCTAGCCTAAGTGCCACCATGGTGTGCATGCTGTCACTTTCACACACATGGGGAGAGCAGAGATCTAATAAAGCACTTGAGTAGCAAGGTAAATCTACTTGATTACAAAGCTCATGATCACAATATGATCATGCATAAAGAGAGAGATGAACACATAGCTACCGGTAGAACCCTTAGCCTCGAGGAAGAACTACTCCCTCATCATCATGGGAATCAACAACGGTGATGGAGATGGTGGTGGAGATCGATGGAGATGGCTCCGGGGGCACTTCCCCGTCCCGGCAGGGTGCCGGAACAGAGACTTTCTGTCCCCCGAATCTCCCCTTCGGTGGCGGCGGCGCTGTGGAACTTTTCGTGGCTGGAGGCTGGACTACTAGGGTTTTTGCATCGGGAGGGATCTTATAGGGATCTTTGGATGAAGCCAGTAGTCGCACTGATAGCGCTCCCCAAAAACCTTATCGCCCTTCTCCCGTACAGGACTCGAAGCAGCGGGGTCTCGGAGGCCTACTGTCCCAGCTCGCGGTGCACACCGCAAGACGGGATGGGGAAGATCTAAGCAGCGCAATGCTCTGAAACTGGAGGCGCAGGATGTGTGCGTTGGTGTGTCTGAGGAGAGGAGCGACCTCTCGCTCTTATAGGCACGAGTAGGCAGGCGAACAGTCGGCGTCGGGAGAGGAAGCGAACAGGCATCGACCGAAGCCGAATAGCCTCCATTAAGCTCGAATTAAATCTCCACTGAGTTCGTATTAAAAATACACTCACACAGACTGTTCAAATGCCAGACTAAGGTTAAAGTGACACAACTAAGAGGATATGCTTGACAAGTTATAAACCGAAATCTCATGCCCCTTACTTACGTAGACCGAACCTCATGCTACTCAACTTTAGTCACGAGTAAGCTCTTGTCATTGTAAGCACATGTGTATCATAATGAACCGCCAACGGGGTACCCCTTGCACATGATACAGGAGCTATCCCATAATCAAAATGACAAGGCAAGCAGACAATGAGCATCTCACCGATCTTTTTATTTGCTATTTGCATAGGTTTTTATTAAGGATGCTTCATAGAATGCTCATTATGGTGATGCTGCAAGTTTCCACCATGATTAGGCATGGCTTAGGCTAGCGGCCCAGGCGTTTCTCTAACACACATACAAACTCCATGATCTTACAAGTTCCACTTTTATTTCGCACCACCGGGATCCATAAGCAAAAGAACATGATATCAACGGGGTACAAAGTACAAGTGCAATGTTGAAAGCGTTCCCCATGATACATGGTTCTGCTAATTTCAACTTATAAAGCGCAAGCATATACGCAACAAAGAAGGACCCAATGGTTCAAGTTTATTAAATGCAAAAAATTAAAGTGTGCCATCAAGTTCGTGAGAGCTTTAATCACTAGTTTTCTCATAACAAGTTTAATTTGGAAGGTAAACAAAATCATGAATATACTTGGAATAGCATATGATAGTAGGTAGGTATGGTGGACTCTTTGAAATAACTTGGTTTAAGGAGTTGGATGCATGAGTGGAACTCATACTTGGTTGTGGAGGCTAGCAAAAGACTGGGAGCGACAAATTAAGAGAGCAATAATGGCCATAATCATGCAGAGCGACAAAAAATCATTGATTAAAGCATAAAGTGATACTAAAAGTTCAAAACTAAAGGATCATAAAGAATATGGTGACTTGGGATAGTCATAACATGGCGTGAGCATGCGCCAAGTCAACCCAAATAAAGCATCAAAGGAGAATACCACAATACTATGCTTTTAATATGCTAAAACAACGCATGATTCATCCAAGGCACATTAAGCAATCTCAATTGTTTATAACAAGTCATGCTACAGCAAAGAATACTAAGCATAAAGCCAAAACAATATAAAGCATGGCATGACAAAGCATAGGCACAGTCAAAAACAAGCTCTCTTTACCACTTAAGCATGAACTTTCCTATTCTTTTCCAAACCAAACCAAACTATTTGAAAACCAATGTATGAAAGAGGGGGTCCAACCAATTTATTCAGCAAACAAAGCAAACGAAAACCAAAAACAAAAACGAAAAAGAAGACGCTCCAAGAACAACACAACTGTGCATGAAATAATAAAAATGAAGCGTTTGGAAGGAACCTAGAATTTTTATTGGTGAAGAAGGGGATGCCTTGGGCATCCCCATGCTTTGACGCTTGTACTTCTTGGATATTTCTTGGGGTGAGACGCATGGCATCCCCAAGCTTGAGCTTTATGTTGAGAAATAGAGCAATTTTCCAAGAGATTTAACCATAGTAAAAGACAGATAAAGCATAGGTAGAAAAATAGAAAAAGACCAAAGGATGATATACATCACGGTAGAGGAACCGCCGGTGTTCCCGTTAGCGTTGGCACCGTCGTCAGCCATGTTGTCGAGGAAAAGGTCGGTGATGTCGAGGAAGAAGTCGTCGTTGGGGAAGACGTCGCTGCAGTCGCTATCCGTGAAGGAATCCGTGATGAAGCCAGTAGTCACGCTGATAGCGCTCCCCAAAAACCTTATTGCCCTTCTCCCGTACATGACTCGAAGCAGCGGGGTCTCGGAGGCCTACTATCCCAGCTCGTGGTGCACGCTGCAAGACGGATGGGAAAGATCTAAGCAGCGCAATGCTTAGAAACTGGAGGCGCAGGGTGTGTGCGTTGGTGTGTCTGAGGAGAGGAGCGACATCTCGCTCTTATAGGCACGAGTAGGCAGGCGAACAGTCGGTGTCGGGAGAGGAAGCGAACATGCATCGACCAAAGCCGAATAGCCTCCACTAAGCTCGAATTAAATCTCCACTGAGTTCGTATTAAAAATACACTCACACAGACTGTTCAAATTATTATCCATTTATGCGTGGCAAAAAGAAAGAGAAGCCCTCGGCTCGAGGCATTCCCACAACCCGCAACCCGCAACCCACGACGCGTGCGCGCGTCGTGACGAGGCGAGGCATGGCGAGGCGGGCGGCGGAGGAGGAGGAGAGCGCGTGTATATGTCTTCTCTTCTCAAGCTCGTACAAGTGGTGGAAGATCTCTCCTTATAAGCTGGTCCAACTTCCACTCAACTAGCAATGTGGGACTAAACTTTTGTCCCACCTCTTGCCTTGCATGAATGGACCAAGTGGGCCTCTAAGATTTCAGGAATTGCTGAATAATAAAAATGGGCTGGGCCTTTATTAGGAAAAATTCCAACAATCGCCCACCAGATTCTAGAGGCACACATAAATTTGCCTATGGTTCCAAAACATTGTTTATATACTGGTACTAGTGGATACTGTTAAGTTGAACTTCCACCTAGAACTCTATGCTACACTAGTTTGCAACTTGTACAATGGACTATGTCTTGAACTGCAAGTTTGTTGCATTCTAGTTTGACACAAAGCCTTGACCAATACTGGGCTGCCGTGGGACTTCCCCTCGGGTGGAGCTTATGCGTCATACTCCATAGCCTTTCATGAGTTTATTAGAGAGCACCCAACTCTCATAGACTGCGACGTTTAACAGTCAGACTCATATAGGTGTGTTCTTCAAAAGATGTTCTGCATGACAACATCTCTGCTTAAACTAAGCCACTTAGAACACATTAAGATAAATCAACCTACCATGCAGAATAGGAAAGTGTTGCATCTTCACGGAGTGGTGTTTTAAAGTAGGGATACTTTCCTCTCAGTTAACCAATAGCTTGTCTCCCAATTCTAATTCACGGGATCTCTAATCACATAGAGTGGTTTACCACTGTGGAAAACTTATATTGTGGGTCTCATACCCATCTCCTTTGATGCATTTTCTATCACGTTACGTGATAGACCCTTTGTGAAGGGATCTGCCAGATTCTTAGATGTTTGGATATAATCCAATACAATAACTCTAGAGTTTCTCATTTTCCTGACAGATTTCAATCTCCTCTTCACATGTCTTGAGGACTTCATATTATCCTTAGAACTGTTAACTTTAACAATCACAGTTTGATTATCACAGTTCATTGGGATTGCGGGTATAGGTTTCTCAACCATAGGTAAGTCCATCAAGAGTTCTCGAAGCCACTCTGCTTCAACAGTGGCTGTGTCTAATGCTGCGAGTTCTGCTTCCATAGTTGACCTCGTTAAGATGGTCTGCTTGCAAGACTTCCAAGAAACAACACCACCACCAAGTGTAAATATATATCCACTCGTGGCCTTTATCTCATCAGCATCAGATATCCAATTTGAATCACTATACCCCTCCAGCACCCTTGGGTACCTAGTACAGTGTATGCCGTAGCTCGCAGTGCCATTTAGATAGCGCATGACTCTCTCAAGAGCTTGCCAATGATCATCTCCAGGATTTGAAACAAACCGACTGAGTTTGCTTATAGCAAAAGTGATGTCAGGTCTCGTAGCACTAGCTAAATACATAAGCGGCCCAATAATTTGAGAATATGTCAATTGATCTCTAGTAGTGCCTCTATTCTTTTGAATTAACACACTAGGATCATATGGTGTTGGAGAAGACTTGAAGTTGCTATTCCCAAAGCGACTCAAGATCTTTTCCACATAGTGAGACTGAAGCAGTCTGATCCCACAATTATCATCTCTCAATAGCTTGATGTTCAAAATAACATTAGCTACTCCTAGATCCTTCATCTCAAAAGACCGAGATAAGAAATCCTTGACTTTCTTAATCACATTAAGATTGGTCCCAAAAAGCAGTATGTCATCAACATACAAACAAAGAATTACTCCCTCCCCCCACCATAGCGATAGTACACACATTTGTCAGCTTCGTTTACAGCAAAACCTGGAGTGGTTAGGGTTCTCTCAAACTTCTCGTGCCACTGCTTAGGTGCTTGTTTAAGGCCATATAAAGACTTCAACAACTTACACACTTTTCCTTCTTGACCACTCACTACAAATCCATCTGGCTGATCCATATAGATTTCCTCGTCCAACTCTCCATTTAGGAAAGCCGTCTTAACGTCCATTTGATGAACGAGAAGACCATGTGAGGCAGCAAAAGACAGTAGTACTCGAATGGTGGTTAATCTGGCTACAGGTGAGTAAGTATCAAATAAGTCCTCACCTTCTTTTTGGGTATAACCCTTGGCTACAAGTCTTGCCTTGTCCTTCTCAATAGTACCATCAGGCCTAAGTTTCTTTTTAAACACCCATGTGCATCCTACAGGTTTGCACCCATAAGAACGATCGGTGATATCCCATGTTCCATTCGCTAAGATGGAATCCATCTCACTACGAACGGCTTCCTTCAAGTAGTCAGCATCAGGAGATGCATAGGCTTCTGAAATAGAAGTAGGAGTATCATCCACAAGGTGCACAATGAAATCATTACCAAAGGATTTTGCAGTCCTCTGTCTCTTACTCCTCTTAGGAATTTCATTATCATCCTCCTCAGGTTTTTCCGAGTGTTCAATAGGAATGGTATGTTCAGGAATTGTGGGTATTTCCTGATTCAATGAGTCAGGTATCTCCTGATTTGATGAGCTAGGTATATCCTTCATGGGAAAGATATCCTCAAAGAAAGTCACATCATTTGACTCCATGATTGTACCAACATGCATTTCTGGTACTCCAGATTTTACTATCAGGAATCTATAGCCAATGCTATGAAAAGCATATCCCAGAAAAACACAGTCCACGGTTTTTGGTCCAAGTTTGCGCTTCTTTGGGATTGGCACATGAACCTTTGCCAGACAGCCCCAAGTTCGCAAGTAGGAAAGATTTAATCTTATCTTTTCCCATTCTTCAAATGGAGTAATCTATTTGTTCTTAGTGGGAACTCGGTTTAGGACATGACATGCAGTCAGTAATGCCTCCCCCACCATTCCTTGGAGAGACCCGATGTGTCTAACATTGCGTTAACCAAATCTGTTAGAGTACGGTTCTTTCTTTCGGCTACCCCGTTTGACTGGGGCAAGTAGGGAGGCGCCCTCTCATGGATTATACCATGTTCTGCACAAAAAGAATCAAACTCGTTGGAAAAGTACTCTCCACCATGATCAGACCTAAGCCTCTTAATCTTTCGATCAAGTTGGTTTTCCGCTTTAGCTTTATAGATTTTGAAGTAACTCAAAGCCTCATCTTTTGATTTCAGAAGATACACATGGCAATATTTCGTAGAGTCATCGATCAATGTCATAAAATATTTCTTTCCACCTTTTGTTAACACACCATTCATCTCACAAAGATCTGAATGTATGAGCTCTAGTGGCGCCAAATCTCTCACCTCTGCAGTCGTATGTGACTTGCGAGGTTGCTTTGCGTGCACACAAGTTTGGCATTTAGATCCCTTCACAGTAGTGAATTTTGGGATTATATTCTTTTTTGCTAACCGCGTCATGCAACCAAAATTAACATGACAAAGACATGAATGCCAGACATTTGATACAAGATCAAATGAAACATGATTCATGACTTTATTACACACATCTGACAGTGACAGGCGGAACAAACCTCCACACTCATAGCCTTTACCAATAAATGTTCCAAACTTAGACAGTACAAATTTATTGGACTCAAACACAATCTTGTAGCCATCACGACATAGAAGTGATCCACTAACAAGATTCTTATTTATTAAGGGAACATGATGCACATTCTTCAGGCGCACGGTCTTTCCCGAAGTGAACTTCAGATCGACCGTACCAACACCATGAACAGAAGCACGCGAGCCGTTCCCTATCAGCACGGACTGAGCTCCTCTTACCTGATATGGAGAAAACATGGAAACATCAGAACAAACATGTACATTAGCGCCCGTGTCAATCCACCAATCAGGAGAATGACATAATGAAAGAACAGTAGGTAATATACCATACACAACATCTTTCATCTCAACGTCGCTCATGACAACATTAGCAGTCTTGCTGCTTTTTCCATGTTGGCGCTTGTCAAAGCGGTTGGGGCAAGCAGGAGCCCAATGATCAGGATCACCGCACACATGACAAGCACCTTTCTTCTTATCAGTGTTCTTCTTGAAGCTAGTAGACTGTGAGGCTTTGTTCTTTCCATCGAACTTTCCTTTTCCATCAAACTTTCCCTTGTTCTTGGACTTGTGTGATTGGAAGTTCTTTTTCTATACCAGATTGGCACTTGAACCTCCCTCAGCACCTCGAGCACGTGTGTCTTTTGCTCCCGCCTTCTCTTCCACATCAAGAGTTCCAATGAGATCTGATACGGAAAACTCTTGTCTCTTGTGTTTTAGGGAAGTAGCAAAGTTCCTCCACGAAGGGGGAAGTTTGGCAATAATGCCCCCGGCAATGAACTTGTCCGATAAAAATAAAGGGAAGTGCTCAAGCTCCTTAGCTAGTGACTGTATTTCATGAGCCTGCTCAACCACAGAGCGGTCATCAGTCATCTTGTAGTCATAGAGTTGTACCATGACATACAGTTCACTGCCAGCGTCCGAGACCCCAAACTTGGCCTCGAGCGCAGCCTACATGTCCTTGCCATTATCAAATGACATATAGGTTTCAACAATGTTATCCCCTAGAATAGACAGCAAAGCAACCTTGAACAGGGTATCAGTTTTCCCAAAAACTTGTTCCTGAGCAGGAGTAAGCTCTCCCTCAGGCTTGCCAAGAGTGGCGTCATAGCAGTTCATGTGCTGAAACCAGAGAACTGCTCTCACGCGCCACCTCTTATAATGCGTACCCTCAAAAACAGGTGGCTTCACAAAAGCAACGAAACCACTTGGAGCAAATTGCCTATAATAAGGTTTTTGGATTGTTGAGAAATAGAGCAATTTTCCAAGAGATTTGACCATAGTAAAAGACAGATACAGCATAGGAAGAAAAATAGAAAAAGACCAAAGGATGATATACATCATGGTAGAGGAACCGCCGGTGTTCCCGTTAGCGTTGGCACCGTCGTCAGCCATGTTGTCAAGGAAAAGGTCGTTTATGTCAGGGAAGAAGTCATCGTTGGGGAAGACGTCGCTGCAGTCGCTATCCGTGAAGGAGTCCGTGATGAAGCCAGTAGTCGCACTGATAGCGCTCCCCAAAAACCTTATCGCCCTTCTCCCGTACAGGACTCGAAGCAGCGGGGTCTCGGAGGCCTACTGTCCCAGCTCGCGGTGCACACCGCAAGACGGGATGGGGAAGATCTAAGCAGCGCAATGCTCTGAAACTGGAGGCGCAGGATGTGTGCGTTGGTGTGTCTGAGGAGAGGAGCGACCTCTCGCTCTTATAGGCACGAGTAGGCAGGCGAACAGTCGGCGTCGGGAGAGGAAGCGAACAGGCATCGACCGAAGCCGAATAGCCTCCACTAAGCTCGAATTAAATCTCCACTGAGTTCGTATTAAAAATACACTCACACAGACTGTTCAAATGCCAGACTAAGGTTAAAGTGACACAACTAAGAGGATATGCTTGACAAGTTATAAACCGAAATCTCATGCCCCTTACTTACGTAGACCGAACCTCATGCTACTCAACTTTAGTCACGAGTAAGCTCTTGTCATTGTAAGCACATGTGTATCATAATGAACCGCCAACGGGGTACCCCTTGCACATGATACATGAGCTATCCCATAATCAAAATGACAAGGCAAGCAGACAATGAGCATCTCACCGATCTTTTTATTTGCTATTTGCATAGGTTTTTATTAAGGATGCTTCATAGAATGCTCATTATGGTGATGCTGCAAGTTTCCACCATGATTAGGCATGGCTTAGGCTAGCGGCCCAGGCGTTTCTCTAACACACATACAAACTCCATGATCTTACAAGTTCCACTTTTATTTCGCACCACCGGGATCCATAAGCAAAAGAACATGATATCAACGGGGTACAAAGTACAAGTGCAATGTTGAAAGCGTTCCCCATGATACATGGTTCTGCTAATTTCAACTTATAAAGCGCAAGCATATACGCAACAAAGAAGGACCCAATGGTTCAAGTTTATTAAATGCAAAAAATTAAAGTGTGCCATCAAGTTCGTGAGAGCTTTAATCACTAGTTTTCTCATAACAAGTTTAATTTGGAAGGTAAACAAAATCATGAATATACTTGGAATAGCATATGCTAGTAGGTAGGTATGGTGGACTCTTTGAAATAACTTGGTGTAAGGAGTTGGATGCATGAGTGGAACTCATACTTGGTTGTGGAGGCTAGCAAAAGACTGGGAGCGACAAATTAAGAGAGCAATAATGGCCATAATCATGCAGAGCGACAAAAAAATCATTGATTAAAGCATAAAGTGATATTAAAAGTTGAAAACTAAAGGATCATAAAGAATATGGTGACTTGGGATAGTCATAACATGGTGTGAGCATGCGCCAAGTCAACCCAAATAAAGCAGCATAGGAGAATACCATAATACTATGCTTTTAATATGCTAAAACAATGCATGATTCATCCAAGGCACATTAAGCAATCTCAATTGTTTATAACAAGTCATGCTACAACAAAGAATACTAAGCATAAAGCCAAAACAATATCAAGCATGGCATGACAAAGCATAGGCCACAGTCAAAAACAAGCTCTCTTTACCACTTAAGCATGAACTTTCCTAGTCTTTTCCAAACCAAACCAAACTATTTGAAAACCAATGTATGAAAGAGGGGGTCCAACCAATTTATTCAGCAAACTAAGCAAACAAATCAAACGAAAACCAAAAACAAAAACAAAAACGAAAAAGAAGACGCTCCAAGAACAACACAACTGTGCATGAAATAATAAAAATGAAGCGTTTGGAAGGAACCTAGAATTTTTATTGGTGAAGAAGGGGATGCCTTGGGCATCCCCAAGCTTTGACGCTTGTACTTCTTGGATATTTCTTGGGGTGAGACGCGTGGCATCCCCAAGCTTGAGCTTTATGTTGAGAAATAGATCAATTTTCCAAGAGATTTAACCATAGTAAAAGACAGATAAAGCATAGGCAGAAAAATAGAAAAATACCAAAGGATGATATACATCACGGTAGAGGAACCGCCGGTGTTCCCGTTAGCGTTGGCACCATCGTCAGCCATGTTGTCAAGGAAAAGGTCGTTTATGTCAGGGAAGAAGTCATCGTTGGGGAAGACGTCGCTGCAGTCGCTATCCGTGAAGGAGTCCGTGATGAAGCCAGTAGTCGCACTGATAGCGCTCCCCAAAAACCTTATCGCCCTTCTCCCGTACAGGACTCGAAGCAGCGGGGTCTCGGAGGCCTACTGTCCCAGCTCGCGGTGCACGCGGCAAGACGGGATGGGGAAGATCTAAGCAGCGCAATGCTCTGAAACTGGAGGCGCAGAGTGTGTGTGTTGGTGTGTCTGAGGAGAGGAGCGACCTCTCGCTCTTATAGGCACGAGTAGGCAGGCGAACAGTCGGCGTCGGGAGAGGAAGCGAACAGGCATCGACCGAAGCCGAATAGCCTCCACTAAGCTCGAATTAAATCTCCACTGAGTTCGTATTAAAAATACACTCACACAGACTGTTCAAATTATTATCCATTTATGCGTGGCAAAAAGAAAGAGAAGCTCTCGGCTCGAGGCATTCCCACAACCCGCAACCCGCAACCCACGATGCATGCGCGCGTCGTGACGAGGCGAGGCGAGGCGTGGCGAGGCGGGCGGCGGAGGAGGAGGAGAGCGCGTGTATATGTCTTCTCTTCTCAAGCTCGTACAAGTGGTGGAAGAGCTCTCCTTATAAGCTGGTCCAACTTCCACTCAACTAGCAATGTGGGACTAAACTTTTGTCCCACCTCTTGCCTTGCATGAATGGGCCAAGTGGGCCTCTAGGATTTCAGGAAATGTTGAATAATATAAATGGGCTGGGCCTTTATTAGGTAAAATTCCAACACTTTAGTCCATCCTTCATCTCATTACTCATTCCTTCCATACACCTGAATTTTTTCCTTCATACAAAACTTCACACAATCTTTATTAGCAACATTAGTGCACACAAGATAATAAGTCTTTAGGCTCAGTTCTAACACCAATAAAACTTCCATTAAAACACTAGCTACTGTAGCACTTCCCTCAAAAAGCTCAATTCCCCAAAAGAACTCAAAAAGGAACCAACAAGAGCAAATGCAGAAAATGGCAGAAATCTGTCAAAACAGACCAGCAGGTAAAGACGATTTTTTTGGAAGACCTTATGTTTCTCAAATCAAAAAGTGTTGAACTAACGAAAGTTAGATAACAACCTGGGGCGGAATTACAAAAATTCACTCCTCAAAAGTACGTACAGATATTTTACACGATTATTTATGGTGAAGCACATAAATCTGTTTCAGGACAACAACTTTCCCAATCATTACTTCTCTCTCATTAGAGGTTACTCGTGGCACAAAAAGCAAATAAAAAGGATAAGGAGCGGTTATTACAGAGGTAATAACTTCCAAGACTCATCTAAAACTTTTGGGTTATCTCCCAATAAGTACTTTTCTTTAACGCATTTAAGTTAGGCATAAGAAGCAAGAAAAAGAATCAAGTGTTCTCAAATGAAGAAGCATTAAGAGCAAATTTTGTTTTCATAGGAGTGGCAAAAGAAATCTTCTCTCTCTTCTTAGGGAAGTGTTCTATACCTTTCTTGAGTGGGAGTTGATATTTAATGGTGCCTTCTTTCATATCAATAATGGCACCAACAGTTCTAAGAAAAGGTCTTCCCAAAGTAATAGGACAAAACGCATTGCATTCAACATCCAAAACATAGAAATCAACGAGGACATAGGCATTGTTAACCATAATAAGAACATCATTAAGACTCCCCATGAGTTTATTTTTAGCATTATCATCAAGTGGGACATTCAAATAACAATCTTCAAGTGGAGGCAAATCAAGGATATCATAAATCCTTCTAGGCATAATAGAAACACTACTATCAAGATCACATAAAGCTTTGAAATCAAAATCATTCACTTTCATATTAATGATGGGTTCCCAACCATCTTCTTGTTTTATAGGAATAGAAGCTTTATGTTTCATATTTTCTTCTTTATCTTTACGAGAGCATCAGTAATGTGTTTCGTAAAGGCCATGTTCATTGCACTAGCAATAGGACTTTTAGCAAGATTTTGTAGGAACTTAATAACTTCAGAGATATTACAACCATCAAGATCAAAATCAAAATTATCATCTAGAGTAGTAGAACTATTACTAGCCTCAACACTAGTGGTGGTGATAGTAGAAACACTAATGTTTCTAGCAATTTCATCTTCCCTTTCCCACTTAGCATGCAATTCAGCTAATAGTCTAACATTTTCATCAATTCTTACTTGTATAGCATTAGTGGCTGCAAAAGGATTATCATTAGTTTCAGGTTTTTATTTATCAATGAATATTGAGCTTCAGACAAGGATGATATATTTCTTTCAGCATTAGGAAGTTTCAATTGTAAACTAGGAATTTCCCTATTTAGACTCTCAAGTTGATGGCTAATGTTCTTCAAAATGGTAGATTGTTCCTCCATAGTTTTAGTGAATAGTTTATTTTGCTCATATTGCATTTGCATGAAGTTTTTAGTGTCTCTTTCAACTTCTAGAATTCTTCCCTCACTAGGTGCTCCAGGTTTGCAATTATAACCATAAGTATTATTAGGAGGATAGGGCCTATAATTGTTACTACCATAAGCATTGTTGCCAAAATTATTATTTCTTATAAAGTTCACATCAACTTGCTCTTCTTGAGCAACCAAAGAAGCTAATGGAACATTATTTGGATCAATATGGGCTTTCCCATTAACAAGCATAGACATAATAATATCAATCTTATCACTCAAGGAAGAGGTTTCTTCAACATAATTTATCTTCTTACCTTGTGGAGCTCTCTCAGTATGCCATTCGGAGTAGTTAACCATCATATTATCCAGAAGCTTTGTTACAGCACCCAAAGTAATGGTCATAAAGGTACCTCCAGCAGCAGAATCCAATAGGTTCCTTGAAGAATAGTTTAATCCTGCATAAAAGGTTTGGATGATCATCCAAGCAGTCAGTCCATGAGTGGGACAATTCTTTACCAAAGATTTCATTCTTTCCCAAGCTTGAGCAACATGTTCATTATCAGATTGTTTAAACTTCGTTATTTCACTTCTCATAGATATAATCTTAGTAGGAGGATAGTATTTTCCAATGAAAGCATATTTGCAGTTAATCCAAGAATCAATACTATTTCTAGGTAGGGATAGCAACCATTCTTTAGCTTTTCCTCTCAAAGAGAAAGGAAACAATTTAAGCTTAATAATATCTCCATCCATATCCCTATGTTTTTTGCATCTCACAAAGTTCAACAAAGTTATTAAGGTGAGCAGTAGCATCATCAGTACCAACACCAGAGAATTGTTCTTTCATAACAAGATTAAGCAAAGCAGGTTTAATTTCAAAGAAAGCAGCTTCAGGAACATGTGGAGCAATAGGTGTGCTCATGAAATCATTGTTGTTGGTGCTAGTGAAGTCACACAACTTAGTGTTTTCAAGAGTAGTCATTTTTTTGTATTTTTAATAAACAAAGCAAACTTGTAAGACTAATTTTTGTGTGTTTTTGATAAAGAACCAAGCAAACAAAGCAAAAGTAAACTAAGCAAAACAAAAATAACAAAGTAAAGAGATTGGTTATGAGGGACTCCCCTTGTGAAGAGGTCCTTGACTCCCCAGCAACGACACCAGAAAAAGACTTTGATGGCGCGTGGTTGACGTGGGAGCTTCTTCTTCTTCTTTAGTCCCCAGCAACAACGCCAGAAAAAGAGCTTGATGGCCCAAAATATATCGAGCTCGTTGGGGAACCCCAAGAGGAAGGTATGATGAGCATAAAAGCAAGTTTTCCCTTAGTACGAAACCAAGGTTATCAATCCAGTAGGAGCAAAGAAACACCCCAAAGGTGTTGCTAGCTGAACGTTGGCAGGGCGCACTACCGGTGCCAGCAGCAACGTGGAGACCTGCACAACACAACCACAGAACTTTGCCCCCAACTTGCGATGAGGTTGTCAATCTCACCGGTTTTGCTGAAAACAAAGGATTAAACGTATCGAATGGAAGGAAGTAATAGTTTGCAGAAAGTAAACACAACGCAGTAAGCAGTTTGTAGATTGAATGTAAAAGAAAGGACCGGGGTCCATAGTTCACTAGAGGTGGCTCTCCTTAAGATAGATAACATGTTGGGTGAACAAATTACAGCGGGGCAATTGACAAACATCGAGAAAGCATACAAGCATATACTAATCATCTTGACTCCTTTGAGATTCGATTAGGCATTACAACATTATACATAGACCTCCATCCAACTGCATCTATGACTAATAATCCACCTTTAGGTTATCATCCGAACCCCCTCCAGTATTAATTTGCAAGCAACCGATTATTGAATTACGAATTGCTTGTAAAGTAAACAATACGATTGTTCTATGAACAAAGGATTGTTGTTTTCTCCCTAGTAGCAACAATACATCTAGTACCTTAGAGATTTCTGTCACTTCCCAAGATTACCAGAGGCATGAACCCACTATCGAGCATAAATACTAACTCTTGGAGTTGCTAGCATCTACTTGGCCACGATAGATACTAACAACGGAAAGCATGCAAGATCACAAATAACAAAGTCATGATAGAATCAATAATCAATCTGAAATAGCATCTCAATATCCATCGGATTCCCACAAACACAACATGCAGAATTACAAATAGATGATCTTGATCATGAACGGAGCTCACAAGATCTAGACATGATAGCACAAAGGAGGAGAACCAGTCATCTAGCTACTACATGGACCCGTAGTCCAAAGATGAACTACTCACGCATCACACCAGAGGCTTGCATGATGATGAAGAAGGCCTCCAAGGTGAATTTCCCTCTCCGGTAGGGTGCCGATAAGAGCTTCAGATCCCTCCCGATCTAGGAATGGAGATGACCGCGGCTACAGACTCTTTCGTGGATTTTTGATCGGGTACTTAGGGTTTCCGTATCAGAGGCAATATATAGGCGGAAGGAGAGGCCGAGGGGGTGCCTGGGGCGGCCAGACCACCCCCTAGCGCGAGCCAGGCCAGGCCGCGTGGCCAGGTTGTGTGGCCGGGCCCCAACCCCTCTCCGTCTCGTATTCTGGCTCCAAGTGTCCCCCCGTAAAATAATAACTTTGGCTTTTGTCCCGTCCAATTCTGAGAATATTCATTTTTTGACTTCCTGGAACCAAAAACAGGAGGAAACAGGCTGCTGGCACTATGGCTCTTGTTAATAGGTTAGTCCAAGAAATCATATGAAAAGTACTCCAAAGGGTGGACAAACCACAAGAAAGTAGATAAAACCAAGCATGGAACATCAAAAATTATAGATACATTTGCAATGTATCACCTACATTCCTCTGGTTCCCTGCACCGACTGCGGCATCGTCGTCAATAGGCACGTCTCTAGCACCGATGACCACGATGGCTGGGTCTTTTACAAGTGCAAAACTCATGGGGTAAGCATTTTGGTTTGATTTTCATGCAGTCGATGGCACACGTAGCTACAATGTGAGCAGTGTTCATAGAACATTCAATGTATGATATTCAGTGTTCCTAATTTTACAGAATGAATGCAATTGTTGGCAGTGGGAGCTGAAGTACGTGGAGTACTTGTGTGAGAACAGTATTCTGACTGCTGATGCAGCAATAGATGCTGATGGATGGGCAGAGGAGAGGAGGGAAACTATGGAGCTAAGGAAAAAAGAAAGAGCAGCATTAAAGCCTAGGAATGAGGAACTGGTATCTACGTTTGATCTGCTTATAGAAGCAGTGCTTCTTCTAAAATGCGTAATAGGGTTGTTAGTTGTCCTTTGTCTGATGCTTATTTCGCAGAAATGAAAATCCATGTGCGTTGCTGATGTAATGGTATATCCTCTGTGTGTCTCTCCTGTATCCGTGTGTTGAATAATTTTTAAAGCAAGTGAACGTACCTCTGTGATGTCTCTATTGTATCTTCTTGCTAGTGTAATGGTATATCCTCTTCCTTCGGCATGGTAGACGGCTAAAATCTAGGGTTTTAGGGGTGTTATGGACAAGTACGGACGAATCGTCAGGCCAAGTGTTCAAGGAATGTGCTCGCCTTTTGCACATTGCTCCACCATGCCCTCACAAACACTCACATCCCTTGTTTTACAAACAAGATGGTGCTAGGCCATGCACTTCCCACACTGGCCAACTTCGGTCTAGGGTAGTAGGGTGTAACGCGTCTACCCGTCGGGATAGCGGCAGGACTATTGAGGAATGGCCTCAAACTTGGCACAATAGCTCACAATGACACACCACACACTTATATCAATTCAATGAGCAATTATGGCATGCTTGGGCATGCCTTCGGCATGGTAGACGGCTAAAATCTAGGGTTTTAGGGGGTGTTTTCGACAAGTACGGGCGAATCGTTAGGCCAAGTGTTCAAGGAATGTGCTCTCGTTTTGAAAATTTCTCCACAATTCCCTCACAAACACTCACATCCCTTGTGTTACAAACAAGATGGTGCTTGGAAATGCACTTCCCTCACTGGCCAGCTTCGGTCTAGGGTAGTAGGGTGTAACGCGTCTACCCATCGGGATAGCGGCATGACTATTGAGGGATGGCCTCAAACTTGGCACAATGGCTCACAATGACACACCACACACTTATATCACTTCAATGAGCAATGATGGCATGCTTGGGCATGCCTTCGGCTCGGTAGACGGCTAAAATCTAGGGTTTCAGGGGTGTTTTGGACAAGTATGGATAAATCGTCAGGCCAAGTGTTCAAGGAATGTGCTATCCTTTTACACATTGCTCCACCATTCCTTCACAAACACTCACATCCCTTGTGTTACAAATAATATGGTGCTTTCACAAACACTCACATCCCTTGTGTTACAAATAATATGGTGCTTGGCCATGCACTTTCCACACTGGCCATCTTCGGTCTAGGGTAGTAGGGTGTAACGCGTCTACCTGTCGGAATAGCGGCTGGACTATTGAGGAATGGACTCAAACTTGGCACAATGGCTCACAATGACACACCACACACTTATATCACTTCAATGAGAAATGATGGCATGCTAGGGCATGCCTTCGGCACGGTTGACGGCTAAAATCTAGGGTTTTAGGGGGTGTTTTGGACAAGTACGGACGAATCGTCAGGCCAAGTGTTCAAGGAATGTGCTCTCCTTTTGAACATTGCTCCACAATGCCCTCACAAACACTCACGTCCCTTGTGTTACAAATAAGATGGTGCTTCGCCATCCACTTCCCTCACTGGCCAGCTTCAGTCTAGGGTAGTAGGGTGTAACACGTCTACTCGTCGGGATAGCGGCAGGACTATTGAGGAATGGCGTCAAACTTTGAACAATGGCTCGAAATGAAAAACCACACACTTATATCACTTCAGTGAGAAATGATGGCACGCTTGGGCATGCCTTCGGCACGGTAGACGGCTAAAATCTAGGGTTTTAGGGGTGTTTTGGACAAGTAAGAACGAATCGTCAGCCAAGTGTTCAAGGAATGTGCTCTCCTTTTGCACATTGCTCCACCATGCCCTCAAAAACACTCACATCCCTTGTCTTACAAACAAGATGGCGCTTGGCCATGCACTTCCCACACTGGTCAGCTTCGGTCTAGGGTAGTAGGGTGTAACGCATTTACCCGTCGGGATAGCGGCATGACTATTGAGGAATAGACTCAAACTTGGCACAATGGCTCACAATGACACACCACACACTTATACCACTTCAGTGAGCAATGATGGCATGCTTGGGCATGTCTTCGGCACGGTTGACGGCTAAGAGCTAGGGTTTTAGGGGTGTTTTGGACAAGTACGGATAAATCGTCAGGCCAAGTGTTGAAGGAATGTGCTATCCTTTTACACATTGCTCCACCATTCCTTCACAAACACTCACATCCCTTGTGTTACAAATAATATGGTGCTTGGCCATGCACTTTCCACACTGGCCATCTTCGGTCTAGGGTAGTAGGGTGTAACGCGTCTACCTGTCGGAATAGCGGCAGGACTATTGAGGAATGGACTCAAACTTGGCACAATGGCTCACAATGAGACACCACACACTTATATCACTTCAATGAGAAATGATGGCATGCTTGGGCATGCCTTCGGCACGGTTGACGGCTAAAATCTAGGGTTTTAGGGGGTGTTTTGGACAAGTACGGACGAATCATCAGGCCAAGTGTTCAAGGAATGTGCTCTCCTTTTGAACATTGCTCCACAATGCCCTCACAAACACTCACATCCCTTGTGTTACAAACAAGATGGTGCTTGGCCATCCACTTCCCTCACTGGCCAGCTTCAGTCTAGGGTAGTAGGGGGGTAACACGTCTACTCGTCGGGATAGCGGCAGGACTATTGAGGAATGGCGTCAAACTTTGAACAATGGCTCGAAATGAAAAACCACACACTTATATCACTTCAATGAGAAATGATGGCATGCTTGGGCATGCCTTCGGCACGGTAGACGGCTAAAATCTAGGGTTTTAGGGGTGTTTTGGACAAGTAAGAACGAATCGTCAGGCCAAGTGTTCAAGGAATGTGCTCTCCTTTTGCACATTGCTCCACCATGCCCTCAAAAAAACTCACATCCCTTGTCTTACAAACAAGATGGCGCTTGGCCATGCACTTCCCACACTGGTCAGCTTCGGTCTAGGGTAGTAGGGTGTAACGCGTTTACCCGTCGGGATAGCGGCATGACTATTGAGGAATAGACTCAAACTTGGCACAATGGCTCACAATGACACACCACACACTTATACCACTTCAGTGAGCAATGATGGCATGCTTGGGCATGTCTTCGGCACGGTTGATGGCTAAGAGCTAGGGTTTTAGGGGTGTTTTGGACAAGTACGGATAAATCGTCAGGCCAAGTGTTGAACGAATGTGCTATCCTTTTACACATTGCTCCACCATGCCTTCACAAACACTCACATCCCTTGTGTTACAAATAATATGGTGCTTGGCCATGCACTTTCCACACTGGCCAACTTCGGTCTAGGGTAGTAGGGTGTAACGCGTCTACTTGTCGGAATAGCGGCAGGACTATTGAGGAATGGACTCAAACTTGGCACAATGGCTCACAATGACACACCACACACTTATATCACTTAAATGAGAAATGATGGCATGCTTGGGCATGCCTTCGACACGGTTGACGGCTAAAATCTAGGGTTTTAGGGGGTGTTTTGGACAAGTACGGACGAATTGTCAGGCCAAGTGTTCAAGGAATGTGCTCTCCTTTTGAACATTGCTCCACAATGCCCTCACAAACACTCACATCCCTTGTGTTACAAACAAGATGGTGCTTGGCCATCCACTTCCCTCACTGGCCAGCTTCGGTCTAGGGTAGTAGGGTGTAACACGTCTACTCGTCGGGATAGCGGCAGGACTATTGAGGAATGGCGTAAAACTTTGAACAATGGCTCGAAATGAAAAACCACACACTTATATCACTTCAATGAGAAATTATGGCATGCATGGGCATGCCTTCGGCACGGTAGACGGCTAAAATCTAGGGTTTTAGGGGTGTTTTGGACAAGTAAGAACGAATCGTCAGGCCAAGTGTTCAAGGAATGTGCTCTCCTTTTGCACATTGCTCCACCATGCCCTCAAAAACACTCACATCCCTTGTCTTACAAACAAGATGGCGCTTGGCCATGCACTTCCCACACTGGTCAGCTTCGGTCTAGGGTAGTAGGGTGTAACGCGTTTACCCGTCGGGATAGCGGCATGACTATTGAGGAATAGACTCAAACTTGGCACAATGGCTCACAATGACACACCACACACTTATACCACTTCAGTGAGCAATGATGGCATGCTTGGGCATGTCTTCGGCACGGTTGACGGCTAAGAGCTGGGGTTTTAGGGGTGTTTTGGACAAGTACGGATAAATCGTCAAGCCTAGTGTTGAAGGAATGTGCTATCCTTTTACACATTGCTCCACCATGCCTTCACAAACACTCACATCCCTTGTGTTACAAATAATATGGTGCTTGGCCATGCACTTTCCACACTGGCCAACTTCGGTCTAGGGTAGTAGGGTGTAACGCGTCTACCTGTCGGAATAGCGGCAGGACTATTGAGGAATGGACTCAAACTTGGCACAATGGCTCACAATGACACACCACACACTTATATCACTTCAATGAGAAATGATGGCATGCTTGGGCATGCCTTCGGCACGGTTGACGGCTAAAATCTTGGGTTTTAGGGGGTGTTTTGGACAAGTACGGACGAATCGTCAGGCCAAGTGTTCAAGGAATGTGCTCTCCTTTTGAACATTGCTCCACAATGCCCTCACAAACACTCACATCCCTTGTGTTACAAACAATATGGTGCTTGGCCATCCACTTCCCTCACTGGCTAGCTTCGGTCTAGGGTAGTAGGGTGTAACACGTCTACTAGTCGGGATAGCGGCAGGACTATTGAGGAATGGCGTCAAACTTTGAACAATGGCTCGAAATGAAAAACCACAAACTTATATCACTTCAATGAGAAATGATGGCATGCTTGGGCATGCCTTCGGCAGGGTAGACGGCTAAAATCTAGGGTTTTAGGGGTGTTTTGGACAAGTAAGGACGAATCGTCAGGCCAAGTGTTGAAGGAATGTGCTCTCCTTTTGCACATTGCTCCACCATGCCCTCAAAAACACTCACATCCCCTGTCTTACAAACAATATGGCGCTTGGCCATGCACTTCCCACACTGGTCAGCTTCGGTCTAGGGTAGTAGGGTGTAACGCGTTTACCTGTCGGGATAGCGGCATGACTATTGAGGAATAGACTCAAACTTGGCACAATGGCTCACAATGACACACCACACACTTATACCACTTCGGTGAGCAATGATGGCATGCTTGGGCATGTCTTCGGCATGGTTGACGACTAAGAGCTAGGGTTTTAGGGGTGTTTTAGATAAGTACGGATAAATGGTCAGGCCAAGTGTTGATGGAATGTGCTATCCTTTTACACATTGCTCCACCATGCCTTCACAAACACTCACATCCCTTGTGTTACAAATAATATGGTGCTTGGCCATGCACTTTCCACACTGGCCAACTTCGGTCTAGGGTAGTAGGGTGTAACGCGTCTACCTGTCGGAATAGCGGCAGGACTATTGAGGAATGGACTCAAACTTGCCACAATGGCTCACAATTACACACCACACACTTATATCACTTAAATGAGAAATGATGGCATGCTTGGGCATGCCTTCGGCACGGTAGACGGCTAAAATCTAGGGTTTTATGGGTGTTTTGGACAAGTACGGACGAATCGTCAGGCCAAGTGTTCAAGGAATGTGCTCTCCTTTTGCACTTTTCTCCACCATGCCCTCACAAACACTCACATCCCTTGTGTTACAAACAAGATGGTGCTTGGCCATGCACTTCCCTCACTGGCCAGCTTCGGTCTAGGGTAGTAGGGTGTAACATGTCTACCTGTCGGAATAGCGGCAGGACTATTGAGGAATGGCGTAAAACTTTGAACAATGGCTCGAAATGAAAAACCACACACTTATATCACTTCAATGAGCAATGATGGCATGCATGGGCATGCCTTCGGCACGGTAGACGGCTAAAATCTAGGGTTTTAGGGGTGTTTTGGACAAGTAAGAACGAATCGTCAGGCCAAGTGTTCAAGGAATGTGCTCTCCTCTTGCACATTGCTCCACCATGCCCTCAAAAACACTCACATCCCTTGTCTTACAAAAAAGATGGTGCTTGGCCATGCACTTCCCTCACTGGCCAGCTTCGGTCTAGGGTAGTAGGGTGTAACGCGTTTACCCGTCGGGATAGCGGCATGACTATTGAGGAATAGACTCAAACTTGGCACAATGGCTCACAATGACACACCACACACTTATACCACTTCAGTGAGCAATGATGGCATGCTTGGGCATGTCTTCGGCACGGTTGACGGCTAAAATCTAGGGTTTTAGGGGTGTTTTGGACAAGTAAGGACGAATCGTTAGGCCAAGTGTTCAAGGAATGTGCTTTCCTTTTGCACATTGCTCCACCATGCCCTCAAAAACACTCACATCCCTTGTCTTACAAACAAGATGGCGCTTGGCCATGCACTTACCACACTGGTCAGCTTCGGTCTAGGGTAGTAGGGTGTAACGCGTCTACCCGTCGGGATAGCGGCATGACTATTGAGGAATAGACTCAAACTTGGCAAAATGGCTCACAATGACACACCACACACTTATACCACTTCAATGAGCAATGATGGCATGCTTGGGCACGCCTTCAGCACAGTTGACGGCTAAAATCTAGGGTTTTAGGGGTGTTTTGACAAGTACAGACAAATCGTCATTCCAAGTGTTCAAGGAATGTGCTATCCTTTTACACATTGCTCCATCATGCCTTCACAAACACTCACATCCCTTGTGTTACAAACAATATGGTGCTTGGCCATGCACTTTCCACACTGGCCAACTTCGGTCTAGGGTAGTAGGGTGTAACTCGTCTACCTGTCGGAATAGCGGCAGGACTATTGAGGAATGGACTCAAACTTGGCACAATGGATCGAAATGAAAAACCACAAACTTATATCACTTCAATGAGAAATGATGGCATGCTTGGGCATGCCTTCGGCACGGTTGACGGCTAAAATCTTGGGTTTTAGGGGGTGTTTTGGACATGTACGGACGAATCGTCAGGCCAAGTGTTCAAGGAATGTGCTCTCCTCTTGAACATTTCTCCACCATGCCCTGTCACATACCTTGTGTTACAAATAAGATGGTGCTTGGCCATGCACTTCCCACAATGGTCAGCTTCGGTCTAGGGTAGTAGGGTGTAACACGTCTACCCGTCGGGATAGCGGCAAGACTATTGAGGAATGGCCTCAAACTTGGCACAATGGCTCACAATTACACACCGCACACTTATATAACTTCAATGAGCAATGATGGCATCTTGGGCATGCCTTCGGCACGGTAGACGGCTAAAATCTAGGGTTTTAGGGGTGTTTTGGACAAGTACGGACGAATCTTTAGGCCAAGTGTTCAAGGAATGTGCTCTCCTTTTTCACTTTGCTCCACCATGCCCTCAAAAACACTCACATAGGGGTTGTTACAAACAATATGGTGCTTGGCCATGCACTTTCCACACTGGCCAACTTCGGTCTAGGGTAGTAGGGTGTAACGCGTCTACCTGTCGGAATGGCGACAGGACTATTGAGGAATGGACTCAAACTTGGCAAAATGGCTCACAATGACACACCACACACTTATATCACTTCAATGAGAAATGCTGGCATGCTTGGGCATGCCTTCGGCACGGTTGACGGCTAAAATCTAGGGTTTTAGGGGGTGTTTTGGACAAGTACGGACGAATCGTCAGGCCAAGTGTTCAAGGAATGTGCTCTCCTATTGCACATTTCTCCACCATGCCCTCTCACATCCCTTGTGTTACAAACAAGATGGTGCTTGTCCATGCACTTCCCACACTAGACAGCTTCGGTCTAGGGTAGTAGGGTGTAACACGTCTACCCGTCGAGATAGCGGCAGGACTATTGAGGAATAGACTCAAACTTGGCACAATGTCTCACAATGACACACCACACACTTATATCACTTCAATGAGCAATGATGGCATGCTTGGGCATGCCTTCGGCAGGGTAGACGGCTAAAATCTAGGGTTTTATGGGTGTTTTGGACAAGTAAGGACGAATCGTCAAGCCAAGTGTTCAAGGAATGTGCTCTCCTTTTGCACTTTGCTCCACCATGACCTCACAAACAATCACATCCCTTGTTTTACAAACAAGATGGTGCTTGGCCATGCACTTCCCACAGTGGCTAGCTTCGGTCTAGGGTAGTAGGGTGTAACGCGTCTACCCGTCGGGATAGCGGCAGGACTATTGAGGAATGGCCTCAAACTTGGCACAATGGCTCACAGTGACACACCACACACTTATATCACTTCAATGAGCAATGATGGCATGCTTGGGCATGCCTTCGGCACGGTAGACGACTAAAATCTAGGGTTTTACGGGGTGTTTTGGACAAGTACGGACGAATCGTCAGGCCAAGTTCTCAAGGAATGTGCTCTCCTTTTGATCATTGCTCCACCATGCCCTCACAAACACTCATATCCCTTGTGTTACAAACAATATGGTGCTTGGACATGCACTTCCCTCACTGGCCAGCTTCGGTTTAGGGTAGTAGGGTGTAACGCGTCTATCCGTCGAGATAGCGGCAGGACTATTGAGGAATGGCCTCAAACTTTTAACAATGGCTCACAATCACACACCACACACTTATATCACTTAAATGAGCAATGATGGCATGCTTGGGCATGCCTTCGGCACGGTAGACGGCTAAAATCTAGGGTTTTAGGGCTGTTTTGGACAGGTAAGGACGAATCGTCAGGCAAAGTGTTCAAGGAATGTGCTCTAATTTTGCACATTGCTCCACCATGCCCTCAAAAACACTCACATCCCTTGTCTTACAAACAAGATGGCGGTTGGCCATGCACTTCCCACAGTGGTCAGCTTCGGTTTAGGGTAGTAGGGTGTAACGCGTCAACCCGCCGGGATAGCGGCAGGACTATTGAGGAATAGACTCAAACTTGGCACAATGGCTCACAATGACACACCCCACACTTATACCACTTCAATGAGCAATGATGGCATGCTTGGGCATGCCTTCGGCACGGTAGACCGCTAAAATCTAGGGTTTTAGGGGTGTTTTGGACAAGTACGGACGAATCGTCAGGCCAAGTTTTTCAAGGAATGTGCTCTCCTTTTGCACATTGCTCCACCATGCCCTCACAAACACTCACATCCCTTGTGTTACAAACAATATGGTGCTTGGCCATGCACTTTCCACACTGGCCAAGTTCGGTCTAGGGTAGTAGGGTGTAACATGTCTACCTGTCGGAATAGCGGCATGACTATTAAGGAATGGACTGAAACTTGGCACAATGGCTCACAATGACACACCACACACTTATATCACTTCAATGAGAAATGATGGCATGCTTGGGCATGCCTTCGGCACGGTTGACGGCTAAAATCTAGGTTTTAGGGGGTATTTTGGACAAGTACGGACGAATCGTTAGGCCAAGTGTTCAAGGAATGTGCTCTCCTTTTGCACATTTCTCCACCATGCCCTCTCACATCCCTTGTGTTAGAAACAAGATGGTGCTTGGCCATGCACTTCCCACACTGGCCAGCTTCGGTCTAGGGTAGTAGGGTGTAACACGTTTACCCGTCGGGACAGTGGAAGGACTATTGAGGAATGGCCTCAAACTTGGCACAATGGCTCACAATGACACACCACATACTTATATCAATTTATTGAGCAATGATGGCATGCTTCGGCATACCTTCGGCACGGTAGACGGCTAAAATCTAGGGTTTTAGGGGTGTTTTGGACAAGTACGAACGAATCGTTAAGCCAAGTGTTCAAGGAATGTGCTGTCCTTTTGTACATTGCTCCACCATGTCCTCACAAACATGTACTACAAAATTGAGGCAATTTTAAGATTGTTGAAAAAATCACATGTCTACAAAATATACCGTTTATGCTACCTGAGAGGGCCATTAGTAATAAGTCAAGGTTTTCAATTAGTTTTAAATATTCTAAAAAAAATACTCTAAGATTTCCATATTATTAGAAACAAAATTGTATATTTTTTATCATTTTCGAATCTATGGTTATATGATTTATATTTAAATTCAGATTTTAATATATTAGGTTGGGCCGGCCCACTAGGAGGATCCTAAGGTAAACTCGGCCTTTAGCGTAACTACCTTATTAAACCAGGACTATTTACCTCCCACATATACACATTCCCTTAGATCTACCCATCACCTTATCACATCGCCTCGTCTCATCTGAAACTGGACGGGAGAGAGCTTTGTCAACGACGGTCGCTAGGAGGTAGTTTCAGAGATCCTCGGTCGCCATGGAGCAGGTACGTAAAATCGAAGCCCTGTCAACGATCTATATTTAGATTAAATTACTATCCACGGACAGCACAGACAGACGATAGATCTAAGAGGATGTAGATCTAATCCTCACAATTTTTGTTTCGTCGTGAAAAATTCGGATTTATAATTACCCGAATTGTTCGAAACTACAGATCTAAATGTGTTCGTCGTAGATCTAGTCTAGGCTAATCATGCAGATGCGTTTTAGTGTCGGTGCAATTTTAGCCGTCGGCCGCTCCATCTCCTTTTCCACGTAGGCGAATGGCCGGTGTTACCGCATGCGGACTATGCCATAGGGAGCGAAAATCAATTGGGCGATGGGATGCTCGTCTACTTTTGATTTTCAATTCGTACTGTTAGCATTATTCATGTCATAATATGACATGTGATTTAATTATTCTTCTATATTCTGTCAGGTTCCATTACGTGTTACCGCTGCTGAGATCCGTGCTATAATCAAAAGGAAGAAAAAGGCTATTTTTGTCAGGGGTAAGCATTCTGTTGCAATTTTATTTTATAAGAAATTAATATATTGGATGTCGCTAATGTGTGCAAAAATTACACTAAGGTCCTGGAATAAAAAGCAATCACGATTTTGAAGCTTTCCTTGAGTTTGGCAATCACGTGAAGATGATTGAGAAAGAATTTGATGAACTTGAGCAACTAGTCGAGGCTCACATGCCAAAAGACCCGTTTTATGTATACACCATCAAAAAATCCAACATAGTGAAAAATAAAGCTACAATGGTAAACTATTCCGTACATATGAACTTTTCACATTTATTTGTTTGCATAAATGTGAAATAATTTGTATAACTCGTTTATCAAATCTATATGCAGTACTTTTCAAGGAGCTACACTATGAAGCATATTATTACAAACATTCAATTACCAGCAGTTATAAAAGCCCATTGCAGAGATAGAAAAGTTGCACACGTTAAGTTGGTGATGAACAAGTCCTAAGTGAATGGAGTACCTAAAGGAGGTGTCATGATTACAACAAATTGGATGGACATTGTCAGGCAGAATGGTATGAGAGTTAACCAGAAATTCGTGTTCTGGTTCTGTCGTGCGGATGATGGTACTACGAAGCTACTGGTTGATAAAGTGTGAAATCAACCTCAAATTCGTGTTCTAGTTCTATATTATGCTGATGTACTCTCATGTTTGTGAAACACTTATGTAACGATTATGCTTACTTAGTTCGGTCTATATGAAATTATTAAGTAATCATCATTTCATGTTATGTTCACAATTGTTGATGCTTCATTTGGGTTTCTCGCCGCGTGAACCCATGTTACAGTTTTGCATCATGTTATGTCCCAACCTTTTCTTTTATCGCTGATCTTTCATTTGGGGTTTCTCGCCGTAAACACATATCGGTGATCGTTCTGTAGGAATCGTGTGCGCCATACACATCCTTTGTGATGTACGTACTAAAAGTTCTTTAAAGATAGGAGCAACACTCCCATCGTATAAAGTTGATTCTGTTTATATTAATTAAAGTTCGTATTGTGCATATCAAATTTGGAAAATCCCTAAATATGGTAAGACATTAAAGAATACAATAAAACACTTAAAAATACGAAAAAACACATAAAAATAGAAAAAACAAGCCACTAAAAGTAATAAGCCTGTAGGCCCAATTAACTACCTACAACTGGCCCAACGTCGCTGTAATCACGGAGGGAGTAGTTATCGAAACGTCGATCGTCCATCAACCCACGACTCAACCTAGGTAAGCCGCCTCTCACCGCTGCCTCCATTACGGGCCGCCCTCGCTGTCCCACATTGCCGCCTCCCTTCTCCACCCCCACTCGTATGCCGTCTAGGGATCGACGCCACCTGTCACCACTTCATCCTCGCATGACTCCCTTTCGTCGTCTCTCATTGGTGCCACCCTTCGCTACCTCTTCTCATCTGTCATCTAGGTAATGATTCCATGTCTCATCGATTGTTTGTCGTGTATACAAGATGCTCATATAGGTTTGTGGGAATCTGCTGTAGATTTAGATGGAGAAACATTAACACATTATCTAAATGATTCGTGCAGAATGGACGATTTAGATGGGGAGATATTTTGTAACTACATAAGATGGGTAGCTGGCTTTACAAGCACGCAACATGCAAGATTTACCAGCAATACTTCGGGGCCGATGTTGGACGTGCCACGAATCACGATGCGGGAAAACTTAATCAGATTCATCATTGAGTTGTTCAATCCATTGTCTAGCACCTTCGTCATAAAAGAAGGGTCAGGAGAAATAGTAGGAACTTGTGAGGACGTAGAACATATTTATGGTTTACGTAACCAAGGTTATTCTGCATTTCAAATTATAAAGGAAGATGGTCAAACTAATATGCATAACATACCCCCATGTTTTCTCAGCAAGTCAAGCGGTAATATAGTGATAAGAGATTGGATTAATGACATAAAGACTGAGAAGGTGTCCGATGAAAACTTCGTCTACAAAGCGGTGCTTGCGCTAATTGGTCTTTTAATAGCCCCATCGAGTAACGTAACTATACCTAAGATCTTATACTCTTTAGTGGAAGATGTTCCTCATATTTTTCAGATTAACTGGAATTACTTCACACTGAAGTTTCTCATAGATAGTTTGAAGGATAGCTTTGTAGGATCTACTATGAGAGAATGGTTCAAAGGAAATCTAGGTCTAACATAGGTATATATATTAAGTCAATCAATCATAACTTTTTATGTTCAGCTCTCGATGTAAAACTAAATTTATTTGTTTGTACAATTTGTTTGCAGTTTCTTTACTGGGAGAAGTTGGTGATCGTTGATGATCCTACTTATATTCTCCCTTTTTCCATTTGGCCAGTAATAAAAAAAGGACAGAAGACGAATCAGAAAGGAGATGTTGCTATGATTATAAGAATGGTCGAGGCCTCGGAAACAATGCTAAAGTGATGGTAGTCAGTTTAATCATTCTTTTGATATGCCACCATACATAGTTCGTGTTTGTACTTGTAATTTGTATAATTTGTTCATTTTTGTAACATGCAGATCCGTAATAATATTGGAAAGCAATATAAGAAAAAGAGTGTGCAAAAACCATCAATGAATGGTGAATAGTCAAGTTCAAACAAACGGGTCAGTAACATGGACTTGCTATTTGAACGTATGACGATAGATTTGAAAAATCACATGGACATGAAGATAGCACTTATACCCCAGATATGTGCAGAGGTGATATGATCTATATTTTATGTGTTGTTTCATGTTGATGATAACGATACTACACTGTGAATGAAAACTCTGTACTTAATATTTTTTGTTATGTAGGAGGTTCTAAAATTGTTAAATACAAATGGTGTCATGTACAAACCAACTGAAGCATCACAGTCGGACAAAGGAGGAGATGGTGAAGATGTAAAATCTGTTCCCAGTGAATCACAATCAGGCAAAGGATTTGTCTATAAACATGGTAATAAAGAAGCCAAGCTTGATGACATTCTGAGAAAAACGTCGGCTAATTCTGAAGCAGCCATTGCGGATGATCCATTTTGTGGTGACAGTTATGTCACACCCTTGAATGAAAAACGTATGCCGACGACTTCTGTTGACATGTCAATGAACACACCAGACCACCTTCGGAAGATGGATGGTACAGAGGAGAATCCGTGGGACGTAAATGAAAATACCAAGTCTACGTCGTCATCGGAGGTACCATCATGCATTCTTGGTACTCAGAAGGATACACCAAATGGTGCACAGAGCGGTGTCGTGCAGAATGATACACGCAATGCTATGACTTCTACCGCGGGGAAGGAAGATGCAACAAAGTGTGGTAATTCTATTGATAGCGGCAAAAAGGAAATTGACAATGGTCTAGGCAAAAGGAAATGTCTACCCAAGGGTAATAGTAAGTATGGCTCCCCATTATTTGAGGGACAGAAACAACCGAAACACAAATCAAAAAAATACGAAAGGTATAATGCTTTATATATTTTATTAATTATTTTTATTCAGCAAACAAAATGGTTCAACGTGGTAACTTGTGTGTTTTCATAAATGTTATACAACGATGTTATTTGAACATCATGATATTGGGGAATGTTACACTATGTTAACACCTGCTGAAATAGAAGGTGCTGTGAAAGATGTTTCAACTTTGACGAATATCCCCAAAGATGCTGTAAAAAGGGCGTACCAGAACACAGATGAGGCCATCTTGTCTTCAAAAAATCTTAATGATGTCCTTATAAAAGAATGGCTTAGTACTACTGTAAGTAATTCGCTAACCTAATATTGTTATTTTACAACAAAGAAGTATGAACATTCAATCATTATACAACTATTATTTTCAGATACTTGATGCCTACATTTTAGAGCTGTCTCCCCGTCTTGACTATGATCGGCACATATGTGGACCATTGATGTCAACCTATCTTATCAATGAAGCCATTAAAATGTACAAAAAAAAAAAAACTTGAAAAATTTTGACGTAGAAGAAGTGCCAAGACCAGGAGTTGTAGGAAGGGTTATGAATGAATATTTTGCGCGTGACAAGGTAAGCAGTGTTTTTTTATAAAGTTAATGTTGTTGTTAACTATTTGGAATCCTACATAGTACATGCTAGTGATTTTATTTTGTAGGCATATTTCCCTCTGAATATACGCGAAGAACATTATGTGATAGTTGTAATGCATAACATCAAGAAGGAGTTCCAAGTCCTTGACCCTAAGTACAATTTAACATATTCACATACAGTTGTGGATGACTTGGTATTATCTACTTTTCTCATCAAAACCGTGTTATCTTTTGGTGTTTCACTAACTCTTAATCTTTTGCAGAAAGGACAAATTGCACTAGACATATGGTGGACAAACAAAACTACACTCAAATAATTTCCTGACGTCGATACTTGGCCTATTAAAAATATGAAATTGGAAAGCAAGATGATTCGTAAGTATTTGTGAATCATATCACTTTCGCACTACTGAGATGTCATAAATGAATTTTATTTCATCATATATGGCAGCAACTCATGCAGATTATGGGTATTGCAATGTCTAGAGCACTGAAACGGAGATCGTATGACTAAAAACATTTCTCAGGTCTGTACACTATTCCTTTATATAGTCGCAAAAATCGATATGATTACAATTCAATTTATAAACTCATCTATATGGTACTGCAGACAACAATCGAGGAATCAAGAGGACCTACCGTTTCAACGATTCTTCTGTCTAGAAGAAACAAGCTAGAGGTCGTGAAAAGGAGAGTCAAATCAGTGATTAATAACAGTGTACCTTGAGAATTTACTAGTCCCTGTAGGTTTCCATACCTGGTAAATTCATATTGATTTGTAAAACAGTTTATTGTTTGCATTTTACGACAATAGTCCATATCCTGTTGTGTCGGGTCAACTCAAAACTAAGAAATGGTTTGGTTGTTTAACTTGTTTGTTTCGACCCAAATTAGTTGTTCATGTTGAAAAACTAGTTCGTTTCTTTCAACCAAGTGCCTTTTAATATACATAGCGTGCTTTGCATATTTTAATATATTTAGCTTGATCTACATATTTCGGTGAAATGAAACTAGAAGAGCACGAAAAAATATAAAAACAACGAGATAGATATAATATAGGAGGGGGCATCCCTTACAACATAGAAAACATACATAGAGGGGCATATATGCCCAAGCAAAAAACAAGAAAATAAACACTATAGATGGTAGTGAACCCTATCACAACATGGGTTCACTACTTGGACTCTCTCCTCCCTCTTGCTCTTGCTCCCCTCCTCGACCCCATCTCCTCGGCGCTGCCCCAACCCTCACTCTTCCTCAGTGTTGTATGGGAGAGTGTGCATCCCGTTGATGGTGGGGAAGGTATTGTCGAAGTTCGTGAAGATACTGAAGGTGGTGAAGAAGATCGACTCGCACCCACACCAGTAGACCGCGCCGAGGAGAAGGTATGCATCATACTGGTTGGTGAAGTGCACCGTGAGCCCTACCACCAGGCCTCCGAGGGCATAGTGATCTTCGAGGCGGAACATGGCCGGAGAGCTGGGTCGGAGGTGGCGATAGCTGACGCTAAGGAAGGCGTGGGCCAACTCCCTCGGGGACCTCAACCTTGAGTTCGCCCATACTCGGAGGGACCCCTCAACAACGACCCCGGCGGGGTAGGTCATCTCCGGCACAGTGCGAGGTGGACGGAACGTAGCACCGTTGAACTGCATGGTGGCGGCGGGTGATACGTTGCTAACGTATCTATAATTTTTGATGTTCCATTCTTGGTTTTTATCTACTTTCTTATGTTTTGTCCACTCTTTGGAGTATTTTTATACACTTTCTTGGACTAACCTATTAACAAGATGCCACAGTGTCAGCTTCCTGTTTTCTGCTGTTTTTGGTTCCAAGAAAGTCAGAAAATGAATATTTTCGGAATTGGACGGGACAAAAGCCAAAGTCAATATTTCACCGAGGGGGACATGGAGCCAGAAGACGAGAGGGAGAGGGGACAGACGGCCGCTACACCACCTGGCCGCGCAGCCAGGCCTGGCCCGCGCCAGGGGGTGGTGTGGCCGCCTAGGGCACCCCCTCGGTCTCCCCTTCCGACTATATATTGCCTTCGATACAGAAACCCTAAGTACCCGATCAAAAATCCACAAAAGAGTCTATAGCCGCTGTCATCTCCATCCCTAGATCAGGGGGGATCTGAAGCTTTTCTCGGCACCCTGCCAGAGGGGAGAATTCACCCTGGAGGCCTTCTTCATCACCATGCAAGCCTTCGGTGTGATGCGTGAGTAGTTCATCCTTGGACTACGGGTCCATGTAGTATCTAGATGGTTGGTTCTCCTCCTTTGTGCTATCATGTTTAGATCTTGTGAGCTCTGTTCATGATCAAGATCATCTATTTGTAATCCTACATGTTGTGTTTGTAGGGATCTGATGGATATTAAGATGCTTTTTCAGATTGATTATTGATTCTATCATGTCTTTGTTATTTGTGATCTTGCATGCTCTCTGTTGTTAGTAGATATCTTGGCCGAGTAGATGCTAGCAACTCCAAGAGGGAGTATTTATGCTCGATAGTGGGTTCATGCCTCTAGTAATCTGGGAAGTGATAGAAATCTCTAAGGTACTAGATGTGCTGTTGCTACTAGGAAGAAAACAACAATCCTTTGTTCATAGAACAATCGTATTGTTTACTTCACACACAATGCTTAATGCAATTATCTGTTGCTTGCAACTTAATACTGGAGGGGGTCCAGATGATAACCTGAAGGTGGATTATAGTCATAGATGCAGTTGGATTATGGTCTATGTATAATGTTGTAATGCCCAATCGAATCTCAAAGGAGTCAAGATGATTAGTATATGCATGTATGATTTCTCGATGTTTGTCAATTGCCCTGCTATAATTTGTTCATCCAGCATGTTATCTATCTTCAGGAGAATCGCCACTAGTGAACTATGGACCCCAGTCCTTTCTTTTACAATCAATCTACAACTGTTTATTGTTTACTGTTTACTTTCTACAAGCTATTATTTTCTTCCACACAATACGTTTAATCCTTTCTTTTTAGCAAAACCGGTGAGATTGACAACCTCACTTTAAGTTGGGACAAAGTTCTGTGGTTGTGTTGTGAAGAATTCCAAGTTGGAAACAACACTTTGGAGGTGTTTCCTTGCTCCTACTGGTTTGATAACCATGGTTTTATAAATGAGAGAAAACTTGTTGTTGTGCTCATCATACCTTCCTCTTGGGGTTCCCAATGAGCTCGATATATTCTAGGCCATCAGCGGGCGATGGATCTTGCTAGGCGGAGGACGGTGGACCTTAGTGAAGAAGAACGGCTTGGTAGATGGATGTGGTGGAGTGTGGGAGAGGATGCTGTGGAGATATGGCAGTTTAAATAGCCTGGAGCGCCGCTTGAACAAGATCGGTGAGTAACTGCACGGCGCGTCGGATACTTTGCACGTGTATTGGTGCGAAACGAGGCGTGGCCGTATCCATCACGCGCGTCGTCTCGGTTTCCATGCTCTCTGAATCACTGCATTGCTAATTGATGCACTGATTTAACGAGTCTGAAACGAGCGTAGTCGTTGTATCGTAAAGTATGAAACGAGCGATGCATGCTACGTTGATACGTCCATAACGTATCTATAATTTTTGATGGTTTTATGCTAATAATATGCTTTTGACACTCCTTTTGTATAAAGTTTATGATTTATTTGGACTAACCTACTAATAGTTGCAAAAGTGCACAATGTTTTTGTTTTACACTTTGATGTGTAAGAATTAGCAAGAATACAAGTGGAAACCTTGTTGGAGTTAAATTGGGATTTTTCCAGAAATCTGTATCAGAACTCTTTTTCAAGATACTCATGTTTCGGGTGAAATATGGCGTCGAACGGAAAACTCTTCAACTACAAAGTTGTTGAAAATTTTGCGACAAACGTTCGGGACATAAAATTTAGCTGATTCCGAGTCCGGACAAGCCTTTTAGGCTCGATTTACTGCAGTATAAGATGGGGTGACGGGAATCCAAGAAGCTATATAAAGGGAGGAAACCTAATTCGCCCAGGGCATCTCTACCCACGAATTTGCAGCCACCAAAGCCATGTTTTTGCAACCCTCATAGATCCCATCTCCATGGGGGAGGGCTCCCAAGAAGCCATGAAGGAAGGGGGCTAACGGGGGGTGCTCCCCCATGATACCGGCGGCGGGGAAGGAGTCTCCTGCGCCGCCGCCGCCCTCTTCACCATCTTCACTGCCATCTCCATCACCTAATCCTCCTAGTATGCAGTGGTTCATCCTCCCACACACCTCTGTACCGTCCTATGTAAACATGGTGTTTGATGCTATAAGTTATAATCCTATGATCTATGTCATGTTTGCGTAGTTTCTTTGTTCTTAGATTGAATGGATGAACGTCTTTGGTTCATTAGAGTTGTATGTTGATATGGTACAGTCCTTTGATGTCCATTATATTTGTACGCGCATGGATTAAACATCATAGGGTTTATAGTATGTGTAAGAGGAAGGGGAAAGTTCTACCGGAGTGACAGAAACCCGAGGACACGAACCGGAACGTTGTACGTATGTGAGTAAGAGGACCATTAAACTTAAGGCTATGGTTTGAAAAATCTTAATGCATTGATTAGTACTTACATATGTTTGCTAACAATCCAATCATATAGTACATGTAATTCCAAGTAGTGAAGCACATGCATATTTAGCCTCTCCCACATAGAAAACTGCATCGAAGACAATGAACCCGATCTATTCGCTATTTAAACTTGGACAAAGCCACCACAATTATCACCACTATTCCACACTCATGGTTTTGTTAGTTTAGTGTATTTTATTGCTGCTGCAAGTAGCTTTACTTTCTTGTTATTTATTATCATGCAAAACTATCTCTAGTACTCGTATTGTTGCTCTAGTTTTATTTCCTAGATAATGCAAATATTTAGTGTGCGTAGAGTTGTATCAGTGGTTGATAGAACTTGAGAGAATATTTATCCTACCTTTAGCTCCTCGTTGGGTTCGACACTCTTACTTATCAAAAAGGCTACACACGATCCCCTATACTTGTGGGTTATCATACGTCGATCGACGTGTCTGCTCAGCTGCACGCCCATGCATGCATCCATGGTGGGAACAGGGCCTAATCAGGAATCCCACGGCCCAACGGTCCAACGACCACTCTGTTTCAACGTGTATTAATGAGGTGGGACTTTTCCATGCATGCGCCATGCAGTGTCGTAGGATGTCTATTGCAGATCGCCGCAACCTCGTAGCCTACCTACTTGGACGTCTTTTTTCGCTACGAATTCACGTGGGCGTGTCGCTCGGTCGGTCACGCGCCAAACAATTTCACACAGGGCACAGCTTTCTGTCACGCGCCCGCGGAAAAGAGTCAATGCTCCTCGATACCATGCGCTCGCGCCTCCTCGATACCGTGCGCCCGCGCCTCCTCGAAACAGTGCGCCTTAAACACAAGGGGAGAACGAAGTGACCATGTCGCGCCCATATATCTGCTCCCTCGACATCTCCCTGTCTCACTCGCTCGCACCCATCCATCTAACCGCTAGCCGCCGAGCCCTGCCACCACTCAAGCAACCGCTAGCCGCCGCGTCTCGCCACCACTCAAGCAAGCGCTCGCCTCCCCCCTCCCCCCGCCCCTCCCCTGCCACGATGCAGCTCAACGGCCCGACGTACCGCCGCCCCGCCACCGTTGTGGAGAACCGCCTCCGCATCTAGGCCATCTCGAGGTGGAGCACACCACTGGAGCTAGCCCGCTTCTTCCTTGCCGCCGGCTACCGCCACCTCCCTCCTGGCACTCCACCCATGTTCCAGATCGAGCAGCAGTTCGACGGCGCCAATAGCAACAACAACTTCTGTATCAGCCTCTTCGTCACCTTCGTCAACCACTACGACGCCTACCACCTCCTCGGCCAAGTGGTCTGGCGTGGATGGGAGTTCATCGCATTCACGACATACAATATCTTCACCGACTTCCATGACATCTTCTCCATCAACAGCACGGCCCACTCTCTCCCGTACATCATGGCGGAGGCTGATGAGGGTTATGACGCGTAAGGAGCGGCCAAGGAGGAGCCAGGGAGCGGCCGTGGCTAGAGGAAGAAGAAGACGGTGTCGTGTCCGTGTCATGTCATGTCGTGTCTGTTCGTGTCATGTATGGTTGGACTTGCTTTGCTACTATGTAATGGTTGCTAATCGTGTTTTATTAATATATGTGCTTATAGTTCGTGCAAAAACACACTTGTGCATACTACCAAAACGGGTACACAAGTGCATAAAACAAAATGCTCAAAATGTGATAACAACTCGTGCATCAAAAGGTTGGAAAAAATATCGTTATAATTATCATCAAAAAGGAACTACACAAGTGCATAAAATAAAACTGTTAGTGGGTTTTTTCTTAACACCGACGAACTGAAGAAGCAAAACAGAGCATCTAATAATAATTTGCCCGAATTCGAGTTGATTTTATTCAAGCCAAAGCCATATACCATAACATCCATGTCAATGGGTTCTAGGATAACAAAAATCATGATTTTTACTCGAACACCGATTGCGTTGTCTAATAACCAATGATCAGAAGATAAACAAAACTGAGAGAAATTACAATGGCATGCTCTCCTTCCAATTCCATGAAAAAACGTCACACGTGAGCTACTTTCCCGAACAAACATCAACAGACTATAAATGTACATCACAAATACATATTTTCACACGAACTGTCTAAAAATTAATTTCCATGTATGATACTTGAAAAACAACTACCCTTACTGATGTAGGACATTCCTGCACGAGATGACACACAATATTAGATAATAAAGTCTAATATATCAAGCTAATTTTCAAAATCGTACTTGGGATGATATATGCATTTTCGGTTCTTCCTATTATGCCCCTCATGTTGGCAAGCGCTGCACACCCGCTTCTTTCACTCTTTGTATCCTAGCGGTCGACCGTTTTTGGTCATGGGAGATTGTTTCTCGACTGGAACTTTCTTGTTTTGCTTAGGCGCGCCCTTGGTGGACACTTTTGTAGGATCACCAATATCAAACTGGCTTGCTTGACTTCCATCTGCATTTTTATTAACTGAACTACGAGGACCACATGCTCTGCATTTATTATACCCTTGTCTTCTAGAAATAATTCCATCGATGGTACTCTTCAGAAGATCGTACTCCGCTGTGTCATTGCATGCAATATGCATAGCTTGTGAGGCCAACACATTTATACTGCTGTATTTTTTCCGCTCCTCTGGCCCACACCAACCCCAACCAAACATATTGCTCGTGCGTCTAGTAGACAACCCAAACCTGACATTTTTAGTGAAACACCACAGGCACAACAGTCTGGTATTGTAGTAAATTTTAAGTGATTGAGCACTCACAGTATGTGCTTGCAAGGGATCCCTTTGCGAATCATCCTTTGGCAGCTGCACCTTATAATTTCTGACGAGTTGAGAGTGTATTCCATGTAAAACTTGCTGTCAAGATTATTTTTCCATGCGACGACAAAGGTGTACGAGTCAGATCCTAGCTTTCTTTCTAAAATTTGCATGCCGCCAATCTTTGAAATGTCATTTTGCAAAATATAGAAAAAGTTGGAGTGAAGACTATAGCAACAGCTACCTCTAGTTCTTTGAAATCAGTAATGGCACCAGAAATGTCTATGAAGTTGTGCAGTCATCTTTGGCCTCCTTCTCACGGAGACGTGAGATGGCATTCTCGTAGTGACTAACCATGTCCACCAAGTTCATTTCCCCATCAAGGTGGAGCTGAAGAGACGAGTTTAAACTTTCACTCCACTGGTTGCTTTTCATACCCAGCCAGAACCCTTCTGAAAGATATGCGGCAGCCCATAATCTCTTCTTCGTGTACATTCTCTTAAGCCAATTTGTAGTTTTGGGTGATGTCCACTTCCTAACAAAAGCGTGCCATCGCTGCTGAATACTTGCTCCGACGTGGTGTAATATAGAAGAGTCCTAAGCTCATTCAGTGACTTGTTAGGTAGGTGCATCTCCATATTTTTTCAACGTGAAAGCTGCAAATACGATGGTATACACCAGTAAGTACTTCATCCACAACGGAGATCGTCGCGGCATCTGCATCCGTGATTACTGCCTTTGGCTTCTGCTGACACATTGCTTTCAAGAAAGTCCGGAGTAGCTAGGCATATGTTTCGTTGGTCTCGTTTGATAGGATGGCATAGCCAAATACCGTTGTTTTACGGTGATTGTTCAAGCCTACAAAGGGAACAAATGGCATTCTATACTTATTCATCTTGTATGTGTTGTCAAGCACATACAAACATCGTCGTAGTCCTGGTAGTCCCGACCTGATTGAGAATCGCACCAGAACAAGTGCTGTAGACGGCCTTTATGTAGCGTGTAATCATAAAAAAATTTAGGGTCCCTCTTTTTTCTCTCCGCCATGATTCCCAAGGTTATGTTAGCATCACCCTTATAAAGAAGCTTCCTCTTCTCCCTTGAGCACATGTTGTACAAATCCTTCCATGTAAATCCCACACCGGCAAATGAACCACCAGAGTTGCTAATCATTGATAGCATGATGATATGCTTCCTAACCCCCATGGTACACTGTGATAATATCTCAGCTCTTTGGGAGTCGTTGATCTTCCTATGGGACCAAAGAAAAGGAACTTCATCTGGTCTCGCTAACACATGATTGTGAGTGTCATCAAATCTCTGAACGATCCAAAGACCAGTTTTTCCATCAAACTTCACCACCATACATGCCTTACAGTTGCACCTAGACTCACCTCTGAGCCTATATTTGTGGCCTTCCATTGTCAGTAACTTCTTGTCACGTTTCCCTTGCTTACAACACACAAAGCGCCTTAGACGAACAAGTCCATCATCGAACCGCCTCACTTGGTGCTTCCTAATGCCGAACCCATGATCTTTGGCATATCTGTTATAGAAAGAATAGGTTGTTGCTTCACTATCAAATGTAATTTCCATTATCTTGTAGTATAGTTCTCTCTTATCATCAGGATACCCAGTGTCATTGCTATATTTATTTGAACTATCAGTCTGATTACATGGTGCCTACTACAAATTCGAAACCTAGCCATTAGAACTATAGTAGTATGCATGTCGGTTCGTTGATTGCTAAAAAACAGCCTATCAATAATACCTCACTCGTGTCAACGAACATATCAAAATTTGGTGTATCTTCACAATCATCATAATTACCCATCTCCAAGTCTGGTTCACCAAAATAGTCATACTCCATACCAGAGTCATTTGTTACCTGAACAATTTAGCAATATTTAGTATACAATTGCATCATACGGTGCACGACATATAAAATTTTACACCACTACACATACCTCAGCATCAATAAACATGTCCGTTTCTTCATGGTTATTAAGGCCATTGTGGAAATCGTCGTCATAGACAATCTAAATAAATCAAGCCATGAGATATCATATATTATTTAATTTAACATTTAAATATCAAAGCAGAAGCTTATGTGTCTTCACATCAAACTCTTCTTCGCTCCAGCCATCTTCGGGATGCGTATTGGCGGAAATGGAATCATCACCGACATGCCCGATTTGATCATCTTTCATACTAGATCTAGAGTCCTCCATCTCCTGTATCAGTAATTGCGCCACATTGTTAGAATCACCAATGCTATGTGTCTCTAACAATTACTAGAGACGAAGCATGATCATGGGGTGAACTTACAAGATCGGGAGATAAAGCCGACGATTTGGATTAGAAACCGTAGTGACGAAGACGCCGAGCCGCTGGCGCGCCTTCTACCTTCGAGGATCTGCGGCGGCGGACATGAGGATCTGCAGCGGCGGACGCGAGAATCTGCGGCGGCAGACGCGGGGTAGATCGGTGGCACCGATGGGAAGCAGATCCGCGGGTACGAGCGACCGAGTTTTACCAGGCGGCAGAGAAGATAAAGCTTCAGTTACGCCGAACAATGGTGCATGCATGGACGTGGGAGGTAATCGTGGTGATTAGGTCTAGGTGGATCCCACGTGGGGTCGTGCCGTACGGCATCGTCAGTCTCTGTATACAGATACGAGACTATACTGGGCTTGGATATGGGTTCCGCCTGGGCAAAAAAAAACGAAGCCAACAAAACGCGCCGGTCTAAAATGCCCCTAGCAGTTCGGACTTCCTCCTAAACGATGGTGCGCACTAAAGCACTCCTCATTTAGTTAATCACTTTTGCGTCGGTGTCCCCCTACTTTTCAAACTTTGACAAGGGGAGGTGGGATCAGCCGGTGATCGCGATAACGGGAGGTGGAATCAGCCGGTAATAACGTGAAGTATACCAAACTTGACCGAGTACATCTATCCGAAAGTGTAGCCTGGATACGGGTGTCGACGGGTCAAATGAAAACTAGTCCATGCAAACTTAAGTTTGAGGGGAACACACACCTCTTAGTTAATGGGGGATGAATATAGATTGCCAAACATTAAATTGTTGTACTCCCTCCGATTCAAATTAGTTGACTTAGATTTGTCTAGATTTGACTGTATCTAGACATGATTTAGTATTAGATACATCTGTATGCTAACAAATTTGAGTCAACTAATTTGGGTTGGAGGAAGTAGTTATTTAAGGCCACCCTGAATTATTATCGTGGATTTTCCACTGATGCTCATGATTTTGATAGCCATATGGGTGATTTGGAGGAGATCTCTCGAAAAATGTTTAGTGCTCGTTTTGGGCAACTCTCCATTATCTTTGTTTGGTTGAGTGTCATGGGAGTACTACCTTCCGCTCAGTTTATTTCTCCTTATGTAGTTTAAGAAAATCTTTAACCATTGGTCAATACAATATACAATATGTGTCTAAAAATATATATCACTGAAAACTTTTTTAAAAAATGAATCCGAAGATATAGTTTTTTGACATATTATGTAAAATTTGTTGACCAAAATTAATAGTCAAACTTATTTTTAGATTACGTATGTGGCTAATAAATCGTAATAGAGGGAGTAAAGATTTCATACTACGACTACTCACCGAGAGCTACTCTTTCCATCTCAAAATAGATATTGTAGATTTATCAAAATTTGTATAAATCTCGACACTATTTCGTATACAAGTATATCTAGATTCTAGCAATTTTTCAATATCTATTCAGGCGGAATGAGTATTTTTTTTTGTTTATTGCCCCCGCTCACAGTTGTCCTAGAAAACAATGTTGGGCCTACTTGTTAGAACCACATGGTAACTAACTACGTACACAATTACTATCTCAAAATAAGTAACTTGAATTTGTCAAAATTTGTATGTATCTATATACTAAAATATGTTTAGGTGCATCCAAATCTGGACAAATCTAAGTCACTTATTTTCGGACGGAGGGAGTATTTGCTTGGGCACAATAAAATGTGTCAAATTCTCTCAAACTATATTTACGGCCTCTCTTTGGATTGAAGGATTTTTAAAAGAATTTTGGAGAAATTTAATCCATAGGATTTTTCCTAAGAAAGCACTTTGGATCAACATCTACTCTAACCTCTTTTTTACACTGATTTGCTATAGATTTTTTACACTCATTGCATTCCTACACTCTAATTTCACAGAAATTTTAACATCCACTCTAACCTCATTTTTACACTCATTCGCTGTAGATTGTTTACACTCATTACATTCCTACACTCTAATCCTATAGAAATTTTAACATCCACTGTAACCTTTTTTTATACTCATTTGCATAGGATCGAGACACTTTTCCTGTGTTTTTCCGTGTTTTATCCACATGATCAAATTATGCAGATATCCTCTGTTTTGCAATCCACTGTTTTATACCTGCAACCCTGTCAAATTTTTATATTTTTCTATTCTTGTGTTTTAAAATCATGTGATCCAAAAAAGCTCTTATTCTTTTCTAAATCCCTATCAGATTTCTATGAAATTGTGTTGAAAACCGCGCATCTCTTGCTCCATAGCATACCCCTATAAAATATCAAAGAGAAGATTGATTTGTACCGTACCTTCACGGGCAGGCAGGAGCTCTTTATATACAGCGCAATGTGCTAGGGTTTACGTGGTTAGGATTACAACAGCTAGATCAATTACATAATTGCCCTAGGAGCTATCCTGAACAGACTTGGTTAGATAAACGTGGCGTGATCCTATTGTAACTCTGACTACAACCAACATCGTTTAACAGCCCCTCTCGACCCGAACGTGTGCTAATCACACTAGTAGAAAGAGGGCATTTGGTCCAGCGACCAAATTTCATTGGTCCCGGTTCGTTTCCGTAATCCGGACCAATGCCAGGCACCGGTCCCGGTTCATGCCGCCAGGGCATTGGTCCCGGTTCATCTGTAAGCATTGGTCCCGGTTTGTGGCACGAACCGGGATCAATGACCCCGTGACGCACACGTGGCTCTCTGCGAGCCATTGGTCCCGGTTCATGCCAAGAACCGGGACCAAAAACCCCGCGACGGTCAGCAGTCTAGGATTTAATGTATTTTTTTTTGTGGGTAAGGAATTAATGTAAATTAATTCGGCGCAGAAATTAATTCGAGATAGAAATTGAATTGATCACTATTTTTGAACAAATCTTTCACGAATTAATCGAGACAAAGGTCTAAATTGAGACATTTTATTATTCGACCACAAATTTTTCCATACAAATAAAGATGCGACTTTATAAATTTCTAGTCAACAACACTTCTGCTGCCACTGTCCTCCGAGCCGTTGTCCTCCGTGCCGCCGGCTTCCTCGTCGTCGTCAGACGAAATCTCCACGATTTCGGCGTTGTTCAGGAGACGGAGCTCGTATGCGCGCATAGCGGCGTCGATGGCGGTGTAGATGGTCCGTCCGGACCAGAACAACTCCCGCCCTTCTTGGTTGCGGCAATCCGGGTGCACCAGGCGCCCGTCCACGAAACAGTTGCCAAGCTTGGCCTTCCGCTCCTTCTTGAACAGCCGGGGCCAATACTCGTTGCCCGCCGCGTACCGGGGCAACGCCCTAATACACGCGGGCAGTTGGCGGCGACGCTCCGCGATGACGTACTCCATCTCGTATCCGCGGGGGTTGAGGAGCGGAGCCACCGGCACACCCCCTCGCTGATGCGAAATCTGGCATAAAGGGTCGCGCGCGGCGGCGCGAGGATGCCGTAGATCGCAAACTGCGCCGCCTCGTAGTGGTTGAGCGTGGGCACCTCCATGACGGCGCGGTGGAGATTGGAATGGGAGGGGAGGCGAAACGACGGTGCGGTGGAGAGGCAAAGTGGTGGGGTGGAGAGGGACTGCAGAGAGGCAGAGACGATGGCGAAAGCGAGCGCTGTGGCCTCATATTTATGCGCGGGGACGACGAAGCGATGGAGGCATTGGTCCCGGTTATTGCCACGACTCGGGACCAAAGCCCCTCCCGAGCGACACGTGGCGGACCAGCAGCGCGCCCCCCACCGAAGTCATTGGTCCCGGGTCGTACCATCAACCGGGACCAATAACCTGGGTGGGGTGCGAGCTACTGGGCCGCCACGTGTCGCGCGGGAGGGGCTTTGGTCCCAGGTGGTGGCAATAACCGGGACCAAAAACCCTCCCCTGGCTATATATAAGCCCAGCCCTTTGCCCACCAATTTTTGCTGGATTGTGTGTGAGGAGTGGGTGCTAGCTTTTTTTTTCTTTGATTGCACACAAGGTGTTCGACGAAATGTCCGAGCCACACTTTAGTTCGCACAACACGGTATCATCGGCTGAGGTTGGCAACCTTATCTTCTTTATCTGTAACTGATACAAAATATTGCATATGTCCATGTAGGATGGTCATTTTACTATTCACGATGTTATTGTAATGGTTAATTATTATGACGCAGATCGATGCACGGATGCGATGGATGTATGGCGACCGACGCCATTCCGATTTTATTGCAGGCCTCCATAAATTTATCGATTTGGCTAAGGCAAACAAAGTGGATAATTTTATGCCTTGTCCCTACGTCAACTGTCGGAATATGGCGGAGCACTCTGCCCCGAGAATCTTTCAAAGCCATCTGCTTCGGAGAGGTCTCATGCCCGGATATTATTGTTGGGCCATGCACGGAGAAAGAGGGGTTAGGCTAGAAGAAAATGAAGAAGAGGAGGATGATGACAGCTATCCTATGTCCCCTGAAGAATACGGTGATACTGCAATGGAAGACAATGAAGAAGAGGGAGGCGGCAATGAAGAAAAAGAACGGGCATCAGTTGAGCCCACTGATGGTCTTGGTCGGGTCATTTCTGATGCAAAGCAACAATGTGATACAGAAAGGGAGAAGCTTAAGTTGGAGGCCATGCAAAAGGATCACAAAAAGTTGTTGTACCCAAATTGCAAAGATGGCAGCACAAAGCTCGGTACCACACTTGAACTGCTGAAATGGAAGGCAGAGACTGGCTTATATGACAAGGGATTTGAGAAGTTACTGAAAATAATGAAGCCGAAGATTCCAAAGGATAACGAGCTGCCCGAGACAACGTACGAAGCAAAGAAGACTATCTGCCCTCTAGGATTAGATGTGGAGAAGATACATGCATGCATTAATGACTGCATCCTGTACCGCGGTGAGAAGTACGAGAATATGGATAAATGCCCAGTATGCAATGCATGTCGATACAAGATCAGACAAGATGACCCTGGTGATGTTGAGGGCGATGACGAGCCCTCCAGGAAGAGGGTTCCTGCTAAGGTTATGTGGTATGCTCCTATAATACCACGGTTGAAACGTCTGTTCAGAAATAAAGAGCATGCTAGGTTGTTGCGATGGCACAAAGAAGAGCGTAAGAAAGACGGGAAACTGAGACACCCTGCCGATGGGTCGCAGTGGAGAAACATCGAGAGAAAGTACTCGAACTTTGCAGGTGACGCGAGGAACTTATGGTTTGGTCTAAGTACAGACGGCATGAATCCTTTTGGGGAGCAGAGTTGTAGTCACAACACCTGGCCAGTGACTCTATGTATCTACAACTTTCCTCCTTGGTTGTGCATGAAGCGGAAGTTCATTATGATGTCAGTGCTCATCCAAGGACCGAAGTAACCTGGCAACGACATTGATGTGTACCTAAGGCCATTAGTCGATTAACTTTTGCAGTTGTGGGCAGAACCAAGTGTAAAGGTGTGGGATGAGCACAAACAGGAGCCATTTGACCTACGAGCATTGTTGTTCGTAACCATCAATGATTGGCCTGCTCTTAGTAACATTTCAGGACAGTCAAACAAGGGATACAATGCATGCGCGCACTGTTTAGATAATACTAAAGGTACATATTTGGATAAATGTAAGAAGGTTGTGTACCTAGGGTGTCGTAAATTTCTTCCGACCAATCATCAAGTAAGAAAGAAAGGCAAGAATTTCAACGGTGAGGCAGATTACCGGAAGAAGCCTAAGCTCCCTAAAGGTGCTGATGTATTTGGTATGGTGAAGGACCTAGAAGTAATCTTTGGAAAGGGTCCTGGCGGTCAATCTGTTCCGAAAGACCTCATTACCGGACACACGGCCATGTGGAAAAAGAAATCTATATTTTGGGAGATTGAGTATTGGAAAGACCTAGAGGTCCGTTCTTCAATCGACGTGATGCACGTGACGAAGAATCTTTGTGTGAACCTGCTAGGCTTCCTGGGCGTGTATGGGAAGACAAAAGATACACCAGAAGCACGGGAGGACCAGCAACGTATCAAAGACCCACACAACAAGCATACTGATAAAGGACATAAATACTTAAGTAGCTACGCTCTTACCAAAGCAGAGAAGGAAATATTTTTTGAAGTCCTTTATAGTATCAAGGTCCCGGCTGGCTTCTCGTAAAATATAAAGGGAATAATAAATATGGCAGAGAAAAAATTTCAGAACCCGAAGTCTCATGATTGCCACGTGATTATGACACAGTTGCTTCCGGTTGCATTGAGAGGGCTTCTACCGGAAAATGTTCGATTAGCCATTGTGAAGCTATGTGCATTCCTCAATGAAATATCTCAGAAGGTAATCAATCGAGAAAGTCTGGAAAGGCTACAGAAGGATGTGGTCCAATGTCTTGTCAGTTTTGAGTTGGTGTTCCCCCGTCCTTCTTCAATATTATGACGCATCTCTTAGTTCACCTAGTCGATGAGATTTACATTCTCGGTCTTGCATTTCTGCACAATATGTTCCCCTTTGAGAGGTTCATGGGAGTCTTAAAGAAATATGTTCGTAACTGTGCTAGGCCAGAAGGAAGCATCTCCAAGGACTATGGAACAGAGGAGGTCATTGGGTTCTGTGTAGACTTTCTTCCTGACCTTAAGCCGATTGGTGTTCCTGAATCACGGTATGAGGGGAGACAGAGTGGAAAAGGCACGCTAGGAAAGAAAGCAATGATATTTAGGGACGGACGTTCTTTGAATCAAGCACACTACATAGTTCTCCAAAGTTCTACCTCCGTGGCTCCGTATATCGAGGAACACGTGAATGTTGTACGCTCCAAGTTCCCGGGGAAGGATGACTACTGGATTAAAAAAAATCACATGGAGACTTTTGGCACTTGGTTGCAATTACATCTCATGAATGACACCACTATTGGAGATCAGCTCTACTTGTTGGCCGCGACACCATCTGCGACTGTATTGACTTTCCAAGGGTACGAGATAAATGGGAATACATTTTACACGATTGCCCAAGATAAAAAGAGCACCAACCAAAACAGTGGTGTCCACTTTGATGCAACATGCGAGAGTGGGAAAAAGGACACATACTATGGTTACATAGAGGAGATATGGGAACTTGACTATGGACCTACTTTTAAGGTCCCATTGTTTCGGTGCAGTTGGGTCAACATGAATGGAGAAGGGGTAAAGGTAGACCAGCTGTAAGGAATGACAACAGTCGATCTCAAGAATCTTGGTTACAGAGACGAACCATTCGTCCTAGCCAATGATGTGGCTCAGGTTTTTTATGTGAAGGACATGTCCTCTAGACCGCAAAAAAGAAAAAAAATAAGGAAACGAATACATCAGACGATGAGCCCCGGTGTCACATAGTTCATTCAGGGAAAAGAAACATCGTGGGAGTCGAGGACAAGACAGACATGTCAGCAGATTATGATAAGTTTGATGAAATTCCGCCCTTCACCGTGAAAACTGACCCAAGCATCCCGTTAAGCAAAGAAGATGCTCCATGGTTACAGCCTAAGAAGCGATCATAGGCAAGGGATCGACATACGCAACGAAGGATTCATATCCTAAACCCTAAACCCTATGTAAATCTATGTAATGTATGGAAACTTTATGTGATGTATGGAAACTTTATATGATGTATCGAAACTTTATGTAATGGAGTCTTTCACGGGCTTGCAGGGAAAATTTTCCGAGGCGGAGCTTCCGAAGATGTCGTAGGGCGTGTTCACCAACGACATCTTCGATAAGCTCCGCCACGGGAGATTTCTCAACCCTTTCCCCAACATTGTTAGAGGAGATGGAGTCTTTCACGGGCTTGCAGGGAAATTTTTCCGAGGCGGAGCTTCCGAAGATGCCGTAGGGCGTGTGCACCAACGACATCTTCGAGAAGCTCCGCCACGGGAGATTTCCCAACCCTTTCCCCAACACTGTTAGAGGAGATGGAGTCTTTCACGGGCTTGCAGGGAAATTTTTCCGAGGCGGAGCTTCCAAAGATGCCGTAGGGCATGTGCACCAACGACATCTTCGAGAAGCTCCGCCACGGGAGATTTCCCAACCCTCCATCCATGGGGATGAAACTCTCTCTACCTATGTTGGCTTGTTGAGCTGCTTGCCATGGCGTATCGATGGTCCTTTTATAGGCACGGCGCCGCTTCTACTTTGTCTTGTTCCTCCGACAGGGCGTCGTGCGCTACATGCTTTATCTCATCGAGCAGTGCGTCCACCCACACGTCCTTATCCCGCCGACAGCTTTAGTCTCGGTTGCACCCACCAGCCGGGACTAAAGGTTACCCACGCGTCCTTATCCCACCGGCATCTTTAGTCTCGGTTGCACCCACCAGCCGGGACTAAAGGTTACCCACGCGTCCTTATCCCACCGACAACTTTAGTCTCGGTTGCACCCACCAGCCAGGACTAAAGGTTACCCACGCGTCCTTATCCCACCGACAGCTTTAGTCTCGATTGCACCCACCAGCCGGGACTAAAGGTTCCCCACGCGTCCTTATCCCACCGGCATCTTTAGTCTCGGTTGCACCCACCAGCCGGTACTAAAGGTTACCCACGTGTCCTTATCCCACCGGCATCTTTAGTCTCGGTTGCACCCACCAGCCGGGACTAAAGGTTACCCACGCGTCCTTATCCCACCGGCATCTTTAGTCTCGGTTGCACCCACCAGCCATACTTTAATGGTTTGGTACCAATGCCAAACTTTAAATTGGTGGTTCCTTCATGAAACATGGTTTGGTACGAATGCCAAACTTTAATTTGGTGGTTGCTTCACAGAACACCCCGATTTCGGCACCTCAAAAATGAAAATTGGCTTTTTCGTGTGTCGAAAGGGAAAACTTCCTCCTGCAACATCGTAAGCCATCCCAAGATGCACATCTGTGCACAATATGGGCACATTATCACAAACTATGCCCTGATTCTAGCCATAACATTGGTGGTTTGACCTAAATGCCATGAAACCTCGAACATGATAGGTCATTTTGTGAAGGATTTTTTATGATGTTTGCCATTTTTCAAGTTCAATATTTTTCCTTACAACTGAGACACATAATATGACACCACACGAAGGTTTCACATTGTTTGGATCATTTTGAATTTCTTAAGCCCGTTTCAAACTATATTCAAAACGGCGGGCATGAAGCTTCTTAGCCCGGGGCTGAGCCTCACTGAACTTGAAGTGCATCTCTGATGAAATAGCATGCTGTGAACCTATAAATGATTTTTTTTTAAAATTCACAAGCATTATATCATGTACTTGTAGTTCAAATCTTGGCAACCTCCTACCGATTCGGCAGGAATTTGTCTTTTTCATGAGGGATGGACAGAAAGGTTCCAGATACACCGGTTGGGAAATTGTCCATATAAGGTGGTATAGTATTTTTGAAAAATGGTTTGGTACCAATGCCAAACTTTAATTTGGTGGTTGCTTCGCAGAACACCCCGATTTCGGCACCTCAAAAATGGAAATTGGCATTTTCGTGTGTCGAAAGGGAAAAGTTCCTCCTGCAACATCGTAAGCCATCCCAGGATGCACATGTGTGCAAAATATGGGCACATTATCACAAACTATGCCCTGATTCTAGCCATAACATTGGTGGTTTGACCTAAATGCCCTGAAACCTCGAACATGATAGGTCATTTTGTGAAGGATTTTTTATGATGTTTGCAATTTTTGAAGTTCGATATTTTTCCTTGCAACTGTGACACAAAATATGACACCACGCGAAGGTTTCACATTGTGTGGATCATTTTTGAATTTCTTATGCCCGTTTCAAACTATATTCAAAACGGCGGGCATGAAGCTTCTTAGCCCGGGTCTGAGCCTCGCTGAACATGAAGTGGATCTCTGATGAAATAGCATGTTGTGAACCTATAAATGATTTTTTTAAAAATTCACAAGCATTATATCATGTACTTGTAGTTCAAATCTTGGCAACCTCCTACCGATTCGGCAGGAATTTGTCTTTTTCATGAGGGATGGACAGAAAGGTTCCAGATACACCGGTTGGGAAATTGTCCATATAAGGTGGTATAGTATTTTTGAAAAATGGTTTGGTACCAATGCCAAACTTTAATTTGGTGGTTGCTGCGCAGAGCAGCCCGATTTCGGCACCTCAAAAATGGAAATTGGCTTTTTCGTGTGTCGAAAGGGAAAACTTCCTCCTGCAACATCGTAAGCCATCCCAAGATGCACATGTGTGCACAATATGGGCACATTATCACAAACTATGCCCTGATTCTAGCCATAACATTGGTGGTTTGACCTAAATGCAATGAAACCTCGAACATGATAGGTCATTTCGTGAAGGATTTTTTATGATGTTTGCGATTTTTCAAGTTTGATATTTTTCCTTGCAACTATGACACATAATATGACACCACACGAAGGTTTCACATTGTTTGGATCATTTTTGAATTTCTTATGTTCGTTTCAAACTATATTCAAAACGGCGGGCACGAAGCTTCTTAGCCCGGGGCTGAGCCTCGCTGAACTTGAAGTGGATCTCTGATGAAATAGCATGTTGTGAAACTATAAATGATTTTTTTAAAAATTCACAAGCATTATATCATGTACTTGTAGTTCAAATCTTGGCAACCTCCTACCGATTCGGCAGGAATTTGTCTTTTTCATGAGGGATGGACAGAAACGTTCCAGATACACCGGTTGGGAAATTGTCCATATAAGGTGGTATAGTATTTTTGAAAAATGGTTTGGTACCAATGCCAAACTTTAATTTGGTGGTTGCTTCGCAGAACACCCCGATTTCGGCACCTCAAAAATGGAAATTGGCTTTTTCGTGTGTTGAAAGGGAAAACTTCCTCCTCCAACATCGTAAGCCATCCCAAGATGCACATGTGTGCAAAATATGGGCACATTATCACAAACTATGCCCCGATTCTAGCCATAACATTGGTGGTTTGACCTAAATGCCATGAAACCTCGAACATGATAGGTCATTTTGTGAAGGATTTTTTATGATGTTTGCAATTTTTCAAGTTCGATATTTTTCCTTGCAACTGTGACACGTAATATGACACCACGCGAAGGTTTCACATTGTTTGGATTATTTTTGAATTTCTTATGCCCGTTTCAAACTATATTCAAAACGGCGGGCATGAAGCTTCTTAGCCCGGGGCTGAGCCTCGCTGAACTTGAAGTGGATCTCTGATGAAATAGCATGTTGTGAACCTATAAATGATTTTTTAAATAATTCACAAGCATTATATCATGTACTTGTAGTTCAAATCTTGGCAACCTCCTACCGATTCGGCGGGAATTTGTCTTTTTCATGAGGGATGGACAGAAAGGTTCCAGATACACCGGTTGGGAAATTGTCCATATAAGGTGGTATAGTATTTTCTAAAAATGGTTTGGTACCAATGCCAAACTTTAATTTGGTGGTTGCTTCGCAGAACACCCCGATTTCGGCACCTCAAAAATGGAAATTGGCTTTTTCGTGTGTCGAAAGGGAAAACTTCCTCCTGCAACATCGTAAGCCATCCCAAGATGCACATGTGTGCAAAATATGGGCACATTATCACAAACTATGCCCCGATTCTAGCCATAACATTGGTGGTTTGACCTAAATGCCATGAAACCTCGAACATGATAGGTCATTTTGTGAAGGATTTTTTATGATGTTTGCAATTTTTGAAGTTCGATATTTTTCCTTGCAACTGTGACACATAATATGACACCACGCGAAGGTTTCACATTGTTTGGATTATTTTTGAATTTCTTATGTTCGTTTCAAACTATATTCAAAACGGCGGGCATGAAGCTTCTTAGCCCAGGGCTGAGCCTCGCTGAACTTGAAGTGGATCTCTGATGAAATAGCATGTTGTGAACCTATAAATGATTTTTTTAAAAATTCACAAGCATTATATCATGTACTTGTAGTTCAAATCTTGGCAACCTCCTACCGATTCGGCAGGAATTTGTCTTTTTCATGAGGGATGGACAGAAAGGTTCCAGATACACCGGTTGGGAAATTGTCCATATAAGGTGGTATAGTATTTTTGAAAAATGGTTTGGTACCAATGCCAAACTTTAATTTGGTAGTTGCTTCGCAGAACACCCCGATTTCGGCACCTCAAAAATGGAAATTGGCTTTTTCGTGTGTCGAAAGGGAAAACTTCCTCCTCCAACATCGTAAGCCATCCCAAGATGCACATGTGTGCAAAATATGGGCACATTATCACAAACTATGCCCCGATTCTAGCCATAACATTGGTGGTTTGACCTAAATGCCATGAAACCTCGAACATGATAGGTCATTTTGTGAAGGATTTTTTATGATGTTTGCAATTTTTCAAGTTCGATATTTTTCCTTGCAACTGTGACACATAATATGACACCACGCGAAGGTTTCACATTGTTTGGATTATTTTTGAATTTCTTATGCCCGTTTCAAACTATATTCAAAACGGCGGGCATGAAGCTTCTTAGCCCGGGGCTGAGCCTCGCTGAACTTGAAGTGGATCTCTGATGAAATAGCATGTTGTGAACCTATAAATGATTTTTTAAATAATTCACAAGCATTATATCATGTACTTGTAGTTCAAATCTTGGCAACCTCCTACCGATTCGGCAGGAATTTGTCTTTTTCATGAGGGATGGACAGAAAGGTTCCAGATACACCGGTTGGGAAATTGTCCATATAAGGTGGTATAGTATTTTTGAAAAATGGTTTGGTACCAATGCCAAACTTTAATTTGGTGGTTGCTTCGCAGAACACCCCGATTTCGGCACCTCAAAAATGGAAATTGGCTTTTTCGTGTGTCGAAAGGGAAAAGTTCCTCCTGCAACATCGTAAGCCATCCCAGGATGCACATGTGTGCAAAATATGGGCACATTATCACAAACTATGCCCTGATTCTAGCCATAACATTGGTGGTTTGACCTAAATGCCCTGAAACCTCGAACATGATAGGTCATTTTGTGAAGGATTTTTTATGATGTTTGCAATTTTTGAAGTTCGATATTTTTCCTTGCAACTGTGATACAAAATATGACACCACGCGAAGGTTTCACATTGTGTGGATCATTTTTGAATTTCTTATGCCCGTTTCAAACTATATTCAAAACGGCGGGCATGAAGCTTCTTAGCCCGGGTCTGAGCCTCGCTGAACATGAAGTGGATCTCTGATGAAATAGCATGTTGTGAACCTATAAATGATTTTTTTAAAAATTCACAAGCATTATATCATGTACTTGTAGTTCAAATCTTGGCAACCTCCTACCGATTCGGCAGGAATTTGTCTTTTTCATGAGGGATGGACAGAAAGGTTCCAGATACACCGGTTGGGAAATTGTCCATATAAGGTGGTATAGTATTTTCTAAAAATGGTTTGGTACCAATGCCAAACTTTAATTTGGTGGTTGCTGCGCAGAACACCCCGATTTCGGCACCTCAAAAATGGAAATTGGCTTTTTCGTGTGTCGAAAGGGAAAACTTCCTCCTGCAACATCGTAAGCCATCCCAAGATGCACATGTGTGCAAAATATGGGCACATTATCACAAACTATGCCCCGATTCTAGCCATAACATTGGTGGTTTGACCTAAATGCCATGAAACCTCGAACATGATAGGTCATTTTGTGAAGGATTTTTTATGATGTTTGCAATTTTTGAAGTTCGATATTTTTCCTTGCAACTGTGACACATAATATGACACCACGCGAAGGTTTCACATTGTTTGGATTATTTTTGAATTTCTTATGTTCGTTTCAAACTATATTCAAAACGGCGGGCATGAAGCTTCTTAGCCCAGGGCTGAGCCTCGCTGAACTTGAAGTGGATCTCTGATGAAATAGCATGTTGTGAACCTATAAATGATTTTTTTAAAAATTCACAAGCATTATATCATGTACTTGTAGTTCAAATCTTGGCAACCTCCTACCGATTCGGCAGGAATTTGTCTTTTTCATGAGGGATGGACAGAAAGGTTCCAGATACACCGGTTGGGAAATTGTCCATATAAGGTGGTATAGTATTTTTGAAAAATGGTTTGGTACCAATGCCAAACTTTAATTTGGTAGTTGCTTCGTAGAACACCCCGATTTCGGCACCTCAAAAATGGAAATTGGCTTTTTCGTGTGTTGAAAGGGAAAACTTCCTCCTCCAACATCGTAAGCCATCCCAAGATGCACATGTGTGCAAAATATGGGCACATTATCACAAACTATGCCCCGATTCTAGCCATAACATTGGTGGTTTGACCTAAATGCCATGAAACCTCGAACATGATAGGTCATTTTGTGAAGGATTTTTTATGATGTTTGCAATTTTTCAAGTTCGATATTTTTCCTTGCAACTGTGACACGTAATATGACACCACGCGAAGGTTTCACATTGTTTGGATTATTTTTGAATTTCTTATGCCCGTTTCAAACTATATTCAAAACGGCGGGCATGAAGCTTCTTAGCCCGGGGCTGAGCCTCGCTGAACTTGAAGTGGATCTCTGATGAAATAGCATGTTGTGAACCTATAAATGATTTTTTAAATAATTCACAAGCATTATATCATGTACTTGTAGTTCAAATCTTGGCAACCTCCTACCGATTCGGCGGGAATTTGTCTTTTTCATGAGGGATGGACAGAAAGGTTCCAGATACACCGGTTGGGAAATTGTCCATATAAGGTGGTATAGTATTTTCTAAAAATGGTTTGGTACCAATGCCAAACTTTAATTTGGTGGTTGCTTCGCAGAACACCCCGATTTCGGCACCTCAAAAATGGAAATTGGCTTTTTCGTGTGTCGAAAGGGAAAACTTCCTCCTGCAACATCGTAAGCCATCCCAAGATGCACATGTGTGCAAAATATGGGCACATTATCACAAACTATGCCCCGATTCTAGCCATAACATTGGTGGTTTGACCTAAATGCCATGAAACCTCGAACATGATAGGTCATTTTGTGAAGGATTTTTTATGATGTTTGCAATTTTTCAAGTTCGATATTTTTCCTTGCAACTGTGACACATAATATGACACCACGCGAAGGTTTCACATTGTTTGGATTATTTTTGAATTTCTTATGTTCGTTTCAAACTATATTCAAAACGGCGGGCATGAAGCTTCTCAGCCCGGGGCTGAGCCTCGCTGAACTTGAAGTGGATCTCTGATGAAATAGCATGTTGTGAACCTATAAATGATTTTTTTTAAAATTCACAAGCATTATATCATGTACTTGTAGTTCAAATCTTGGCAACCTCCTACCGATTCGGCAGGAATTTGTCTTTTTCATGAGGGATGGACAGAAACGTTCCAGATACACCGGTTGGGAAATTGTCCATATAAGGTGGTATAGTATTTTTGAAAAATGGTTTGGTACCAATGCCAAACTTTAATTTGGTGGTTGCTTCGCAGAACACCCCGATTTCGGCACCTCAAAAATGGAAATTTGCTTTTTCGTGCGTCGAAAGGGAAAACTTCCTCCTGCAACATCGTAAGCCATCCCAAGATGCACATGTGTGCAAAATATGGGCACATTATCACAAACTATGCCCCGATTCTAGCCAGAACATTGGTGGTTTGACCTAAATGCCATGAAACCTCGAACATGATAGGTCATTTTGTGAAGGATTTTTTATGATGTTTGCAATTTTTCAAGTTCGATATTTTTCCTTGCAACTGTGACACATAATATGACACCACGCGAAGGTTTCACATTGTTTGGATTATTTTTGAATTTCTTATGCCCGTTTCAAACTATATTCAAAACGGCGGGCATGAAGCTTCTTAGCCCGGGGCTGAGCCTCGCTGAACATGAAGTGGATCTCTGATGAAATAGCATATTTTGAACCTATAAATGATTTTTTTAAAAATTCACAAGCATTATATCATGTACTTGTAGTTCAAATCTTGGCAACCTCCTACCGATTCGGCAGGAATTTGTCTTTTTCATGAGGGATGGACAGAAAGGTTCCAGATACACCGGTTGGGAAATTGTCCATATAAGGTGGTATAGTATTTTTGAAAAATGGTTTGGTACCAATGCCAAACTTTAATTTGGTGGTTGCTTCGCAGAACAGCCCGATTTCGGCACCTCAAAAATGGAAATTGGCTTTTTTCGTGTGTCGAAAGGGAAAACTTCCTCCTGCAACATCGTAAGCCATCCCAAGATGCACATGTGTGCAAAATATGGGCACATTATCACAAACTATGCCCTGATTCTAGCCATAACATTGGTGGTTTGACCTAAATGCCATGAAACCTCGAACATGATAGGTCATTTTGTGAAGGATTTTTTATGATGTTTGCAATTTTTCAAGTTCGATATTTTCCCTTGCAACTATGACACATAATATGACACCACGCGAAGGTTTCACATTGTTTGGATTATTTTTGAATTTCTTATGCCAGTTTCAAACTATATTCAAAACGGCGGGCATGAAGCTTCTTAGCCCGGGTCTGAGCCTCGCTGAACATGAAATGGATCTCTGATGAAATAGCATGTTGTGAACCTATAAATGATTTTTTAAAAATTCACAAGCATTATATCAGGTACTTGTAGTTCAAATCTTGGCAACCTCCTACCGATTCGGCAGGAATTTGTCTTTTTCATGAGGGATGGACAGAAAGGTTCCAGATACACCGGTTGGGAAATTGTCCATATAAGGTGGTATAGTATTTTTGAAAAATGGTTTGTTACCAATGCCAAACTTTAATTTGGTGGTTGCTTCGCAGAACACCCCGATTTCGGCACCTCAAAAATAGAAATTGGCTTTTTCGTGAGTCGAAAGGGAAAAATTCCTCCTGCAACATCGTAAGCCATCCCAAGATGCACATGTGTGCACAATATGGGCACATTATCACAAACTATGCCCTGATTCTAGCCATAACATTGGTGGTTTGACCTAAATGCCATGAAACCTCGAACATGATAGGTCATTTTGTGAAGGATTTTTTATGATGTTTGCAATTTTTCAAGTTCGATATTTTCCCTTGCAACTGTGACACATAATATGACACCACGCGAAGGTTTCACATTGTTTGGATTATTTTTGAATTTCTTATGCCCGTTTCAAACTATATTCAAAACGGCGGGCATGAAGCTTCTTAGCCCGGGTCTGAGCCTCGCTGAACTTGAAGTGGATCTCTGATGAAATAGCATGTTGTGAACCTATAAATGATTTTTTAAATAATTCACAAGCATTATATCATGTACTTGTAGTTCAAATCTTGGCAACCTCCTACCGATTCGGCAGGAATTTGTCTTTTTCATGAGGGATGGACAGAAAGGTTCCAGATACACCGGTTGGGAAATTGTCCATATAAGGTGGTATAGTATTTTTGAAAAATGGTTTGGTACCAATGCCAAACTTTAATTTGGTGGTTGCTTCGCAGAACACCCCGATTTCGGCACCTCAAAAATGGAAATTGGCTTTTTCGTGTGTCGAAAGGGAAAAGTTCCTCCTGCAACATCGTAAGCCATCCCAGGATGCACATGTGTGCAAAATATGGGCACATTATCACAAACTATGCCCTGATTCTAGCCATAACATTGGTGGTTTGACCTAAATGCCCTCAAACCTCGAACATGATAGGTCATTTTGTGAAGGATTTTTTATGATGTTTGCAATTTTTGAAGTTCGATATTTTTCCTTGCAACTGTGACACAAAATATGACACCACGCGAAGGTTTCACATTGTGTGGATCATTTTTGAATTTCTTATGCCCGTTTCAAAGTATATTCAAAACGGCGAGCATGAAGCTTGTTAGCCCGGGTCTGAGCCTCGCTGAACATGAAGTGGATCTCTGATGAAATAGCATGTTGTGAACCTATAAATGATTTTTTTAAAAATTCACAAGCATTATATCATGTACTTGTAGTTCAAATCTTGGCAACCTCCTACCGATTCGGCGGGAATTTGTCTTTTTCATGAGGGATGGACAGAAAGGTTCCAGATACACCGGTTGGGAAATTGTCCATATAAGGTGGTATAGTATTTTTTAAAAATGGTTTGGTACCAATACCAAACTTTAATTTGGTGGTTGCTTCGCAGAACACCCCGATTTCGGCACCTCAAAAATGGAAATTGGCTTTTTCGTGTGTCGAAAGGGAAAACTTCCTCCTGCAACATCGTAAGCCATCCCAAGATGCACATGTGTGCAAAATATGGGCACATTATCACAAACTATGCCCCTATTCTAGCCAGAACATTGGTGGTTTGACCTAAATGCCATGAAACCTCGAACATGATAGGTCATTTTGTGAAGGATTTTTTATGATGTTTGCGATTTTTCAAGTTCGATATTTTTCCTTGCAACTGTGACACATAATATGACACCACGCGAAGGTTTCACATTGTTTGGATTATTTTTGAATTTCTTATGTTCGTTTCAAACTATATTCAAAACGGCGGGCATGAAGCTTCTTAGCCCGGGGCTGAGCCTCGCTGAACTTGAAGTGGATCTCTGATGAAATAGCATGTTGTGAACCTATAAATGATTTTTTAAAAATTCACAAGCATTATATCATGTACTTGTAGTTCAAATCTTGGCAACCTCCTACCGATTCGGCGGGAATTTGTCTTTTTCATGAGGGATGGACAGAAAGGTTCCAGATACACCGGTTGGGAAATTGTCCATATAAGGTGGTATAGTATTTTCTAAAAATGGTTTGGTACCAATGCCAAACTTTAATTTGGTGGTTGCTTCGCAGAACACCCCGATTTCGGCACCTCAAAAATGGAAATTGGCTTTTTCGTGTGTCGAAAGGGAAAACTTCCTCCTGCAACATCGTAAGCCATCCCAAGATGCACATGTGTGCAAAATATGGGCACATTATCACAAACTATGCCCCGATTCTAGCCATAACATTGGTGGTTTGACCTAAATGCCATGAAACCTCGAACATGATAGGTCATTTTGTGAAGGATTTTTTATGATGTTTGCAATTTTTGAAGTTCGATATTTTTCCTTGCAACTGTGACACATAATATGACACCACGCGAAGGTTTCACATTGTTTGGATTATTTTTGAATTTCTTATGTTCGTTTCAAACTATATTCAAAACGGCGGGCATGAAGCTTCTTAGCCCGGGGCTGAGCCTCGCTGAACATGAAGTGGATCTCTGATGAAATAGCATGTTGTGAACCTATAAATGATTTTTTTAAAATTCACAAGCATTATATCATGTACTTGTAGTTCAAATCTTGGCAACCTCCTACCGATTCGGCGGGAATTTGTCTTTTTCATGAGGGATGGACAGAAAGGTTCCAGATACACCGGTTGGGAAATTGTCCATATAAGGTGGTATAGTATTTTCTAAAATGGTTTGGTACCAATGCCAAACTTTAATTTGGTGGTTGCTTCGCAGAACACCCCGATTTCGGCACCTCAAAAATGGAAATTGGCTTTTTCGTGTGTCGAAAGGGAAAACTTCCTCCTGCAACATCGTAAGCCATCCCAAGATGCACATGTGTGCAAAATATGGGCACATTATCACAAACTATGCCCCGATTCTAGCCATAACATTGGTGGTTTGACCTAAATGCCATGAAACCTCGAACATGATAGGTCATTTTGTGAAGGATTTTTTATGATGTTTGCAATTTTTGAAGTTCGATATTTTTCCTTGCAACTGTGACACATAATATGACACCACGCGAAGGTTTCACATTGTTTGGATTATTTTTGAATTTCTTATGTTCGTTTCAAACTATATTCAAAACGGCGGGCATGAAGCTTCTTAGCCCGGGGCTGAGCCTCGCTGAACTTGAAGTGGATCTCTGATGAAATAGCATGTTGTGAACCTATAAATGATTTTTTTAAAAATTCACAAGTATTATATCATGTACTTGTAGTTCAAATCTTGGCAACCTCCTATCGATTCGGCAGGAATTTGTCTTTTTCATGAGGGATGGACAGAAACGTTCCAGATACACCGGTTGGGAAATTGTCCATATAAGGTGGTATAGTATTTTTAAAAATGGTTTGGTACCAATGCCAAACTTTAATTTGGTGGTTGCTTCGCAGAACACCCCGATTTCGGCACCTCAAAAATGGAAATTTGCTTTTTCGTGTGTCGAAAGGGAAAACTTCCTCCTGCAACATCGTAAGCCATCCCAAGATGCATATGTGTGCAAAATATGGGCACATTATCACAAACTATGCCCCGATTCTAGCCATAACATTGGTGGTTTGACCTAAATGCCATGAAACCTCGAACATGATAGGTCATTTTGTGAAGGATTTTTTATGATGTTTGCAATTTTTCAATTTCGATATTTTTCCTTGCAACTGTGACACATAATATGACGCCCCGCGAAGGTTTCACATTGTTTGGATTATTTTTGAATTTCTTATGCCCGTTTCAAACTATATTCAAAACGGCGGGCATGAAGCTTCTTAGCCCGGGGCTGAGCCTCGCTGAACTTGAAGTGGATCTCTGATGAAATAGCATGTTGTGAACCTATAAATGATTTTTTAAAAAATTCACAAGCATTATATCATGTACTTGTAGTTCAAATCTTGGCAACCTCCTACCGATTCGGCAGGACTTTGTCCTTTTCATGAGGGATGGACAGAAAGGTTCCAGATACACCGGTTGGGAAATTGTCCATATAAGGTGGTATAGTATTTTTGAAAAATGGTTTGGTACCAATGCCAAACTTTAATTTGGTGGTTGCTTCGCAGAACACCCCGATTTCGGCACCTCAAAAATGGAAACTGGCTTTTTCGTGTGTCGAAAGGGAAAACTTCCTCCTGCAACATCGTAAGCCATCCCAAGATGCATATGTGTGCAAAATATGGGCACATTATCACAAACTATGCCCCGATTCTAGCCATAACATTGGTGGTTTGACCTAAATGCCATGAAACCTCGAACATGATAGGTCATTTTGTGAAGGATTTTTTATGATGTTTGCAATTTTTCAAGTTCGATATTTTTCCTTGCAACTGTGACACATAATATGACACCACGCGAAGGTTTCACATTGTTTGGATTATTTTTGAATTTCTTATGCCCGTTTCAAACTATATTCAAAACGGCGGGCATGAAGCTTCTTAGCCCGGGGCTGAGCCTCGCTGAACATGAAGTGGATCTCTGATGAAATAGCATGTTGTGAACCTATAAATGATTTTTTTAAAAATTCACAAGCATTATATCATGTACTTGTAGTTCAAATCTTGGCAACCTCCTACCGATTCGGCGGGAATTTGTCTTTTTCATGAGGGATGGACAGAAAGGTTCCAGATACACCGGTTGGGAAATTGTCCATATAAGGTGGTATAGTATTTTCTAAAAATGGTTTGGTACCAATGCCAAACTTTAATTTGGTGGTTGCTTCGCAGAACACCCCGATTTCGGCACCTCAAAAATGGAAATTGGCTTTTTCGTGTGTCGAAAGGGAAAACTTCCTCCTGCAACATCGTAAGCCATCCCAAGATGAACATGTGTGCAAAATATGGGCACATTATCACAAACTATGCCCCGATTCTAGCCATAACATTGGTGGTTTGACCTAAATGCCATGAAACCTCGAACATGATAGGTCATTTTGTGAAGGATTTTTTATGATGTTTGCAATTTTTGAAGTTCGATATTTTTCCTTGCAACTGTGACACATAATATGACACCACGCGAAGGTTTCACATTGTTTGGATTATTTTTGAATTTCTTATGTTCGTTTCAAACTATATTCAAAACGGCGGGCATGAAGCTTCTTAGCCCGGGGCTGAGCCTCGCTGAACTTGAAGTGGATCTCTGATGAAATAGCATGTTGTGAACCTATAAATGATTTTTTAAAAATTCACAAGTATTATATCATGTACTTGTAGTTCAAATCTTGGCAACCTCCTATCGATTCGGCAGGAATTTGTCTTTTTCATGAGGGATGGACAGAAACGTTCCAGATACACCGGTTGGGAAATTGTCCATATAAGGTGGTATAGTATTTTTTAAAAATGGTTTGGTACCAATGCCAAACTTTAATTTGGTGGTTGCTTCGCGGAACACCCCGATTTCGGCACCTCAAAAATGGAAATTTGCTTTTTCGTGTGTCGAAAGGGAAAACTTCCTCCTGCAACATCGTAAGCCATCCCAAGATGCATATGTGTGCAAAATATGGGCACATTATCACAAACTATGCCCCGATTCTAGCCATAACATTGGTGGTTTGACCTAAATGCCATGAAACCTCGAACATGATAGGTCATTTTGTGAAGGATTTTTTATGATGTTTGCAATTTTTCAATTTCGATATTTTTCCTTGCAACTGTGACACATAATATGACACCCCGCGAAGGCTTCACATTGTTTGGATTATTTTTGAATTTCTTATGCCCGTTTCAAACTATATTCAAAACAGCGGGCATGAAGCTTCTTAGCCCGGGGCTGAGCCTCGCTGAACATGAAGTGGATCTCTGATGAAATAGCATGTTGTGAACCTATAAATGATTTTTTTAAAAATTCACAAGCATTATATCATGTACTTGTAGTTCAAATCTTGGCAACCTCCTACCGATTCGGCAGGAATTTGTCTTTTTCATGAGGGATGGACAGAAAGGTTCCAGATACACTGGTTGGGAAATTGTCCATATAAGGTGGTATAGTATTTTTGAAAAATGGTTTGGTACCAATGCCAAACTTTAATTTGGTGGTTGCTTCGCAGAACACCCCGATTTCGGCACCTCAAAAATGGAAATTGGCTTTTTCGTGTGTCGAAAGGGAAAACTTCCTCCTGCAACATCGTAAGCCATCCCAAGATGAACATGTGTGCAAAATATGGGCACATTATCACAAACTATGCCCCGATTCTAGCCATAACATTGGTGGTTTGACCTAAATGCCATGAAACCTCGAACATGATAGGTCATTTTGTGAAGGATTTTTTATGATGTTTGCAATTTTTGAAGTTCGATATTTTTCCTTGCAACTGTGACACATAATATGACACCACGCGAAGGTTTCACATTGTTTGGATTATTTTTGAATTTCTTATGTTCGTTTCAAACTATATTCAAAACGGCGGGCATGAAGCTTCTTAGCCCGGGGCTGAGCCTCGCTGAACTTGAAGTGGATCTCTGATGAAATAGCATGTTGTGAACCTATAAATGATTTTTTTTAAAATTCACAAGTATTATATCATGTACTTGTAGTTCAAATCTTGGCAACCTCCTATCGATTCGGCAGGAATTTGTCTTTTTCATGAGGGATGGACAGAAACGTTCCAGATACACCGGTTGGGAAATTGTCCATATAAGGTGGTATAGTATTTTTTAAAAATGGTTTGGTACCAATGCCAAACTTTAATTTGGTGGTTGCTTCGCGGAACACCCCGATTTCGGCACCTCAAAAATGGAAATTTGCTTTTTCGTGTGTCGAAAGGGAAAACTTCCTCCTGCAACATCGTAAGCCATCCCAAGATGCATATGTGTGCAAAATATGGGCACATTATCACAAACTATGCCCCGATTCTAGCCATAACATTGGTGGTTTGACCTAAATGCCATGAAACCTCGAACATGATAGGTCATTTTGTGAAGGATTTTTTATGATGTTTGCAATTTTTCAATTTCGATATTTTTCCTTGCAACTGTGACACATAATATGACACCCCGCGAAGGCTTCACATTGTTTGGATTATTTTTGAATTTCTTATGCCCGTTTCAAACTATATTCAAAACGGCGGGCATGAAGCTTCTTAGCCCGGGGCTGAGCCTCGCTGAACATGAAGTGGATCTCTGATGAAATAGCATGTTGTGAACCTATAAATGATTTTTTTAAAAATTCACAAGCATTATATCATGTACTTGTAGTTCAAATCTTGGCAACCTCCTACCGATTCGGCAGGAATTTGTCTTTTTCATGAGGGATGGACAGAAAGGTTCCAGATACACTGGTTGGGAAATTGTCCATATAAGGTGGTATAGTATTTTTGAAAAATGGTTTGGTACCAATGCCAAACTTTAATTTGGTGGTTGCTTTGCAGAACAGCCCGATTTCGACACCTCAAAAATGGAAATTGGCTTTTTCGTGTGTCGAAAGGGAAAACTTCCTCCTGCAACATCGTAAGCCATCCCAAGATGCACATGTGTGCAAAATATGGGCACATTATCACAAACTATGCCCTGATTCTAGCCATAACATTCGTGGTTTGACCTAAATGCCATGAAACCTTGAACATGATAGGTCATTTTGTGAAGGATTTTTTATGATGTTTGCAATTTTTCAAGTTCGATATTTTCCCTTGCAACTGTGACACATAATATGACACCACGCGAAGGTTTCACATTGTTTGGATTATTTTTGAATTTCTTATGCCAGTTTAAAACTATATTCAAAATGGCGGGCATGAAGCTTCTTAGCCCGGGTCTGAGCCTCGCTGAACATGAAGTGGATCTCTGATGAAATAGCATGTTGTGAACCTATAAATGATTTTTTTAAAAATTCACAAGCATTATATCATGTACTTGTAGTTCAAATCTTGGCAACCTCCTACCGATTCGGCAGGAATTTGTCTTTTTCATGAGGGATGGACAGAAAGGTTCCAGATACACCGGTTGGGAAATTGTCCATATAAGGTGGTATAATATTTTTGAAAAATGGTTTGTTACCAATGCCAAACTTTAATTTGGTGGTTGCTTCGCAGAACACCCCGATTTCGGCACCTCAAAAATAGAAATTGGCTTTTTCGTGAGTCGAAACGGAAAAATTCCTCCTGCAACATCGTAAGCCATCCCAAGATGCACATGTGTGCACAATATGGGGACATTATCACAAACTATGCCCTGATTCTAGCCATAACATTGGTGGTTTGACCTAAATGCCATGAAACCTCGAACATGATAGGTCATTTTGTGAAGGATTTTTTATGATGTTTGCAATTTTTCAAGTTCGATATTTTCCCTTGCAACTGTGACACATAATATGACACCACGCGAAGGTTTCACATTGTTTGGATTATTTTTGAATTTCTTATGCCAGTTTAAAACTATATTCAAAACGGCGGGCATGAAGCTTCTTAGCCCGGGTCTGAGCCTCGCTGAACATGAAGTGGATCTCTGATGAAATAGCATGTTGTGAACCTATAAATGATTTTTTAAAAAATTCACAAGCATTATATCATGTACTTGTAGTTCAAACCTTGGCAACCTCCTACCGATTCGGCAGGAATTTGTCTTTTTCATGAGGGATGGACAGAAAGGTTCCAGATACACCGGTTGGGAAATTGTCCATATAAGGTGGTATAGTATTTTTGAAAAATGGTTTGGTACCAATGCCAAACTTTAATTTGGTGGCTGCTTCGCAGAACACCCCGATTTCGGCACCTCAAAAATGGAAATTGGCCTTTTCGTGTGTCGAAAGGGAAAACTTCCTCCTGCAACATCGTAAGCCATCCCAAGATGCACATGTGTGCACAATATGGGCACATTATCACAAACTATGCCCTGATTCTAGCCATAACATTGGTGGTTTGACCTAAATGCCATGAAACCTGGAACGTGATAGGTCATTTTGTGAAGGATTTTTTATGATGTTTGCAATTTTTCAAGTTCAATATTTTTCCTTGCAACTGTGACACATAATATGACACCACGCGAAGGTTTCACATTGTTTGGATCATTTTTGAATTTCTTATGCCCGTTTCAAACTATATTCAAAACGGCGGGCATGAAGCTTCTTAGCCCGGGGCTGAGCCTCGCTGAACATGAAGTGGATCTCTGATGAAATAGCATGTTGTGAACCTATAAATGATTTTTTAAATAATTCACAAGCATTATATCATGTACTTGTAGTTCAAATCTTGGCAACCTCCTAGCGATTCGGCAGGAATTTGTCTTTTTCATGAGGGATGGACAGAAAGGTTCCAGATACACCGGTTGGGAAATTGTCCATATAAGGTGGTATAGTATTTTTGAAAAATGGTTTGGAACCAATGCCAAACTTTAATTTGGTGGTTGCTTCGCAGAACACCCCGATTTCAGCACCTCAAAAATGGAAATTGGCTTTTTCGTGTGTCGAAAGGGAAAACTTCCTCCTGCAACATCGTAAGCCATCCCAAGATGCACATGTGTGCACAATATGGGCACAATATCACAAACTATGCCCTGATTCTAGCCATAACATTGGTGGTTTGACCTAAATGCCATGAAACCTCGAACATGATAGGTCATTTTGTGAAGGATTTTTTATGATGTTTGCAATTTTTCAAGTTCAATATTTTTCCTTGCAACTGTGACACATAATATGACACCACGCGAAGGTTTCACATTATTTGGATCATTTTTGAATTTCTTATGCCCGTTTCAAACTATATTCAAAACGGCGGGGATGAAGCTTCTTAGCCCGGGTCTGAGCCTCGCTGAACATGAAGTGGATATCTGATGAAATAGCATGTTGTGAACCTATAAATGATTTTTAAAAAAATTCACAAGCATTATATCATGTACTTGTAGTTCAAATCTTGGCAACCTCCTACCGATTCGGCAGGAATTTGTCTTTTTCATGAGGGATGGACAGAAAGGTTCCAGATACACCGGTTGGGAAATTGTCCATATAAGGTGGTATAGTATTTTTGAAAAATGGTTTGGTAGTAATGCCAAACTTTAATTTGGTGGTTGCTTCACAGAACACCCCGATTTCGGCACCTCAAAAATGGAAATTGGCTTTTTCGTGTGTCGAAACGGAAAACTTCCTCCTACAACATCGTAAGACATCCCAAGATGCTCATGTGTGCACAATATGGGCACATTATCACAAACTATGCCCTGATTGTAGCCATAACATTGGTGGTTTGACCTAAATGCCATGAAACCTCGAACATGATAGGTCATTTTGTGAAGGATTTTTTATGATGTTTGCAATTTTTGAAGTTCAATATTTTTCCTTGCAACTGTGACACATAATATGACACCACGCGAAGGTTTCACATTGTTTGGATCAATTTTGAATTTCTTATGCCCGTTTCAAACTATATTCAAAACGGCGGGCATGAAGCTTCTTAGCCCGGGGCTGAGCCTCGCTGAACTTGAAGTGGATCTCTGATGAAATAGCATGTTGTGAACCTATAAATGATTTTTTTTTAAAAATTCACAAGGATTATATCATGTACTTGTAGTTCAAATCTTGGCAACCTCCTACCGATTCGGCAGGAATTTGTCTTTTTCATGAGGGATGGACAGAAAGGTTCCAGATACACCGGTTGGGAAATTGTCCATATAAGGTGGTATAGTATTTTTGAAAAATGGTTTGGTACCAATGCCAAACTTTAAAACGGAAAATGGTTTTTGATTAGTTATTTAAATTGAAGCACTTTTCCTGTTAAAAGTTTTTTAAAATTCCAAATTATGCAATAAATATTTTGTTAATGCAATTTTAATTGTAAATAGTACAATTGTATAGTTCAAAATAAATATATTTGAAAACAGAAAATGGTTTTTGATTAGTCATTTAAATTGAAGCACTTTTCCTGTTAAAAGTTTTTTAAAATTCCAAATTATGCAATAAATATTTTGTTAATGCAATTTTAATTGTAAATAGTACAATTGTATAGTTCAAATAAAAATATTTGAAAATAGAAAATGGTTTTTGATTAGTTATTTAAATTGAAGCACTTTTCCTGTTAAAAGTTTTTTAAAATTCAAAATAAATAATCATCTTAAATTGAAACATCTTATTAATTAAAGAAGAAACAAATTTGAAAATGGCGGGAAGACCAAAAGGTTTGCCAAAATCTGAAAAAACGGGTCAACGATCCCGATTCGTCCCACGAACCGGGACCGATGATCCCTAGATGTGCGCACTGCCATTAACACGCCTTTGGTCCCGGTTGTTGGCACGAGCCGGGACCGTTGATCCTTTGTTCCCGGGTGGTTGGACTAACCGGGACCAAAGGCCGTGCACGTGGCAGCACAACAACGCTCATGCCCCAGACCTTTGGTCCCGGTTGGTGGCATGAACCGGGACCGTTGGTCCTTTGGTCCCGGTTATTGGGATGACCCGGGACCAATGGTATGTACAGTTAACAGCCTCGGCCTTCCTCCTCCCTAACTCCCCAACTCCGCTAAGGAAAATTTGCGGTGGAGCAAAATCACGCCGGTAGGCTGCCCAAATCTAGAGCGGCCGCTTCACGTCGTCGACACCCGTCGCCGAGCGCCACTAGCCGCCGCCGCGAGCAGGCAAGGAAGCTACGCCTCGCTGCAATCGACCCCAATTTCCCCGACTCCGGCTGCCGTGTTCTCCACTGATTCCGGCAGCGCCCTGCCTCCTCCGGCCTCGCCGCACCCTCCATCGGCCTCCTGGTGAGCCACTGATGCTCCGGCACCACTCCTACGTCTCCCTCCCTCACTGTATCGTCCTCCCCACGAGCACATGTCGCCGCTGGCCCCCGTCAAACGGCTTGCTCCGGCGCACCTCCCGTAGCGGCACCGCCCGTTATAGGTAGCCCGCGACGCGCTGGTTCGAACCGGGATAGTGGAGTCACCCCGCACGCTTCTTTCTGTCGTCTTCCACCACCGCCTGGCAGTTCGCCGGCGAGCCTACGTGGCGCCACGGTGGCGTCGACGTGGCGTCGCGTGTGCGTGATGTGGGCGCTGACCAAGCCTTGCCAGCGTGGCATCTGAGGTGGCTTGGGCCCCCCGCGTCAGTCTCTGTGGCTAGTTTAGCCGTGGAGAAAAAAAACCCCACCCCGAGCTGACGTCATAATGACGCAGTAAAAGTTTAATATTTGTTTAAATAATTTCAGAAAAGAGTTTAATCTTATAAATTCAATAACTAATTATTTCTAAGTCAGAAAATATGTATAATATATCAAAATGTTTAGAAAAATGAGATCTACACAATAGACTCATAATCATGCATTGTTCAACAACTTTAATTACAAGTTTAATAAGAGATTGAAATCAACCCCTCGTAGGTGATTTCGGGGTCTCTCCTGTACTAGGGTTTGGACCATTCGGATCCCACTTAAATTGCCAAGCATGCCTTAGGGTTAAATTTCAACTATGTTTAACTTGTCATATCATTATCGATGCCATGTGTTGATAATTTAACTTGCAGATACTATGGATCCAACACATCAGGAAAACATCCTCCAAGGGATGATCTGCGAAAATGAAGATATCGATATCGATATCGATGTCATGAGTGAGTTTGTGAACGATTCCGGTCAGGGAGATGAGTCTCTCAACCGAGGAGACGGCTCCGGTGAGGTAGAATCCAAAGCCTGGGACATGGGAGAAGCCGATAAGGAAGAAGGCGACGGCTCTGGCGGAACCTTAAATCTCGCAAACACCGACGAGGTGTATATATATATATTTGTAATTAAAATGCTGCTGTCTATATATAGATGCATATATTAACACTCTTTCTTCTTTTAGCCCTCCGGATCGAGAACTTCTTCCGTAAGAACGAAACGAGGCCCAACAAAAAAGTTGGATGACACTGTGAGGCATAGGATCGACGTGGTCGGTGTAGATGGCGAACCGCAAGCTCCCGGTGATGTCGCAAGAAAATTTGTCAAGAAATGCGGAGTTCTTGTGAGGGACTACATCCCGATCACCGTTCAAGAATGGAATCGGCCAAGCGGCGGTGGAGTCCCGTATGTCGGCGACAACGCCAAAGATAAGCTTTTTGACAAGCTCATGACTAATTTCCTCCTGTCGGAACCAGATGTGACTCCAGATGAGGAGGAGAGAGCAAGAAGGGAGCTTGTGCAAAGAGTCAAGAACTTTGCTCTCAGCAAGATGGCCGATGCATTCAAGAACTAGAAGAAGAAACTGTACCATAACTTTGTCAAGGTAGAGAAGACTCCGAATTTCGATGAAGCCGGCGATGCTAACTTAAGGCACCAGTGGGAGGATTTTGTGAACTACAAGACATCGGAGAAAGCTAAGGAAAGGTCTAGGATATATACGGAGAACACTGCTAAGAAACTATACCATCTTAACATGGGGCCTGCTGGCTACGCCGGTTGCATGCCTAAGTGGGATGCACTTGAGGTCAATTACATAACTGCCGGGATCAGACCAGAGCCCGCAACATGGACACCACAAGCGAGAAACTGGTTTTATGGCCATGGGGGCGCGTTGGACAAAGAAGGGAGGGAAATATATAATCAGAAACACAAAGATGATCCCCTACTGCCCATCGACGATATTAGAAATGCAGTAGATGATGTTGCAGCGGGACGGTTCGTTCCCGATAGAGAGAACGACGAGCTCACACGGGCCCTTAAAAATCCTGAACACGACAGACGAGCACGAGGCACACCAGGCTCCAAGCCGTGGAAGGTTGCCTTCCCCCCGGAAATGAAGAGATATCCCGATAAAAGCCATCAGAGGATAAAGGAAAGGGAGGCAGATGATGTCAACACCCGGATTTTTAATCCCAGATGCCCGTTATGCCATACCTCGCAATCCCAGGATTACCATTTTTGTGAGACATAACGGATTTGGATATCAGAGTAACATCATCCCGTACAAACCATACATAAGGTTTTACACAAATAAGGATCTCATGATCCAAGTCTTAATACAACAAGCAGCGGAAAATAAAGATAGCGTAGCGGTGGGGTCCATCTTCAGGGGCACAGGCAATGCTGACGAAGGCAGATAGTCCTAGTTATCATAGCCGTTCTGCTGACCATCGTCTTGATAATCTCCTTCATAGTCTGGCCATGATAATAGCCAGGGACAAAAGCCATGAGTACTCTTTAAGTACTCGCAAACTACTACTAACAAGGGTTATAATTCTAAGTTAAAGTGCTGAAACGAAAGAATAACTATCAAGTTAAGTTTGAAACCTAAACTAAGTTCTGAAGCAAGAAAAGATAAAGTAAAGTTCTAGAATTACTTAAGTTGGGAAGCTAATTTCATTAACATAACCCTGTTGTGGTCAAGTCAAAGGTCATCATTCATTTCAAGGTATTTGGAAAACATCTGACAACGAAACAGTATGGCCATTCCAACTGTCCATAACCGCAGACGCGGCTATTCGAATAGTTTGACACTCTGCAGAGGTGGTACACTTTCACCACAAGATTCGATACATCTGTCAGGGATAACCCTGAATCATCATACTTAGTATGCAGATAATCAAACATAACCTTCCCTTTACACACCCTAGTATAAGCACCTCTCCTATGAGCATGGCCTCCCAACCATGACCATCTGTCATCTTGGGCACTGCATAGGTGGACAACATTGAGAGGTAGCCTCAGCTCAAACCTCTCCCGTGAGGGAACTAATACTAATGCATATAAATTTCCAGCAAAGCCTTACCCAATTCCGGTAATGTGGTTGTACGGTAAATTTGGAATGGTATCGCATCCGAATCCAACCATCAGTTTTATAAAAGGGTTAAGGCTCATGCCTTATCATTTTCCACATCAGAAACTAGTGGTGTTTCTCAACACATGTCAAAACATCTCAATAGAATGACTCATCATTCCAAGGTTTTCATAACTCATTTTCCCCAAGTATTCCCATCTAAAGTGACTCAAGTTTTTGATCTACTCTAAACTACTAAGTTAAGAGTGTTCACTAAGGTGGAAAGAGGGGATCAATCTCATGCCATATAATGATATCTAAAGGTTTCTAAGTAGGTCAAGTTTTATACTTTTTTATGCTACCTTCAATTTTAAGTAGAGAACTTTGTATAATCTAAGGTGGGTTAAAACTTATCCATGAGACTTGGGGCATTAATAGGGAAATGGGGGTGATCAAAGCATGCTTAAGGCATCTTTACTAAACCATCTAGTTTATTCTAGCTTGCTAACCATAGCGTGCTAAGGTAAGTTTGCAAGGGTTAGCTTGCCCTGCTAATAGTGGCTTGCCTTGGTTGGTGCAGTGGTTGAAGTTGTCTTCTTCTTCTTCTTCCTGGTAGAACTCCTCCTCCTCGAGAGCTTGGTCGGTACTATCGTCTAGAAATACATAGGGAGTGCACAATCAAACAATACTTAACTAGGCTAAGTAGCATTCTAAAGCACATAATTGATGATCTATTATCATCACAAACATTACAAGTTTTAATTCAATAGTTCTAAATCTTTTTATTTTAGAAAAGTAATTTCTACTCATTGAAATGTTAACTAAAATTTAATATTCACCACCAAAATATGGGATCATGTGGACACATGTCCTCACCACATATTCCACAGGTGGGAATGAGATTTAAAGGTTGGATCAACATTACTTTGGTTTAAGTTTATTATTTAATGATTTAAAGTGACTAGAAATGCCTATATAGCATTATTTTGGTACTAGTCCAAAGTCACTGCATGTAAACCTTAATATTATTACATATTTGGATAGATCTGATGAAATGTGATTTTTGAGAGTTGGAATCAACTCAAAAGCTAACTTGGTTGATTTTATAAAAATGTTGCAAGTTGTAAAAGCTTCTGTCTTCTTATTTTTATTTGGGGAGATCTATAAATCTAATTGAATTAAATCCAACGGGCTTGGATAGAGCATTTCAATACCTTTCAGACAAAATTAGATTCATGCAATTTGGATTTGTCAAACTCACAGAATTGATTTTTGAAACAAGGACAGAAACTATATTCTAACTAAAAAGAAAAATCCTAATTTAAATTTTAAACGTGCGCGGGAACGAAATGGGCCGGCCCACTGCGCTCCGCGCGGCGTCGCGGGCTAACTTAAGCGAGGACCCACCCGTCAGTGGCACATGGGGTGCGAAGAGGTATGGGCGAACGGTGGCCGTGCGATCTGGTTCTAATCCAACGGCTGAGGGTCATCATCGACGTTGGGCAACGCCGGCGAGACAGAACCCTAGCGCGGCCAGTGGGGTCGTTGGGGGCTCACCGGGGTTCAGGCGAGGGTCGGCGAGGCGGGCGAACGACGAAGTCGACGACGGCGAACCTCCTGGTACCGGCAGCTTCTCCTGGGGCGGCCTGGATCAACGGCGCCCTTCTCCTTCCGAGGCGGCGGCTCCGGCTGCAATTCCGGTGCTCTGGTGCTCGAGCGGCTCCGGCTGGCGGTGGGGAGTGAGTGTGAGAGGTGGGGAGTGAGATGGTGTGCTCAAATCGGCTGGGGGTGGCCTCTATTTATAGTGGCGAGAGGGGACCGGCGGGGCGCACGGTGAGCTCGTCGTGGTCGATGGTACAGACGGCTATCGGCATGGGCGACGGTAGGGGGCGGTGCGGTGCTCCCTGGTGATGTTCTAACGCTTCAATGCGGCCGTAGGGGCGGTGCGGTTTGGTCTGGAACACGCGATGCTCTGCGCGGCAGAGGCGGCGTCTTCGACGGCGAGCGGTGGCTTTGCGTCATGGGGCTGCGAACGGGGATGTCTGGCGGTCTCCTGGGTCGGTGGTGATCATGTATGCAAGCGGCGAGGGCGGCGCGCGGTCTGTGGGCGTCGGTCGAGGGTGGCGCACTGGGCGTGCTCTCGGCATGGTTGCTGGCGGGCTGGGCGCGGTCCGTGCGTGTGGTCCAGGGGTTGGCAAGGCTCGGGCGCTGGACAGGGAGTGGCGGTGGATGGTGGGCTGCCTCCTAGACAAGGTTGACACGGCTACAACTCCTCCTAGCTTGCTGTCGACACTAGGGTGGCATGGTGAGCTTCGGCATGCTCACCATTGATGGCAATGCCAAGCTTACAGTGAGTCTAGTGCTGGGTTTCACTTGCTAGCTGATCTACTGGGATGGTTGTGAGCTAGAGAGGGAACAAGTTAGGCTTAAATCACTGCTCACAATAGTGTTTGATTTTTGTTTGATTTGTGTCTGCCACCTGTTCGATGAAATGGCCGCAAGAACTCAAGTTTTGAATTTTGAGAAGATTTTTGGTGGGTGTGCTAAGTTGGTGCTGGTGAGTCTGAAGATGCTTGGGTTTTGAAAGTTGAGCTTGTTTGAGTGGTTTTTGAAAAAGTGGGATCTTCCCATATGATAAAGATTCAATTTTGAACTGTTATTTAAAATAGTTTACAGAAGGTTTTTAGAAGATCAAAAGGTGGGCCTTGGTACCTCATTATGTGTACTAGCAAGGGGTGTAAAGATCCAGAATTGTTCCTGTTAACTTTTGAGTACTAGGAATAGCCAAAGTAGGCATGGGAGTTAATTTTGTCAAAATGACCATTCCTTGATTTTATTTCTTTTTGATTTGATTTCTTTTAGGAAAAGTTTGGGAATGATGTAGATGATGTTTAAATCACCTAAGAAACATTTTACAAGCATTGGATCACTTAATCATGGCAATTCAAACAACTCCTCTTTTAAGTGCCCACATATATGAATGCTTTCATTTTAAAAATGGAAAAGTTTTTGTTAACCCTATTTTTGGATGATTTGATCTTTGGTAAACTTGGATTGAAGTTTTGGGATGTTACAAACCTTCCCCCCTTAAACAAAATCTCGTCCCGAGATTTGCAAAGAAAACTAGGAACTAAAAAGATCTAGGAACTCTGTCCTAATGTAATCTTCGCGTTCCCAAGTGGCTTCCTCCTCGGTATGGTTGCTCCACTGAATCTTGAGAAACTTGATACTCCTAGTCCTGGTGGTCCTGTAGGCTTCTTCTAAGATACGGATGGGTACTTCCCGATAAGTCAGGTCATTGTTGATTTCCACCGCTCTGTGATCGATGTTCTTGAAAACTTCAGTCTTCTCCGGCACTTCTAAGAATTTGCGGAGTAACGAGATATGGAACACATTGTGGATGGTTGACATGTCCTCAGGCAATTCCAGCTGATATGATACTTCTCCTCGACGGTTTAGAATCTTGAAAGGTCCGATATATCTGGGGGCTAACTTTCCCTTCAGACTAAAGCGTTGAGTTCCCTTCAATGGTGAAACCTTGAGATATACGAAATCTCCAACATTGAAAGTCAGGTCTCTCCTTCTCTTGTCAGCATAGCTCTTCTGTCTGGATTGGGCGGTCTTGAGGTGCTCACGGACTTTGTGAACTTTCTCTTCGGCTTCTAGGAGAATGTCGGGTCCAAAGATTTGACTCTCTCCTACTTGCGACCAATTTAAGGGGGTACAACATTTTCTTCCGTATAGGAATTCAAATGGTGCCATCTGCAAACTGGCCTGATAACTGTTGTTATATGAGAATTCTGCGAATGGTAGGCAGTCTTCCCATTTTGATCCATATTCCAACACACAGGCTCTAAGCATATCCTCAAGAATCTGGTTGACTCTCTCAGTCAGTCCATCCGTTTGCGGGTGATAGGCGGTACTGAAATTTAACTTGGTTCCTAAACCTTCCTGGACTTTCTGCCAAAATCTTGAAGTAAACTGGGTTCCTCGATCTGATACAATGGTCTTGGGGGTTCCATGTAGACTAACAATTCTAGCAATGTACAGCTCTGCTAGTTTTGCACTTTGGTAGGTTGTCTTGACAGGTATGAAGTGGGCTACCTTGGATAGTCTATCAACTATGACCCAGATTGAGTCATTTCCCCTACTAGAAGTAGGTAAACTTGTGATAAAATCCATTCCGACGGAATCCCATTTCCATTCCGGAATCTGCAAGGGTTGCAACAATCCTGCAGGTCTCTGATGCTCTGCTTTGACTCTTTGACAAATGTCACACTTGGCGATGTAGCTTCCGATCTCTCGCTTCATCTTGTGCCACCAAAATTGCTCCTTCAAATCTTGATACATTTTTGTTCCTCCGGGGTGGATAGAATAAAGGGTATCATGAGCTTCCTTCATGATAACTTCTTTCAGTTCTGAATCTGCTGGAACACAGATACGTCCTTTGTACCACAGTACTCCTTCTTCGTCTTCGGTGAATCCAGGTACTTTGCCTGTACCAATACGACGTTTGATCCCGTTGATACTCTCATTTCCCTTCTGGGCTTCCTTGATCTGTCTAAACAAGGTGGGTTGAAGTTCAATGCTAGCTAGGAATCCTTTGCTAACTACTTCAGTCCTGAACTGCTCCAACTCCTCATACAAACTTGGTTGCTTCTCTTTGATCATGGTGTTAAGCCGACACGGCAATCTGCTAAGAGCATCCGCTACCACATTGGCTTTGCCGGGGTGATAGTGAATGTCAAGGTCATAATCCTTGATTAACTCTATCCATCTTCTTTGCCTCATATTTAGCTCCTTCTGGGTGAAGATATACTGCAAGCTTTTATGATCTGAGTAAATCTCACAGCGATTACCCATCAAATAATGACGCCATGTCTTCAACCCCAGAACCACGGCTGCTAGCTCAAGATCATGGGTTGGATAGTTCTGCTCATGCTGCTTCAGTTGTTGAGACAGATACGCGATGACTTTGCCTTCTTGCATCAATAAACATCCTAGGCCAATCTTGGATGCGTCACAATACACATCAAATGGCTTCTTGATGTCTGGCATGATCAAAATTGGGGCTGATATCAATCTCTTCTTCAGCTCCTGGAAACTAGCTTCACACTTGTCCGTCCATTCAAACTTCTTGTCCTTCTTCAACAATTGGGTCATTGGTCAGGCTATGCTCGAGAATCCTTCTACAAACTTGCGATAATATCCCGCTAATCCAAGAAATGAACGAAGTTGGGTTTGATTGGTTGGGGCTTCCCATTCTTCTACATCTTTGATCTTGGTGGGATCAACAGAGACTCCTCTGGCAGACACAATATGACCTAGGAATCCTACTTCTTTCAGCCAAAACTCACACTTGCTGAACTTGGCATATAACTGATGCTCTCTCAGGGTTCTTAGGATGATTCTCAGATGTTGCTCATGCTCTTCTTCGGACTTGGAGTAGATAAGGATGTCGTCGATAAACACAACTACAAACTTATCTAGGAAATTCATAAAGATCTTATTCATGAGATTCATGAAATAAGCAGGGGCATTGGTTAATCCGAAAGACATAACCGTATACTCGTATAAACCATAGCGAGTAGTAAAGGCGGTCTTCGGAATATCCGTTGCACGAATCTTAAGTTGGTGATAACCAGTCCTAAGATCAATCTTTGAGAATACTTGAGCTCCAATCAACTGATCAAATAGATCCTCTATCTTTGGCAAGGGGTACTTGTTCTCGATGGTGACGTCATTCAATTTTCGGTAATCTGTGCACAGACGGTTGCCTCCATCTTTCTTGTCGACGAATAACACTGGTGATCTCCAAGGTGATGCGCTTGGCTGAATCAAGCCTGTTGCTAACATGGCATCCAACTGCTTCTTCAGTTCCACTAACTCTGAGGGGTTCATGGTGTAAGGTCTCTGGGCTATAGGTCCGGTTCCGGGGATTAGTTCGATAATGAACTCAATATCCCTATCCGGGGGCATACCTGGCAATTCATCTGGAAATACGTCGGGGTATTCACAGACTACTCTGACTTGGTCAATGGTAGGCAGGGCTACACTCTTGTTGCACTTGAATTGACGGGGTAGGGTTTCCGAGATATGTTCTACTGTTATTCCAGAACTACTGGTCATGGTGATGGCTTTCTTAGCACAGTCTATCAGTCCTTGATGCCTTGACATCCAGTCCATGCCTAGTACTACTTCCAATCCTTTGGTTCCAAGTACTATTAGGTTGGCATAAAAATCTATCCCATGTATTCTGATAGGTACAGCTTTGCAAATTTTTCTAGCTTTGGTAGTTGAGCCGGGGATTTGAACTATCATGACATGCTTCAAATTGGTTGGGCGAATCTTACTTGTGCATACAAATTCTTCGGTGACAAATGAATGCGATTCTCCCGAATCAAACAATACTCTTGCTAAAACTGAGTTGACAGAAAACATACCCAGCACTACATCTGGCGCTTCCTGGGCTTCTTCTGCGTTCATGTGGAAGAGACGACCGTTGCGGTTGTGCGGGTTCCCTGGGGAAAACCTCCTTCCTGGCTGAACACGACGCTGCTGCTGAGCTGGGGCATTCACATTGGCATTGGCGGCAGCCTTCTTGGGACACTCATTGGAGTAGTGACCTTTCACTCCACACTCGAAACAAGTGATCTGAGACTTGTCTTTGGCTGCGACAGGTATAGCATTGCTGCCAGTTCTAGGCATAGTGTTGCTGTTGTTGTTGTTGCTCTTGGGAGGTGCACGGTTGAAATGGTTGGCATTACCGGAGTTGTGATTGTTTCCTCCAGACTTCACATTGCCTCCGCTATGGTTGGGGTAGCTTGGGCGAGAATTTGAGGGTCGGTTGTACCTTGGTGCATAACCTGGTGAAGGGTTGGGACGGTACTTCTGGTGGCTGTTGGATCCAGACTGCTGCATCATACGACGCTTGCGGTTGCCGTTTGCCTGGTTAATCTTCCCTTCCATCTGAATGGCAGAGTCGACTAGCTCTTCGAGGTCATCGAAACGGATGTTGACGAGGACAGTCTGCATCTCATCATGCAGTCCGTTCAAGAATCTCTCCTTCTTCTTGGCCTCTGTGTTGATCTCATCTGGTGCATATCTGGCAAGTGACAGGAATTTGTCACGGTACTCTACCACAGTCATTCTTCCTTGCTTCAACTCACGGAATTCATCTCTCATCCTGTTGATAAGACCTTGCGGCATGTGGGTGCGGCTGAACTTGACCTTGAATGCTTCCCAGGTCATCACTTGACCATGGTTCATAGTGCGAATGCTATTCCACCAAGCTCTTGCATCTCCTGCCAGATAGTGGGTGGCGAACAGAACTTTCTCATTTGCATCAACTCCTGCAACCTCTAAGTTGTTTTCTATGGTCTGCAACCAGTCATCAGCATCTAGTGGGTTCTCAGATTGGTTGAAGATTGGGGGGTTTGTGTTCTAAAAGTTTTTGAGTTTGGATCCTTGGTGATCCTGATTTCCATGTCCTTGGTTGTTGAGAGCCATCTGGGCGATCTATTGTAATGTTGCTAAGTTGGCTTGACGTTCGGCCCTGCTTGCTTCACGATCCGCTATGAGATTCTGCAAGATCTGTAGCATTGGGTCCTGCGATGAGTTGCTTCCTCCTTGGTTTCCACGAGGCATCTGAGGATTGAGATAGATATAGGGGTAAGAGGGAAATTCTAAGGTTCATGGTTTTGAGGTTTTCAAAGCTAAAACTTTGAGTTAGACTCAGGTTTTTCAACTAACTGCTTTTTCATTCATGCAAACAAGCACACGATACAACACACACCACATCAATCAAAGGGAAAACAGATGGTTTGAAGAACCATTCTACAAGCTACGATACAATGAGATGATACATCTCACGCTACGATAGTGCTCTAGTGCATCTACTCATCGTCAATGAAGTCGGAGTCTTCATCTTCAGTGTAGAAGTCCACGGCATCCTTCTCTAGAAAGTCATCATCGTTGCTGAGGTAAGAATCCATATCTCCCTGGATGTCTTCACCCTCATCTTCTTCTTCTTTTGCTGCAAGCTGAGCTTCCTGCTCCTTGACGGTCTTCTCGAGGTCTGCCACCTTCTTGCGAAGACGGGCGATGGTGCGATCCTTCTTGGCACGCTGGCGACGAAGAGACTGGCGGTCTTGGACAAGCAGTGCGAAAGTCTGGGCCTTCTGATCAGCAATGGCACGGTTCTGGTTGGCTAACTCTCGGGCATTGTCCAGTTCCTGCTGTCGGTCATGGAGCAAGAAGTCAAGGTTCTCCACTTGACGCCTCAACTCGGGGTGACCTGGCATCTCCATTGGCATTCCCATGAAGTCACGTCTCACATAGTGGGCAAAACGGGTTCCTTGGGTCTTGTTGACGCTGAGGGCACATAGTCGTGCGAGAGCTTCATGCATTGCCCTGGCTAATCCATCTAGCCAGTTGTTCTCCCTCACAGAGAACTGAATTCTCCCGGAAGTGGGTGCTTCGATGCTTCCTCTAAGATCTGCTGTGACCAGCCACTGTAGGTCTCCTCCTGGGGGTCCTGGAAGTTGAGCTCCAAGAAACTCCGGGTGCGGGCGCCCTAGTAACTCTGACAGTGAATCCAGATCCCTCTCGAAGATCAACTGACCTCCGTTTCCCAACTGGTAAAACTTGATGAACTGAGTCTCCATCTACAGGAATTTAGGATGAGGGAGTTAGTGAAGTGACCAAGTGTGTCAAAATTTTAAGTAGTAGTGTAAGAATTTTGAGTAACATGAATTTTTGAGAGGAAGAAAATTCCAAAGGTAAGGGAGGAGATAGTTTTTCATAAATACTCACTTTGGTTTTTAAGCTAAGTTTTTGGGTTTGACGTCCATTCTAACTAGGGTCTCCTATGGTCAGGATGGCTCTGATACCAACTTGTCAACACCCGGATTTTTAATCCCAGATGCCCGTTATGCCATACCTCGCAATCCCAGGATTACCATTTTTGTGAAACATAACAGATTTGGATATCAGAGTAACATCATCCCGTACAAACCATACATAAGGTTTTACACAAATAAGGATCTCATGATCCAAGTCTTAATACAACAAGCAGCGGAAAATAAAGATAGCGTAGCGGTGGGGTCCATCTTCAGGGGCACAGGCAATGCTGACGAAGGCAGATAGTCCTAGTTATCATAGCCGTTCTGCTGACCATCGTCTTGATAATCTCCTTCATAGTCTGGCCATGATAATAGCCAGGGACAAAAGCCATGAGTACTCTTTAAGTACTCGCAAACTACTACTAACAAGGGTTATAATTCTAAGTTAAAGTGCTGAAACGAAAGAATAACTATCAAGTTAAGTTTGAAACCTAAACTAAGTTCTGAAGCAAGAAAAGATAAAGTAAAGTTCTAGAATTACTTAAGTTGGGAAGCTAATTTCATTAACATAACCCTGTTGTGGTCAAGTCAAAGGTCATCATTCATTTCAAGGTATTTGGAAAACATCTGACAACGAAACAGTATGGCCATTCCAACTGTCCATAACCGCAGACGCGGCTATTCGAATAGTTTGACACTCTGCAGAGGTGGTACACTTTCACCACAAGATTCGATACATCTGTCAGGGATAACCCTGAATCATCATACTTAGTATGCAGATAATCAAACATAACCTTCCCTTTACACACCCTAGTATAAGCACCTCTCCTATGAGCATGGCCTCCCAACCATGACCATCTGTCATCTTGGGCACTGCATAGGTGGACAACATTGAGAGGTAGCCTCAGCTCAAACCTCTCCCGTGAGGGAACTAATACTAATGCATATAAATTTCCAGCAAAGCCTTACCCAATTCCGGTAATGTGGTTGTACGGTAAATTTGGAATGGTATCGCATCCGAATCCAACCATCAGTTTTATAAAAGGGTTAAGGCTCATGCCTTATCATTTTCCACATCAGAAACTAGTGGTGTTTCTCAACACATGTCAAAACATCTCAATAGAATGACTCATCATTCCAAGGTTTTCATAACTCATTTTCCCCAAGTATTCCCATCTAAAGTGACTCAAGTTTTTGATCTACTCTAAACTACTAAGTTAAGAGTGTTCACTAAGGTGGAAAGAGGGGATCAATCTCATGCCATATAATGATATCTAAAGGTTTCTAAGTAGGTCAAGTTTTATACTTTTTTATGCTACCTTCAATTTTAAGTAGAGAACTTTGTATAATCTAAGGTGGGTTAAAACTTATCCATGAGACTTGGGGCATTAATAGGGAAATGGGGGTGATCAAAGCATGCTTAAGGCATCTTTACTAAACCATCTAGTTTATTCTAGCTTGCTAACCATAGCGTGCTAAGGTAAGTTTGCAAGGGTTAGCTTGCCCTGCTAATAGTGGCTTGCCTTGGTTGGTGCAGTGGTTGAAGTTGTCTTCTTCTTCTTCTTCCTGGTAGAACTCCTCCTCCTCGAGAGCTTGGTCGGTACTATCGTCTAGAAATACATAGGGAGTGCACAATCACCAAACAATACTTAACTAGGCTAAGTAGCATTCTAAAGCACATAATTGATGATCTATTATCATCACAAACATTACAAGTTTTAATTCAATAGTTCTAAATCTTTTTATTTTAGAAAAGTAATTTCTACTCATTGAAATGTTAACTAAAATTTAATATTCACCACCAAAATATGGGATCATGTGGACACATGTCCTCACCACATATTCCACAGGTGGGAATGAGATTTAAAGGTTGGATCAACATTACTTTGGTTTAAGTTTATTATTTAATGATTTAAAGTGACTAGAAATGCCTATATAGCATTATTTTGGTACTAGTCCAAAGTCACTGCATGTAAACCTTAATATTATTACATATTTGGATAGATCTGATGAAATGTGATTTTTGAGAGTTGGAATCAACTCAAAAGCTAACTTGGTTGATTTTATAAAAATGTTGCAAGTTGTAAAAGCTTCTGTCTTCTTATTTTTATTTGGGGAGATCTATAAATCTAATTGAATTAAATCCAACGGGCTTGGATAGAGCATTTCAATACCTTTCAGACAAAATTAGATTCATGCAATTTGGATTTGTCAAACTCACAGAATTGATTTTTGAAACAAGGACAGAAACTATATTCTAACTAAAAAGAAAAATCCTAATTTAAATTTTAAACGCGCGCGGGAACGAAATGGGCCGGCCCACTGCGCTCCGCGCGGCGTCGCGGTCTAACTTAAGCGAGGACCCACCCGTCAGTGGCACAGGGGGTGCGAAGAGGTATGGGCGAATGGTGGCCGTGCGATCTGGTTCTAATCCAATGGCTGAGGGTCATCTTCGACGTTGGGCAACGCCGGCGAGACAGAACCCTAGCGCGGCCAGTGGGGTCGTTGGGGGCTCACCGGGGTTTAGGCGAGGGTCGGCGAGGCGGGCGAACGACGAAGTCGACGACGGCGAACCTCCTGGTACCGGCAGCTTCTCCTGGGGCGGCCTGGATCAACGGCGCCCTTCTCCTTCCGAGGCGGCGGCTCCGGCTGCAATTCCGGTGCTCTGGTGCTCGAGCGGCTCCGGCTGGCGGTGGGGAGTGAGTGTGAGAGGTGGGGAGTGAGATGGTGTGCTCAAATCGGCTGGGGGTGGCCTCTATTTATAGTGGCGAGAGGGGACCGACGGGGCGCACGGTGAGCTCATCGTGGTCGATGGTACAGACGGCTATCGGCATGGGCGACGGTAGGGGGCGGTGTGGTGCTCCCTGGTGATGTTCTAACGCTTCAATGCGGCCATAGGGGCGGTGCGGTTTGGTCTGGAACACGCGATGCTCTGCGCGGCAGAGGCGGCATCTTCGACGGTGAGCGGTGGCTGTGCGTCATGGGGCTGCGAACGGGGATGTCTGGCGGTCTCCTGGGTCGGTGGTGATCGTGTATGCAAGCGGCGAGGGCGGCGCGCGGTCTGTGGGCGTCGGTCGAGGGTGGCGCACTGGGCGTGCTCTCGGCATGGTTGCTGGCGGGCTGGGCGCGGTCCGTGCGTGTGGTCCAGGGGTTGGCAAGGCTCGGGCGCTGGACAGGGAGTGGCGGTGGACGGTGGGCTGCCTCCTAGACAAGGTTGGCACGGCTACAACTCCTCCTAGCTTGCTGTCGACACTGGGGTGGCATGGTGAGCTTCGGCATGCTCACCATTGATGGCAATGCCAAGCTTACAGTGAGTCTAGTGCTGGGTTTCACTTGCTAGCTGATCTACTGGGATGGTTGTGATCTAGAGAGGGAACAAGTTAGGCTTAAATCACTGCTCACAATAGTGTTTGATTTTTGTTTGATTTGTGTCTGCCACCTGTTCGATGAAATGGCCGCAAGAACTCAAGTTTTGAATTTTGAGAAGATTTTTGGTGGGTGTGCTAAGTTGGTGCTGGTGAGTCTGAAGATGCTTGGGTTTTGAAAGTTGAGCTTGTTTGAGTGGTTTTTGAAAAAGTGGGATCTTCCCATATGATAAAGATTCAATTTTGAACTGTTATTTAAAATAGTTTACAGAAGGTTTTTAGAAGATCAAAAGGTGGGCCTTGGTACCTCATTATGTGTACTAGCAAGGGGTGTAAAGATCCAGAATTGTTCCTGTTAACTTTTGAGTACTAGGAATAGCCAAAGTAGGCATGGGAGTTAATTTTGTCAAAATGACCATTCCTTGATTTTATTTCTTTTTGATTTGATTTCTTTTAGGAAAAGTTTGGGAATGATGTAGATGATGTTTAAATCACCTAAGAAACATTTTACAAGCATTGGATCACTTAATCATGGCAATTCAAACAACTCCTCTTTTAAGTGCCCACATATATGAATGCTTTCATTTTAAAAATGGAAAAGTTTTTGTTAACCCTATTTTTGGATGATTTGATCTTTGGTAAACTTGGATTGAAGTTTTGGGATGTTACAGCTGAGAAAGTGGCCGCTGCAGACCGCCTGCGTAATGTAGAAGAAGCATTAAAGCGGCACCAGGATCAACTCCACATACTTAGCCAGCAAGGTACTAGCGACCAATCTCAGCGGCACGTGGTAGAAGCTGCATTCGAGGGTACCGGCGCCCCATCAAATAAGAAAAGCAGCGTCGCTTCCACGCAGCTCCATGATGTTGATGATGATGCACCGACGACATCTCCTCCTAAACGCTACCCAGTGGATGATATCACGGAGACAACAGCTTGTGAGCTAAAGGTGCAGGTTATGAACTTAAGGGTGATGGCGGCGATCGGAATGGCAGTACCAATTGGGCCTAACCCAACTTGGCACTGCAGACCGGTTCCAAAAGGGTACGCTGTCGTCACGGTGGATGAGGTGAAGGAAGATTTTGAGGAGCTAAAGCTAGACCACCCTGCAGGGGCATATATGGAGCTGACTCAACTAGGAGAAACCAAAGGGGGACTATTCTATGGCTAAAGGAGCGCATCATGCTTCCAAATTATGTGCCGCCAAGGCCACCCACTCCTCAGAGCAGCAATCCACCTTCGCCGCCACCTCACCATTCTCCAGCGCAACCGTCGCCTTCACCGCCTCACCTCTCAGCGCAACCGTCTCCATTGCCGCCTCAGCCGTCTCCACCGCCGCGTCAGCCGTCTCCGTCCCCTGAGCCTCAGAGACAAAAGCGGAAGTATACTAAGGGGGGCAGCACCACCAGCAATAGCAAGAGCATGTTCCGATCACCGAAACATAAGCAATCGCCCCTCCCAAGAGTACCTCATCAGAATATGAAGAAGCTACCTTGCGAGAAGACAGATGAGGAAACTGATGCGGCCGCAGCTGCCCATTATGAAAAGTGGAAGATTGACATGGCTAACAAGAAAAAACCGATAGAGGCATTTTTCCCGGTCACCGCAGAAGATAAATCCAAAGCAGCCGCGCTTAAGATTCAGCTTCACCAACCCATAGCACTCACATCAGACTATAATCGCTCTATTACCAAGTCGGCTGAGGCAAAAGAGCGGAGAGTCGGGAAAGAAGTTACCCAGCTCGGACAACAGAAAAATCAATCGATCGAACCGCTCAAAGTGTACGATACCAATGAGTGGATGATCCAGGAGCGGCATGATCCGAACATTGATTCGGAGTTTGTTCGACTGTACGGAGAAAAAGCCCAATTATATGGACTGTCTATTATTGAGTACATGAGCCGTATGCATGAGTTTGAGGGGTACCAAGAAACAGCATACGTGTACCAGTACGGGGCTCCTCTCGTCAAACCCGAGTTAGTCAAATATCTACCAACAAAAATGCGAAGATTGCATAAATGGTACATCCAAGCCTGTGATGATTCCAAAAACTGGATCTATGCTGCATATAAACACCACCATTACGGTCATGGAGATGGCTTTATACTGATTGAATTTTCAGAATTATTTCAGTTTTACCAACAAGACGCCCTCGACAAAGCTATCGTCAGTGCCTATTGTTTGTAAGTATTATTAATTTCTGTAATTAAGTCTTTCTAGCTCATCTCATTCGTTGCTTGTATAATCTTACTAATCACTATACTAATTATATATGCAGAATGAAGATTCAAGAATGCAACAAAGGACAAATCTTTGACCTTGGGTTTGTTGACTGTAATTTCGTTCATGAAGTTACTCTAAAAACAAATCCCAAAGAGACAGAGGATAACTTGTTCAAAGCGTTGAAGTATTTCAGCAACAGAAGGGAAATACTATTTCCTTACAATGCTGCGTGAGTGTTACTGTCTTGTACACATTCTATTTTCGATTACTCGATGTTAAGCGTATAATTGACTTGTGTTATATTTTGTTAGTGTGTCAAGCTTCCACTATATTCTTTTAATCATTTCTGTTGACACCAGAGTAGTAAAAGTCCTGGACTCGAAAAGCACACCATTAGAAAAGTGGGCCGACATGCAGGAATGCCTCCAGAGGGCTTGGAAACGGTTCACCGCCAAAACTAGGGGTGTTTGGAAGCTAGAGCTTACATTTCAACCATTGCCTGTAAGTACTACTTGCTAGATCCACGCATCTCTTTGATTCTAGTTTCAATACCACCATTATCATGCTTGATTATTATTTTGATTGAACTCCGTTCTCGTAAAGTGCTTGAGGCAGGAAGCCGGGAATAACTTATGTGGATACTATTTCTGCGAGTTCATTCGCCAGACGACCAAAGAGAAGGGGGCAGACCGGAACATCAAAAAAATTGAAGTACGATAAACAATAATCACAACTTTATTTTATCACCAATTATGTTTAGTTTCATTCATATATATTGATCCCCTTCTTTATATTAGATCGAACGGATGCGGGACGGTCTTCTATCACAAGAACGCGTGCAAGCAATTCAAGAGGAAATTGCCGGATTCTTGTTAGAACAAGTCATAGATCCGAAAGGAGAATACTATTACCCACTTCATTTGGAAGGGTGAAGTGTATAAAAGAAGTGTAAATTAGATCAAATTCATGTGAGAGTATCGTTTGTAATTATAATATATATGTTTCGACCAAGAAGACAGATGAGACGGTGTATATATTTGTGATCATGCATGATGTGTAATATATATATCGTGGTTTCATTATTGCTGTATATATGTAGTACCATTAAATTTATAAAAAAATCCTGCCGTGGCAGAAAAATAGCCCGAAATCCTGCTGCGGCACAAAACCCTGCCACGGCAAAAAATAGCCAAAAAATCCTGCCGCGGCACAAAGACCAACGATCCCGATTCGTGCCAAGAATCGGGACCAATGATCCACCCCCGCCCGTCTCTGGTGCTGCCACGTGGGGACCCACTGGTCCCAGTTTTTCCCACGAACTGGGACCAATGATCCAACCCCTCGTAGCTCGCCCACCCACGTGGAGACCCATTGGTCCCGGTTCGTGCGCGAACCGGGACTAGCATTAGTCCCGAGTGATTGGTCCCTGTTCTGGAACCGGGACCAATGGCCCTTATGAACCAGAACTAGAGGCCATTTTTCCACCAGTGTCAAGTTCAAGCGAAACTTCAATAGACAAAAGCTTCCCTTCCAAGAGCTTTAGTGAATATATATGCATGCTAATATTGTGAAGCGATGAAACGGACCTTCAATGCACCAGCCGACACCTTCTCTCTCACAAAATGAAAATCGATCTCTATATGCTTAGTGCGTGCGTGAAAAACTGGATTGGCAGTGAGAAACGTTGCTCTCAAGTTATCACACCAAAGAATCGGGGATTCAGACTGAAACACACCCAATTCCCTGTGAGTACTGACTGCAGCCATACGACCTCGGCAGTGCCTTTCGCAATGGCCTTGTACTCAGCTTCAGTTGACGATCTACTCATTGTCGATTGTTTTCTTGAGCTCCAGGAGATCAAATTCTGTCCAAAATACACTGCATACCCTCTGATTGATCTCCTATTGTCAGAGCATCTAGCCCAGTCAGCATCCGTATACACACTCAACTCAGTCGACAGTGAGCGCTGAATGCCGAGCCCAAAGTTTAGAGTTCCCTTGATATAACTAAGAACTCGTTTCACTTCAGACCAATAAAGATCAGTAGGCGCTGCTAGGAACTGACAGGCCTTATTGACTACAAACGATATGTCTAGATGTGTGAGACATAGATACTGAAGAGGCCCGACTATGCTCCTATAGGTGTAAGCTTCATCATCAGTTAGTGGCGTACCACCAATTTTGCTGAGGCGATCGGATGCAGCCATGGGAGTAGAGATGGACTTGCATGTATGCATGTTTACATGATGAAGGAGATTTGAAGCATATTTTGATTGGGTAAGTGAGATACCAGTCCCACCTTGACGCACTTCAATGCCAAGAAAATAGGACAAACTGCCCAAGGCCTTGACCGCAAAGGACACTCATAATTGTACCAAGAGCTTCTCAACAGCCTGTTTGCAGGAACCAGATATCGTCCACATATATCAACATGTAAAATGTCACACGGCTATCAATGAACATAAATAGAGAGGTATCTGCTTGAGAAGGAACGAAGCCGAGAGACTGCAATTTGGTGCTGAGCTTCGAATACTTGGCGTGACGTTTGATGTTATCAAGTTACTCTTCTAGTATTAACGATTGACATGATCTCATGGTCTAAGGACTAGAATTACTTGGTAATATGTTATAGCAATATAAACACAATGACTTTGATCGTAATGCTATACTTCGGATGAATGTCCATCACATCATTTCACAAATGTTGTGACCTTATTATTAACAACATCCAAAGTCCATGATCAGGAAATCATGATCATTATGTTAATCAACGAGCTAGTTTATATGAGAGGCATTACTAGGAACTTCGTATTTTCTTTATTAAACCCACATGTATTAACGTTTCCAATTAATACAATTATAGCATGCAAAGTAAACTTTTATCATAAACATGGAATAAGATAATAATAACTTTATTATTGCCTCTCGGGCATATTCCCTTTAGTCTCCCATTAGCACTAGAGTTAATAATCTAGTTTGTAAACTTGTGCATTCAACACCTATGGCTTTTTGGTGTTGTATATACGCGTTTGCTAGTGGTAAACATAATCTTCAAATTTGACACTTTCAGATCCGTGTATATTTGCATGTCTTTGCGTCTCTACGCATCACTCATTCTCTAATGAGATGGCATTGCATAAATTTGGTCCTTTGGTGAGACCTTTAGTTCATTTGGGTGAAAATATGTTGATATTATTGTCATACAATATATCTTCATAGTATTAGCCCACTTTGAACCACACCTAGTTTGATAACAAACTACTTAACACAAATGCCCTCCTTTGTTGTTACTATAGCAGTCATATACTTAGCCTTTTCTTGTAGTATCCATCACAATGTTTTAACTTTGGAACTCATCCAAATCCATCATGGAACTTCATTTTCATTACATTGTGCCACCCATAGTTTAAATTGAGATAAACTTAACTTGTATTTGGTGACAAATCTAGTACCAATGAAACACTTTATAATGAACTATTTTGTAACCTTTTACAACATATTCTAAGTTCTTCCAAAGACCGTAAGAATATCCTTACTATTTTCAAATGATCATGTTATGAATCATTCTGGTATATGAACATAATATTTAGAGCATAGGACATATCTGGATATGTACATATCATGGTATACCTTGTTGATCAAAATATTCATGTGATTTCACTCACCAAGTGTCAAAACACTTGAATCTTGATTCAAGCTTCTCCATGTGGCAAGAACCTTTCTTGTCCTTTCCATATTAAACTCATTCAACATCTCATCTATGTACATTTTGGCATAACCATATTGGCACCTCAATCTATCCATATAGATATTGCTGCCTAATATTCTGATTTTGCCTAGTTCTTTCATCGAAATCTAATTTAAATGAGATTCTTAGCATATGTCAATAAAAGATACATCATTTCCAATCAACACCATGTCTTCTACATAATGTATTAGAAATATGTCTCAGCTCTCCCACTTAATTTCTTGCAACGCAAGCATTTTCATTGTCTCCGATGAAATTAAACTCTTTTAACAGTTTCATCATGGTGAAAATTCCTACTCTGCTATGCTTGCTTCAACCATTGAAGTTTGCATGCCCTTTTAGCATCCTTTGATCTAACAAAACCCTTTGGACCGTGTCATATACACGTCCTAGGTAACCATTCTATTAGAAGAGTCTTGTTTTGTTTGTTCAACTACCATATATCAAAATTGGCATATGTAGTGGTTGCTACAATAATCCGTCCAGAATAGATATCGCTACGAAAGATCAAATCTTGTCATAGTAAACTCCTTGAACATTGTCGTAAACTCTTTACCACATATCAACTATTTCATAGATGTGAAACATCCATGTCCATCGCTTTTATAGATCCATATACGACCGATAGGCTTCACGCCTTTCCGGAGGGTCTTTCAACTTCAAAACTTGATTTCTCGTGTATTTAAATTATCACGGAATTTATGACTTCTAGTCATTTCATGGAGTCAGGGCCCATCATCGCTTCTTTGCATGCGGTCAGTTAATCATTGTCAAAACAATAATGACTTGTTTATCAAATATAACTATTTGATTCTTACCTCACCCATATGGTTCAAATAGGAACTCTAATCTCCGAGATTACAACCTTTGTAGTCACGAGAGCCATGAGCATTGTGGCCACCTCTGGGACACTTCCCGGCACTGCGCTACTTAGCACATATTTCTTAGGTTCGTCAACCTAATCAAAGTTCTATTGTCCTTCCACTTAACTTTTGCGAAAAATTTCTTCTTAAGAAACTTGGCGTTCAAAGTGACAAAACTCTTTTGTCTTCAGTGTTATGGAGGAATACCCAACTGTTTCTTTGGGATAACCTACAAAGACTGCTTATTCGAATTTGGTTGTAAACATTGTACTTATGCCAAGCATACCAAAATTTAAGAAAAGACAACTTGGGTTTTATCCCAAACCATAACTCATATCGTGTCATTTAAACTGATCATGATGGTGCTCTTTTCAGTGTAAAAGTAGTAGTCTCTAAATAATCTTTAAAACAAATGACATTTTTATAAATGACACCTTTGATCTTACCATGTCAAACAAGGTTTGATTTCATCTCTCGAATATGCCATACTCCTATGGTTCATCGAGAAACACAAATCCATGGAACGATTCCTCAAATCTTAGGTGTTTTTCTAAACTTGTAACTCAAATATCTCCCTTTATGATATAATCATAAACTCTTTTATTTTCTCGTTACAATGATTCTCTACTTCATCTTGAAAGTCTTTGAACAATTTTCAAATGTTTCATACTTATTCCTTATTAAGTTAATATACATATATATTCCCTCAAATTTCCGGAGAAAGTGTATGAAGTTGAAAGATCCACCGCACACGACTACCCATAATGGACTACGTACATAAACATGTACAATATCCAGTAAGTTAGTCGTCCGTTCCTCTTTGTCCTAGGGACAAAGTTTCAATTATCTCGAGGAAAGTCTCACAAGCGTCAATTGATCAAAATCAAAGAGTCCAAAAATCCATCAACATGGAGTTTCTTCATGTTTTGTTTCCAATATAATTTAAATGGTGATGTTACTTTATAAGTGATCTTTTAATTATTTGTCTTGCGACATTTTATCATTAGTTTTATGGATGTGATTTCTCCAACTAGACTTGTCAAAGTTCATCTATCCTTTATGGAATACGGCAATTATTTGAACAACCATTGTTCTTGTAATACCGGAACTAAATAACAATTGTTAAAATAAATCTTGAAGGCTAGGTTTGATGACAACAAGAAACACAATAACACTTTATTTGTTTTCTATGAACATCATCACTTATTCTCTTGCCAGTTACTTAGGTCGTTGAAGTTCATGAATTGTGTTGTTCTGTATAACACTTCCCACCAACCAATTCGGTATCCAATACCTAAGAACCACATTGTTTAACAAGCAAAGAATACATCCATAACATGTATATCTTCTATATACCTAGGCTGGACACTTCCAGTCTTTTCCTTTTCTGCCAAATATTTTAGAGATTCTCTTTCAGCATTTTCCTTTTCTTTAAAAGAATCTATCAACATCAATATTGGCATCATACACATGACACATAGTCCAAAGCATGTATAGTAAAATACTAATACCTTCGGACTTGCACTTTGAAGTGGATCACCATCATCAAATGTTTGGCATTCTTTCAAAAATCCATTCTTTAGTAATCATTTATCGTAGTAAACATTTTACCTACATATTCTATTCATCCTTATCATGAAAACTTTCATGATCAAGCTACTATAGCCTATAAGGAAGAATCACGAGTATAATGTTAGTTCCCGAAACCTTTTGGGAGATTCAGATGCCCAACATATCCATCCTTCACAAATTATCATACAATAAGAGAACATGTGTATTGCAAAATTATACTCTATCATATTGCAACCAAACACATTGTTTCAGATATCACAATATCTTCCAAAAATGATGATTTCTGAAACAATTCTTTCAGCTCCTAGATAACCTCGATATTAAAACAACTTTTTAATATCAAGAATCATGGAGGCAAGCATGACACTTAAGATACTAACACTAGAATTGTTACTCTTGATTCAGTACTATTTATTGAATTTCATGGAGTAAGTGAGGTTTTGCTGAAAGTTTGTAATAGTACTTTAAACTTTAGATTGACACTCATAACAATACGGTCCCAGTTCGTAAAGTAAATATCCAGAATCGTATAGTTCTGTTATCTCAATTATAACTAAGCATAAGGTAGTAAACGAATGCCAATGATTACAACAAACTATGCAAATTCACTTTCATTCAGTTTATGATAAATTGAGTTCAACTCTAGTCATATTACTATATAAACTCCCACTCAAAATAACACCCCTCGTGTCTTTTTGGTGATTACATGAACCAAATCCACTACACGAAGTCCGATCATCACGTGAGTTAGTGTAGCTTCAAAGGCGAGCATCTATATGGGCATCATATCAACTATATGACTCATGCTTAACCTTTTGGTCCGTGTTCTGAGACCATGTCAGTATATGCTAGGCTCGCCAAGTAAGAACCTTAGTACTCGCGTGTGTAAAACTGTCTTACACCCGTTGTAAGAAAGCGCAAAGTCGAGTACACCCGATCATCACGTGATGTCTTGAAACATGATCCGTGGAACGGTGCATACTTAAGGAAGAACACTTTTTTATATTGATATTTAAATGAGGGATCATCTTATAATGCTACTAAAATGCCAAACAAGCAAGATAAGATACAAACATCAAATGTGTAAAGTGAAATGATATGGTTCTTGCACTTCATCACTATCATGTGCATCGTGGTATGATCTTTATCATTCCTTTGTGTGTAAGGCCAAGGTCTATGGAACTTACACGTTAGGTGTGTTGTAAGAGTATCAATTATACATTAACTTACAACATTACCATATCATGACACTAGCCTAGCAACGATCTTAACTAGACGCTTCTAATTTATCAATTGCAAGTTTTACGTGGCTTAGGGATTTCGAAGATAGAATCGTTCTTACCTACGAACATGGAACCACAACAATGATAATCAAATTATTACCAACTCGTTGTAAATCATATATTGACTATAGTAGGAGAGACAGACATCCGCTAGCCAATTATGCAAAAATAGTTGCATGTTAAGCGTGGAACAGGTCTCATGTGCGAGGACATGTAAAGTTAGTCCGAGTCGCTTCATCCTACAATGCCACCAATATCCAAAATACTTAGAAGATGCAATAAAATGATCATCAGCACCCACGTACTCATATGTATTCTATTCGTGCAAAGCATCTACGCATAGACCTGGCTTTGATACCACTGTTGGGTTCGTAGCATAGAAAACAAAAAAAATTATATGATGTAAACATGTAAGAACCAAGATCTATCTACCTAGATACAATCAACGGATGGATATACATCCATAGAGAACATACCCTTGAAGAGTGACAAAACATTGTTAATGAAACTGATTTTGTGGTTGATGTAGTCGACACTTGCCGATCTCAAAATCGTGATGAAGTCCAACGGATCTAGCAGGTCCAGCACCATCAAGTCCAGCACCGCAAAGCAGCGGTGCATCCGTGATCGCACACACGTCTGATCCACCAAACAAGATCTGCCTCCTTGCTCCAGTGATGCAGCGGAAGCAGCAACTCCTTCCTGATGAAAAGCCACCGGAAATATGTATCTCTCTAATCCGAGACCATGGAGAATAAATCTAGAGGGGGAGAGATATCCTTCACGAAGAGGTGTGAGTGAGAAGTGAGGAGAAGGGGGCCTTTTATAGGAGGAGGGGGCACCCCCTCCCATGGCCGACGGCCATGGAGGAGCCCCTCCACCTCCTCTCATTCATGTGCTGGTAACTCCCCTCCACATAAATATGACCCTTCACATTCTCCACTTAAAACTCCACTTAATGCATTAAATTTCTCCAAATTTAATATGCTCTCATTTAATAAAACTATTTTATTTATTTCATTTAGAATTTTGTTAATTACTTTAATTAACAAACATTCACATAAAACTCCCTGCAACATTTCAATATCACATGCAAAACTAGTTTCTGCAATTTCACCCGAAACAATTTCGGTTTCTATCGAAATAATTCCAGCGCTTTGTAATTATTTTCTCTAGAACATATTTGCTCCAAATGGTGTCGTTATCCCTTAAGTGTGTCACCCTATGGTTCAAGAATAATGTAGACATGATCGAGACCCTTCTCCGATCAATAATCAGTAGCGGGGCCATCCATACTGACTCCCACACGTTCAACGATGACTTCTGTGATCGTGAGAACCTTTTTACTCATGTAACTCAATACCTTTGTCTCGCGATATATTACATGTCCGAGATGCGATCATCGGTATCTCCATACCTAGTTTGATCTCGTTACCGACATGCACTCTTTTCTCGTTCCCGTGATATAACATTCTAGTGATCTCATCACTTGCTTGCAAGCTAACTAATGTGATATCACCGAGAGGGCCCAGAGTATATCTATCCGTCATCGGGATGGAAAAATCCCACTCTTGATCCATGAGCCTCAACATAACACCTTCGGAGTATCTGAACCCACCTTTATAGTCACGCTTTTACGGTGTGACGTTTGATGTTATCAAGTTACTCTTCTAGTGTTAGTGATTGACATGATCTCATGGTCTAAGGACTAGAATTACTTGGTAAGATGTTATAGCAATATAAACACAATGAATTTGATCGTAATGCTATACTTCGAATGAATGGTCATCACATCATTTCACAAATGCTGTGACCTCATTATTAACAACATCCAATGTCCATGACCAGGAAACCATGATCATCATGTTAATCAACGAGCTAGTTTATATGAGAGGCATTACTAGGAACTTCGTATTTTGTTTATTAAACACACATGTATTAACGTGTACAATTAATACAATTATAGCATGCAAAATAAACTTTTATCATAAACATGGAATAAGATAATAACAACTTTATTATTGCCTCTCGGGCATATTCTCTTCAGGATAAACATAGTCTACACATTACAAATGTACCTGAGTTATAGTAATAAGGAACGATCTCGTGCATGCACACATACATCAAAATGATTATCCGTGAAACATCATAGATTAAGTATTTTATAAACAATATAACCACATATAATATACTCAATACTCAACATTGTACAATGCTAAACTTGATTAGCATAATAACATTGTAGGTTTTTATAGTGTTTTCTTGAGGGCATGGATCCATGAGAGGTCACATATAATAATATTTAAACTATTCACATGATCATGTCTAGACCTAAAATATGAAGAACAGTATGTATCGCTTCATATATAAACACATATAAATTAAAGATATACGTGAATCTAATTTTTATGACCATCCCTATTTTCTTGAGCTCTTTTCATGACTTTCTTTCCACTTTGGATGTTGTCAGGGCTTTCCTTCAAAGATTTTGTTATTACTCTTTCTTCATTTTCACATATGATCTTGGCTAGAGTAGTCACTCCAAGGTTGATCACTTTTCCATCGGATCATACCTCTTATTTACAAAAATTAACAACTTCGGCAGAAAAATAGTCTTTAGATTATCACCATGGTCTCGCCTTTTGATGTTTCCTATACTAGTTGCAAATGTTCATGCACAACCATCGACTAGTCTCTCCCTTTTCCCTTGAGAAAGCTCATTGCAGAATAGACTTCTGATTCACCATCATGGTCAATATTTTGGATCACACCAAAACTATTGGTAAGTGTCCTTTCACTACCACTCAAGGTTCTTTTTGCGAATTCACTTGAATCTTGTGGACTTTCCATCACTTGGCTTCCTGATTCCTTAGATTTCCTAGCGACTTGGATACAACATGGGGATTTTTATCCATCACTCTTCTCGAGATCTATTTATTATTAATTACTCGAGAAGAAAGGTGATAAAATGGAAACAATAAATAGATGATTTGTCACTTCAAGGAATCCGGTCTATTGCAACAATAATTATTGCAACGGATAGTTTTTGTTGCAATAGAATGCAATATTACCACAAAATTCCCGTTTGTGGCAATAACCTCCACATATTTCCACAATTTAGTTTTGCTGCAGTAACTACCTTATTTGTTGCAATAGAGGACACGTATTGCAACAAAACACCTTGGCGTTGTAATATGGTGGTCCTATTGCAACAATTTCATGTTGTTGCATGAGGTTGTCACCTTGTTCAAATAGTGACTAGCTAATGCAACAAAAGCAAAAGATCATGGTAATATTTCCAAAAATATTACAATGTTTTCCCATGTTGCACTAAGTATTCATATTGTTGCAAAAAACTAGCTTGTATTGCAACAAAATACTTATTTGTCGTAATAGCAGTTTTGCTTCAACCTCATTGTGTTGCAATAATTATTGCATATTGCGACAAGTTATGTATCCATGGTAAGGTATTGCAACAATCATGATTTTTCCCATTGTTTATAATTTTTTAATCATGATCTAATTAAAATGATGAATTATTTTAGAAAATAACCATAGGTTATTTTATTTCCTTTTATTATGAGGGAAATTATTTAAATGCCTAAGTCATGCTTTGAAACATTGCACCTCACATGTGCACGTCGTGGAAAGCGCATCTAACCAACATATTAAGACTTGTTTGTTGTCAATTTTAGAGACAAACTTAATTTGTAGTCAATCTAGACACTTTTTCAAGAATTATGATATTTTCAACATGGAAAAATTTAATTGGTAAAGGGAAGATTCGAACCCTGAACCTGACATGTGGACATCGCGAATGCGCGGATAATCACCCACTCTACCCTTGGTTTGTTGTAAATAATAGAAATAGATATGTATTGTACTAAGTCTGCACGCTATAATTTTTTTGAGATCATTGGCATCGGACAAGCACATTCCAGTTTAGATTTATACTGAAAACTAGGGAATGTGGCGCGGCATGCGAGAATTATTTTTATCTTAATCCATAATTAGACAGGGGTTGGTGTGATTTTTAGGAGGTGAAATAGAATAAATAGTAAGAGGATAAGAAAGTCGTCGATACATATATTCACAACGAATTACATGCTAGATCGTAGTTGATTACACTATACAACTAAACTGGGGAGGGTCTGCATCGTCTATTATTTTACACAAAAGGGATTGTTGATTCTAGTAGTAGATATAATTGACATACTATATTATCTGAAGACTCCACGTACGTAGGGTAAAGAGGTCCAATATATAGACCAGATCACAGGAGAGGCATATATCACAAAGATTCCAATCCAAGGCATAGCCTGGCGAGTTTGAACATCTTTCCGCATTCGTTAGAAGGTTGGTTCCTACATTAAAGACATCTGAAGCTGATCGTCTGAACATGATTGTAGCTCTGCAATTTTATTAGAGCAATGAGTTAGAAATACATCCACTAAAGGTAGGAATGACATTTGTTCTAAGTTACTTTTCCTGTAGTCTATGCTCTGCAAAATAAAATATATAGAGAGGCTGCACAACCTTATCATACCATGTGTATGGCTGGCAAGGTTCCTCCCAGAATTGCATCGGTATGTATTTAAGGTTCCTTCAATCTTGAAGGGGTATGTATAAATACACTAAGCATTGCACACTTGCAATTAGCATCCGAAGAGTCTTGTGTAGTAGAATCTGTGAGACATTATGGCAGTACCTTTACCCGTAGCATAGCCGGTATGATTTCAGAAGTACCACACTATACAGTGCACTTCTGGCTTTCAAGACAAACGGCCAATGTTATGGCTAGAATCGCGACATAGTTTGTGATAATGTGCCCATATTGTGCATGTATGTGCATCTTGGGACGGCGAACAATGTTGCAGGAGGAAGTTTTCCTTTTCGTCGCATGGAAAAGCTATTTTCTATTTTCCGAGTGCCAAAATCGGGAAGTTTTGTGAAGCAACACCAAATGTTCAATTTAAAAATGCTACTAGACCATTTTTCGAAAATACTAGACAACCTCACATGAACAATGCCCCAACTACGGATTTTAAAAACCTTTTTATCCACCCCTGGTGAAAAAGAGAAATGTTTGCCGAATCGGTAGGAAGTGGGACCGGTTTAAACTACAGGTACATGATCTAATGCTCATGATTTTTAGAAAAAATCATTTTTAGACTCACAATATGATGTTTCTTCAAAGATCCAGTGCAAGTTCTAACGAGGCCCATCCCCTATCTTCATGCCCGCCGTTTTGACCATAGTTTGAAACGGGAAAATTTGGAAACGGGCAAAAACAATTGAAAATGGTCCGAACAAGGTAATCCTTCGTGTGGTGTCATATTGTGTAACATAGTTGCAAGGAAAAATACGAAACTTGGTATATTGTAAATATCTCGAAAAAACCTTCTCAGAAATGACCTATCATGTACGAGGGTTCATGGCTTTCAAGAAAACGGACTAATGTTATAGCCAAAATCGCGACATAGTTTGTGATAATGTACTCATATTGTGCACACATGTGCATCTTGGGATGGCAAACAATGTTGCAGGAGGAAGTTTTCCTTTTCGTTACATTAAAAGCCATTTTCTATTTTCTGAGTGCCAAAATCGGGCGTTTGTGAAGCAACACCAAATGTTCAATTCAAAAATGCTACCACCCTAGTTTTAAAAAATACTATACCACCTTACATGAACAATGTGCCAACCGAGGATTTTAAAACCTTTTTGTCCACCCCTGATCAAAAGATAAATGTCTGCCGAATCGGTAGGAAGTGGGTCCAATTTGAACTACAGGTACATGATCTAATGCTCATGAATTTTAGAAAAAAATAATTTTTAGACTCACAATATGATGTTTCTTCAAAGATCTAGTGCAAGTTTAGCAAGACTCAACCCGTAGACGAAAAATTTCAATTTCAAACCCCTATTGTCAAAACCATAATTCAAAATCTCTATTTACACCTATTAAGGTTTTATATGAAAATATATTATTGTAGTTTTTCCAGAAACTAAAAGTGTTCCATAATGTACTAAAAACATTCTCTGAAATTTTATAATTTCTCTAAATTTTATTTGACTCAATTTGGAATTATGATTAAAAAGATACAAAAGAATTTAAAAAAGAAAAAAGAAAAAACTGGAGGTGGTCGGCCTAGCGAACCCGCCAGGAAAACAGGCCAGCCGAGCAAGCCTCGCACGCTCAGGGAGCAGCCCAAGGCGAGGCCGGGGAGCAACCAAAAAGGTGGTGGCCTATGCGGGTTTGACCCCGGTCCCCGACAAATGGTTAAGAGGGCGCGATAATCTCCTCTATACAAGGTGATATCGGTGGCCAGGTGGTAGACCACCTTGCGGTGGAGGCGAGGTCATGAGGTCATGAGTTCGACCCTGGCCCCTGAATTTTTTGTCCAATAATTTGGTCGGCTGTTTCTGTAGGTCTCACATGTCATAGTTGCCCTTCCTGGTCAACAGGTCAAAACCAACATGGCAAGCAGGCCCCACATGTCATTGGGTAGGAGTATAATTGATAGTCAACAGGTCAACACCATATGGACATGACATGTAAATGTAATTTGACACGTGGATATGACACATATGCAGACACGTCAGCGAAACTTGACATGTGTACGCAACACCTAGATCAACCTGTTGAGGTGGCCATCGGTCTTTCTTAAGTTATCATGAATAGCACCCACGACCATTTAAATTGGACATAGTCGCCCAAAATTAAGGTCATGGACCAGTGATGTCTATGTTATGACAAATAGGTGTAAGCAAGCTATGACCTCCTGATAAAAAAGGTCATAGGTTTTCAGGGTTTGTATCCTCCCAAATGGCCTACGACCAGTTGGTTCGAAATGGTCATAGATCTATGACCAAAAAACTCAGGGTCGTTAAGAAAAGGTCACTAGTCAACACATTTCTTGTAGAGCGACAAATAATTTTGTTGCAATAGACCCAAATCCTTGTAGTGTGTGTTTCTCTTGGACACCTACACTTGGCATTGTTATCTTAGGAATGAATGGTATGGGTAATATGTGCACTGTAAAAATCATGGTTGTCCATGGTTTGGCCAAAAAATTGTGCTAACACACATTAATGATTTGCCAAACTTTGCGTTATTATAACTGGAATTTTCTAGAATCCATAGAACAACATACCAGGTGCTTTAAGTTGTTGTAGGCCCATGTATTTATGCCTTTTACCACCACACTCTTAGGTGTATCACGTTTTAGTAATGACCTAGAGACATGTGAATTCATGTTACGATGCACTGTACAATCTTATGGTGGGTCTCCTGGAATATCTCCATGCCAAGCTTACTCCATCAACAATGCCAACAACTCCAATAGGCCGTACCAATGCATTACAAGACAAAGTGAATCTCTTCCTAAATATGGGTGATATCGGTACCTCCATGAATGGTTTGCTACCTAACACACTAACCTTATGTACGATTAGGTATGAACACAAGAACCTTAGAAATACAATGGGTAAGTTTGAGTTCAAGAATGTGGTAGACACCTCAAGAAGAAGGAAGGAGAAGCAACTTCATGACCCGGATGCTCCGGCCCAATGACTCAGAGCCTCCGGAAAAAAAAGAGGTCCCATACGAAGCACCGGGGGCTCTGACATCCCCTGCCTTGACTACATTGGTCGACATCCCGGGCCCGAAATGCTTTGGCAAAATGATTTGGAGTCTTTGAACAGTAACCGATAACACTCAGAGGAAATCCAGGGGGCTCACATTTCCCATGTTCTACGAGATTTGGAGGGCTCGAGCGCCCTCCCCAAATCACATTGGAGCCTCTAGCCACTACATCCATAGTTGATTACCCCAAGTGCAAGGGATAGTTGTAACACCTATCAATGTGAAAGTAAGAGTATCAATCTGTAAAAGCAAGAAGATAAAGTTATTTGTTTATTCTAACTAGAGTGTCACAATTATAATTACCTATGAACTAGACAAGTTAAATAAACAAATGAGATTTATTTGGTGATGTTTAAAACTGAAAGAAAAATGCCAAAAGTAAACATGCAAAATATTAAAGAAGATTTTATCAGAGATGGCCCAGTCCTCCAAGTTTCAAGAGGACGGGCCAAATGTTTGTTCTCGTAGAAAAAGTGTTCCCAAGGACTTCATGTATTTACTTAGCACATAGATTTCCACATAAAGAAATAAAGAATGCATGGTAAAATATGTTATCAATTTTTATTCTTACTAGATGGAGCCAAATCTAGGTGAACCCGTATAAACGTGGAACTACACCCTAATGATTGGTCCCAAGGATATTTTCATGCGAAATTAAGGGATTCATTAAGACACGAATGCCCAATGAACTATTGCTTGTTTTAGGTATGTGATCAAGAATCCCAATATTGCAGGTCCAAGAATTAGGATACAATTTATGTCATCTCTGGCCATCCCTGCCCTATTTCTTACTCTAAGTTGCATCCCTATGAACCCGTCATTACTAAGGAAAAAGCTTTCCCGTGGCGCTTCGATTTTTGTTACCCATGGCGCACCATAGGTCTGCCAGTAAACCTGTGCCACGAGTAAAACTTAGTCGTGCCACAAGTACATTATTTGATTTTTTATGGAAAACACCCTAATTTTGAGAAACAAAAGAAATTGAGTCCTCATCGCCCCTGTCGCCTCGCCGGAGCTCCAGCGCGGAGGCCGCGGCCACGACCTACCACCGCAAGGAGGTGCGGGAGGTTATGGCCATGTCGGTGAACACCACAGGTGGTCTAGACGAGGACGTCAGTGCGACAAGGGAGAGGAGGTGGTGGTGGTGACAAGGTGCATGACGATACGGGGCGCAGTAGGCAGCGGCGGCAACCACCACATCGCAGAGGAGGATGCGGGGAATAGGGAGGGAGGAGGAAGAGAAGAGGGAGGGAGGAGGGTGAGAGGGAGGGAGGAAGAGAAGAAGGGAGGAAGAAGAGAAGAAGGGACGAAGAAGAGAGGGAGGGAGGAAGAGAATAAGGGAGGAGGAAGAGAGGGAGAGAGGAAGAGAAGAAGAGAGGAGAAAATGTGCAGCACCCTTAACTATAGGGTATGAAATAGTGTGGTGCGCCACGGGTATGCTTACTACATGTGGCACACCACTATGCCACGAGCCATGGATAAGGGGGGCACCTCCGCCCAGCCGGGGCAAAACTTACCCGTGGCGCATGCACCCCAAATAGATGTGCCACGAGTATAGGTGCCCCACGGATATGTGATCTACCTATAGTTGTTTTTCTAGTAGTGTATATAGGTAAAGTAACATACAGTCGATGTTCATATATTTCCATCATAAAGCCACAATAAAATATAAACATGACCACATACACATAATATACTACATAAAAATCATGGTTAAAACATCCTATGCCCTCGAGAACATGGAGAACTACACACAAATGCGAGACATCAGTGTATATGTTGATGGAGACTTGATGGAGAGGTGTAGACCGAGGAGGATCTGATGATAGTGGTGGAACCCACGACCACGGCGATGGGTGGTAGCAATGCGGCTATGGTCGTGACGGGCGGTGATTGCCATCTCTAGGGTGCGATGACCTTTGGCCTCCTTCTTCCCCGGTCTTAGTTCTAGTGTGTAGATGTTTCCCCTCTATGTGCGGCTGCGAAGGGAGAGACAAATTCAGAACAATGGTTCGCTTCTTTAAATAATAGAGTTTCCCATCAATATATATAGTATTGATCATTGCATTTTTGCCATGGGATTCATGGCCCTTTGATCCAAGGGCTCTTGGAAACCACTAGACCTTTACTAGAGCTTTTGTCTGTCTGTATAGTCGACTGAACCGACTCATCATCGAATCCATAAATTATGGCAAGAGATTGAGTTGATCCTGTCATCCACTTTCAGACTCCTGTAATGTAGTTTTGGGCCATCGGTAATCCCGTGATTCTTGTGCATACCAAATTTAATTGAGACATTATCTATATAAACATTCATTACCTTGAAAGTCCCCAAAACTTTCGTGTTGAGTGTTTTTCAGTCTGACTCCATATTTTGGTCGTTGTGTGGCTATCTTTGAAAATAGTTCTTGAGAGATAGATTTCGGGTAACTCTGAATTTCATCGTAACCAGGGGATTCTTTGTGATTTATCCAATATCCATGTAATTATTACACACCAAAGTGTAAAACAAGTTATTGTGCGCTTTGAAAACTATCAATAGGTTAGTCCCAATATATATAATAAAAATTGCTACATATGAAGAATTTTATCATAACAAACTTAGAATAGGGTGACTAGCGGGAGCGCGCTCTTTAGCAAGCGCGCGTTTCGGCCGCAGCGCGCACGTTTCCGGCCGCTCGGTAGTGCGCGTATTTCTGGCCGCACGAGAGCCCGACACGCCGCGCGTGGAACTTCACCAGTGCGTATTTCCCGATCGCTCGACAGCGCGTGTATTTCCGGCCGCATGGCAGCGCGTGTATTTTCAGCCACACGGCAGCCCGACACGTGGCTAGCTGCTCATGTAGTGCACGCGACGAAAGGCAATTCCACGCAGTGCAATAAGACAGTGCACGAGCGGTGCAACTCGTTTACTGTCGACCGAAAGCAGTGCAACACAGTACAATAAGGCAATACATGGACCGTGCACTCCAAGAACATCGCGTGGTGCACTGCGACCATAGGCAGTGCAACACTATACAAAAAGGGAGTGCATGGACGGTGCACTGCCTGAACACCGCGGAGTGCACTACGACCGAAGGCAGTGCAAGGCACTACAATGAGATAGTACACTGCCAGGACACCGCGCGGTGCACTGCGAACTAAGGTAGTGCAACACAGAACAACAATGCAATGCATGGACGGTGCACTGCCTGGACAGTGCGTAGTACACTGCCTGGACACCGCGCAGTGCACTGCGAACTAAGGCAGTGCCACTACAAAAAATGTGCTAACTGGTGACCCCAAATATTGGTCATAGAAAGGTCATAGTAATCTATCTATGACCTTTTTATAACCAATAGCATTAAGTCACATAGCGAGCGTCACTATAGACAACTGATGACCTTTTTTTTGAATTGGTCATGGACACCTATGACCAAAATAGATGGTCATGGAACCTATGACCAAAAAATTTGGTCACGTGATATCTATCCTTCCACGTCAGATCCTACATGGCCAATCCTACGTGGAAAATCAGTGACTAATTGAAAAGGTTGTAGATCAAAATCAGCACAGTCCAGTTCAGTGCTTTACATGGGCCAAGCCCAATAATTGTTGCATTTTCTTATCTGGGCCATAGCCTTTTATAGTGCAATTCTTATCTGGGCCATAGCCTTTTATAGTGCAATTCTTTTTTGTCTGTAGCCTTCAAGGTCGTCTCATTTTTGGTCCATGAATTTTCTAGTGTACATTTCCTTTTTATTTTCAGGGTACATTTCTTACTATTGTTTGGGTTGTGGCCTCTTTTAGATCCAGTAGAGGCCTTTCAAACAGCACGCCAGAAACATTTCCAACATATAAATTCAAAATAGCGATAGTATCACACCACATTTGAACTCACATCATCACAAGTATACAGGAAAATTCAAAATAGCGACACAACAGATAACCAAACACACAGCTGATAAAGACAACACAACATATTTCACTAGTGGATGTGTATGCATGGAGTGGATCTTCATACTCCTCAATAGGGCCCTTGTCGCTTACGTAGATACCATCCAAGTACTTCCATATCCTTCTTCATATGGCATTTCTATCAAACATACAAGCAGATAAAAACTAGCATAAGTGATATGAATTGGATAAACTAGCACATTTGGTAGTAGTGTTCTTAATCAGCAAATATTGTAATAAGCTAGCAACTAAAATTCACTATAACAAGCTAGAAGAATATCTGGTGATAAGCAAATATTGTCCAAATTCTACACAGAAACATGACCCACTAACAAGTATACCAAGTTGGTCACATGAACCTATCATCTCTACTTACAACATCTAATTCTGGCAAAAGGAATTAGATACTGATTGGATAGCACGCAATCAGAAAATAAGAAACCGCAGTATTTTCATGAGCTACTTCCACATCATCACTGAATTACCAAAAATAAATGTACTCCCTCCGTCACAAAATAAGTGATATGGTTTTATCCAGATATGCATGTATATAGATATATTTTAGTGTGTATATACATTCATATCTAGACAAAATCATGTCATTTATTTTGGGACGGAGGGAGTATAAGACGTTACAGAACTAACCTTGTCAATTCCAATCCCTTACAGCAGAAACGGAGATCATACCCTGAGAAACACTAATGTGCACCAGCATCAATCAGAAGCAGTAAAACTGAGCAACCATATAAATATAGGGGTTATTAATCCTGCTATTACAGAGTGGACATATGGACATGCCTTTTCAGGACAATATATGTACAATTCAATTTGAGCAATAAATAAGCAAAGGTTTTCCCTCTAAGCAGCACAAAGATGACTGGAGAAAGAGGAATGATGGATGGGAAATGCAGACATACCTGCCAAGAAGACGAGAACAACGGTAGTGCCAACTACAAGGAAGATGCATGAGCCTGGACAACCTCCTAGCAGCAGTGAAGGAGCACATAGTTAGCAAAAACAAGGCTTTCAATCTCTATTCAAAACCCTTGTGACTAAGAAATAAATAACAGTAAAACACTACATGAAGACATATCGTATACAATAAGACATCTTACAGAACAAGCATAGTCAATAGAAGCACCACATATGAGCATGTGCATGCTGAAACATAAACAACACATCAGAATAAGCTAGTCCACAACCAGCTCCAAGCATAAACCTGGAGCACCCGTGGAGCTCCCTGCCTCCCTATGCATAACAAGGAGCATACAATCAGAAAAGGACGAACATCTACTGTATGCACACAGCTAGCTTATAAAATGGAGTATGGCAAAATTATCAGACTTTAAAAGTTGATATATGACTAAACATGGTAGCATATATGACTAAATGAATTCTCTATTTTCGTTTATAAAAGCGGCATTATTAGGAAGCACTAGTCACTAACCCATGCATCTGCACGGGCTAGTTTAAGGAAGGCATGGACATATATACAGTAATATATAAAATTCTTGCATATCTCACAAATTCGAATACATTAGAATACTTATATAAAGATATATTTGAATATTAGAACACTTAATATAGTATGCACTCCAGTTCGTAGGGCCAAAACGTGTACATTGTTTCCATTTGCTATTGATTAGGCAACATAAGATTACCAGGCCAGAATCTAAATTTTAGACTTTGAAGTATATAAAATGTAATTGTTGAATCTAATTTAGAAGTCTTATGAAAATCCTAAATGCAAGTGATACTAGACATAAGACAAAAGCACGATTCTTTCTTGAGGAAACAACCTCTCAAGGTATATCGCATTAGTATGGAGGACTGCTAGTGCATTGGTTCTAACAGACTTGCGGTAAAAGTATAATAGGAATATATGCGTGGACAAGCATTCTACCCTGAGCAAGACAAACTTTATGAAAAACTCATAGTACATTGCTCATAGCACAGCTAGCAGGAGAAAAAAATTCCATGGCTGCACAGCCAGTAGGCAATGGCCTTTCTCGACAAAGTAAAATAGCAATCTCGTGTATAGGTTAATCATTGTATGCTATTCCTAGCAAGATGGACATTGCTGTTTTACAGCTCTAACCCTGCAAAAAAAGGAGTATGGCTTACCAAAGTGAACCACTGACCAAAATGAAATCAGTAACTCCATGTGCCAAACAGAAAAAAAATGAAAGAATAAGATACATGCAGTTAGGAGATATTCCTATAAAGAGAATCGATGTCATACTCTACTACAGCTATCATGATTTTTGCTACTCACCTGATAGATGATAAAGGAAAACTCATTGAGTAAAATCACGATGATATGATACATTGCCTTTGTTTTAGCAGCTAGCTTACCATATACCAACACCTAAAAATAGGTGGAAGGAGAACAAACATTATGTGCTTCCTAACCGGTACAAATGGCATAACTTGAGTTGCAATCACAACTAAGAACAAATGGTACGAAAGGTATAACCGGTACAAATGGTATAACTTTCACTAAATCTGGAACAGATTCTGTTTGTAAATTTGAGCACATCATCATAATGGCTTGAATTAACATAAGAAAAAAAGAACATATCAAGAACCTTTGCTGATACACAATACATTGCAGACAATTCTTGCACACCATATCTAGATAAATAAGAAAAATCTCTGGTAAATAATAAACATCAGGGGTTTTTAACAAACAGACAAAAACGAATGGTTAATACAATTGAGAAATGTACTGTGGGAAGAGGTGACCTGAGTCGGGACGTGCAATGTGCAATGAATCGTGTACATATTTGTTTCCTTAAAATCGTGTAGAGCATATACTTCATACTCCTGGTTGGATGCTAACATCCTGAAAACATCATGGTAAGACAATTATTGTTGGGGTTGTCATAGTAACAAATTAAGGACAGCCATGTGTTCTTTAGCCAACAATGTTCACAGTTTTGTAGTACATCAAACAGAACTTACAATATTTTTCACTTTATAGTATTAGCAGTTAATTGCAATAAAGGTTGTGAATTAATAAAATTATAGAGCTCTTCTGTAAGAATTTACACTAACCTAATAGCTAAACAGTCAAGGACACGAGACCAAAATACACCTAAATGAGCATGAGATAGAAACCATCACCACGACCACGAGCTAGAAACCATCACCACAAGCACTACAGCGCAAAACCTAGCACCATCTCTGCTGCCCTTCCCTCCACAAGCAAGCAACCGTCGGGAAACCCAACAGGAATAGGTAGATAGGAGCGTCCCGAGATTAGACTCACCAGAGATCCGTAGGCACCCTCGAGCCTCTGGGCGAAGTTCTCGGCTGCGGCGGCCTGGCGCTGCCTTGCCACCCTATGTGCCTCGTCCTCCCCCTCCTCCTACAGGTCGAGGAACGGGAAAGGGGGTTGAGTTCTACCTCAAGGAGCACTTAGTGATGCACAGTGGAGAGATCCTGGCGCACTGTGGCTACCTGCAGATGCGATCCGACCACGAGCACGACATGGAGCTATAGCCATGTTCTCCCCCACCCCCAGTGCGTCTTGCGGCTGTGCGGCGCCGTGCAGCACCACGAGTGGGGCAGAAATGGGGATGCCACGCCGAAGAGAGAGAGGGTGGGGCGCCATGCGCCTAGCTCTGGATGAGCACCCTCATCGACAAAGCCCAGCTCTTCCTTGCTCTCTACTGGATGAACTCTGGATCACACGCGGCGGCGGGAATGGCGGGTGGCCACTGCTGAAAGGTCGGAGAAGACTACATGGCGAGGACGTGGAGACTGATGAGGGAGGAGGGGAGGAGCGGCGGTACGCGGCGAGGAGTGTGGTTGGTGGCGAGACTGCGGTGGGGGATCAGATCGGCATAGAGGATGGTGGGTGGCGGCGGGGGACTACGGAGATATGGGTTAGGGTTAAAGGGGCGGGGGATTGGATCGAAATAGTACTATGTGCGCGGGGATGGGGCGGTACTAAGCTAAATTTTCGTTTGGTTGCGCGGGAAACAGTTCAGTTTCATGTTCCGCGGGCATGTTTTGGCGCAGTACTCTGAATTTATCTAACTTGTACCTAGATACTCAGGTCCCATATTGTATGGCTTTGTTTAAGATGGGTCATATTTTTTTTGATGAATTACTCTTTATTTAATCTAAAATCATAGTATAGGCGTAAGTTGGATTATATTTTCTCTGTCTGGAAATAGAAATAAGTGACTTACGCATGTATCTAGACATATTTTAGTATATAGATACATCATACATGCAAATTTACATAAATCCAAATCCTGGGAGTACTCATTTAATGTGTATTAAAATTTCATATCATTCGGTATTTAAAGTTAATAAATATGGGTACTGCGATAAAATTATATTCATATTTTCTAAAGTTTGTAATGCAAAATTATCTTATAATAAGAGATCGCTAATGCAAGGATCATATACGACATGCATACATGTAAATATTTATTTATTTCACAGTTAAAAAATGTTCTCGTATTCTGCAGAATGACATGAAGGTCCCATTTGTAAGTGATAGAAAATTAAATTTCATTGTAGGTCCCACGCAAATGGACACTTCACATGACACAGGTGAATTGCTTAGATATTTATACAGCCATCACTTTGTACGTGAAAATATATTTTTATTAACAGTTAGGACCATTTAAATTGATCATAATCGCCTAAATAGAAGACTCTCAACCATTGCTATCCACCTGTGACCATTTTGTACTAGGAAATTAAGACCTTCTTAACAAAATTGGTCGTAATTCGTCTAGGTCTGGATCCTCCCAAATGCCTTACGACCATTTAGTTCATAATGGTCATTGATATATGACAAAAAAAACAATGGTCGTTAAGAAAAGACCACTAGTGAGCATATTTTTTATAGTGTGCAACTGGACAGTGCGTAGTACACTGTCTGGACACCACGTAGTGCACTGCGAACTAAGGCAGTGCAACACAGACCAACAAGGCAGCGCATGGACGACGCACTGTCTGGACAGTGCGTAGTACACTGCCTGGACACCGCGCAGTGCACTGCGAACTAAGGCACTGCAACACAGAACAACAAGATAGTGTATGGACGGCGCACTACCTATACAGTTCGTAGTACACTGCCTGAACACCGCGCAGTGCACTGCGAACTAAAGCAGTGCAACACAGAACAACAAGACAGTGCATGGACGGCGCACTGCCTGGACAGTGCGTAGTACACTGCATGGACACCGCGCAGTGCACTGTGAACTAAGGTAGTGCAACATAGAACAACAAGGCAGTGCATGGACGGTGCACTGCGTGGACAGTGCGTAGTACACTGCCTGTACACCGCGCAGTGCACTGCGAACTAAGGCACCGTGTACTAGACCAAAAGACAGTGCAACCTACGCATCAAAGGAAGTACGAGAAAAAAGTCCGTCGAAACATATCAACAATGGATCTTATTTTGAAGATCTGGACGTGAGTAGCAAGGCTGTGAAAATGGATATCGATTTGGACTCTCCGTTTAAAAGATATCACAGTTTTCATGTTCAAATCTACAAAAAAAAAGGAAAAAAGGACCCGCGACCCTCTCCGCATCCACCACGTGTCGCACCGGAGAAGGCTGGTACAATGCGTGAGGCACTTCGCGCCCGCCACGTGCAGGCAGCAGCAGCGTCGCGGAGCGTACTCCCACGAGGGCGTCTTTTTTCTAGCGTTTTCGAACTTAGAAATACATAGATATGCCGTATTAACATCCCAAGCTTAATGGATTTTGAAGTTTGTAAATGGGAAAAGAAATGGTTTTTGAAGTTTGTTAACATCATCTTCGAGCATGTAAATGAGAAAATAAATGGATTTTGAAGTTTGTTATCATAGTTACAAAGGTTAGTATGATCACACCTACTCAAAGTATAATATTCATTACTAAGTAAAGAGCATCAATAAATCATTATATGAAGTAATAAAGAACATAAACTTCAAGAATGTATAGCAATAAGAAATCATGCATTACATTACCTTTTCAAAGTACCATGGACAATGATTCAAACTAATGTATTGTGAAAGATGTGCATGTGTAAAATATAAGTAAAGCTCATGCAAAAAAAGAAACTGTTCCCATGTATTGGTCAAGAAAGATTTTTAAGTGACAATGCAAACTAGTATCCACACCCACAATTAGTATCTACACATACGTTTTTCCTTCTATGATGGGAAAACCACATTTCATGTCACACACACTTTTCGGTTGCATAAGGGGAGAACCAAGAATAGAGTAAGTAGACTAAGTAAAAACTGGGTCCTTCCTGAATAGAGTAAAAGAATGGGTAGTCATTTCCATCCCCACATAAGCAAGATTAATTTTGAAAAAGATGGATTTCCCATTTTTTGAGGAAAATGATTATAATCTACTTATTCTCGACATTATACGAGTAAATGTTTTGTGTGTTGTTTTTTATATGGTGATTTTATGGTACATAATAAAGAAAGGGAATGAGTGGCTTTCAAAAAATATATGAAGAGGGATAAACCAAACTAGGATATGAATGCATCCGACAAAATGTTATGCATTTCCATAAATGAATGGATTGTATGTGTATCTAGGATAAATATGTTTTAGTAAACGTAAAACAAAATGCCTACAACGGGATGTGCTGTGGAGGCGGTACACACAACAATATTGTCAAATGATATCATAGTTTGTGTAAAACATGCTTAAATATTTTCATATTTCTCAAGAATCGCAATATATGTAAAATACGCTCTTAATTATTTCATGTTTATCTAGATATTATAGTTTTACATAAAATCTTAAATATTTTATATTTATATAAAATATAGTATAATTAGGACAAGTTCAGAGTAGCTGACATCTCACGATGATAGGTCTAAGAAATGGGCGAGGTGCAATTGCATGGCATGCAGCACGTCATGGCTAACAATGTAAAAATACACACCAAATGATTTAATATAACACAACCACAAAACTAGATAGTGATTTCACGAAGAAACGGACCAATAACCTAACAAACAGAATCTATATTTCTAGAAGTAGCACATTGAACAATAAACATTTGATGATGCTCTAGAAACTCACTTAAAATAGTGTGACATGAGTGGTGGCGTTATATGCGAAACTATGATGTCAACAAACATTACATGAAACACACTTCACAAAAGTTTCCATACTTATCCAAAAAAGTTAAGTAAGATAAGTTCAAGGGATTGGCATCACATGGTGGTATAAAGATCTACCACCACCACTACAACATCGTGTAGTAAGCACATGGTGCTGCAATCCACGGCCCATGAATCATCATATGTCCGAGGGTAAGTCTACCTCCCCGATATCATAAATCTCACATCATGTTGCTCTTTCGTTTTGCACAGATTTCCGCCTAGGACTTGCTTTTGTGTTCTAGGGGGACATCTCCACTGGTAACATGCAAAAAAGTGGAACATTAAGTACCAATATCTCATCCTCATGCTTCTCCCACAATTTTCAGATGTCCGAAAGGCTTGTTGTAGAAATGTGTACCATCCTCCCCCTCCCAATACATTTGTGCATCCGGTATGTTTGTTGCTAATGATTAGTTTACCATTTGACACTTCTTAGCTGCTCCCGATGTCTACGAATCATGTAGAAAATAGAGAAAATAAGGGGAAATGCCCCAAGAAAATTTGTTAGTTTCTAGAAAAAAGGATGTATTAGAGTATCTCTAACCCATCCCAAAAAACAGTTAGAGTACTTTTTTTAGTCCTCTAACGGCCGAAGCCACAACTAGCCGAAACCGCAAAACTGGTTAGAGGACTTTTTATAGGATACCTCCCCCTAAAATCTACCCCCTCTCATATATTTACTCCGCGGCTTCGGCTCGGAGTAAAAATCCCCACTGACACTGCTGCTCACCGACACGTCGCAATGCCGCTCAGATCCCGCTGAAGCATCATTCCTTCCACCTTAGCACCAGAGATGGCCGCTTCGTCCCACCGTTGTTCTCCTCCACCCATAAGTAGTGACTTTCGGGGTAGCCGCACGCGTAGGGGCCAATCTAGGGAGCTGGCAGACCTTCCGCCGCCATCGACACCGCACGACCGTTACCACGGCGTGCAGCAGTGGCCCGGGGGACTTGGGTGTGAGAAATCACCGACCGCAACACCATCCGCCGGATCTGGCTGGGGACTTTCCAGTCGGCGCGGCCAGTGGCGTGGGCGCACAACGTTGAGAATGTTCGGCTCCACGATAGCGCGTGTGGCGACTTGAACTTCCCCTTACACTGGTAGAAAAAGGGTCTTTGGTCTAGCGCCCAAATTCTATTGGTCCCAGTTCGTTTCCTTAATCGGGACCAATGCCAGGCACCGGTCCCGGTTCATGTCGCCTGGGCATTGGTCCCGGTTCATCTCTAAGCCTTGGTCCCGGTTCGTGGCATGACCCAGGACCAATGCCACTGCGACGCACACATGACGCTCTGCGGAGCATTGGTCCCGGGTCATGCCACGAACCGGGACTAAAAACCCTGCGACGGTTCGCAATCCGGGACAATCTAAATTAATTCGTGGCAGAAATTAATTCGAGACAAAAATTAATTCGAGGCAGAAATTGAATTGATCAGTATTTTTGAAAAAATCTTCCACAAATTAATCGGGACAAAGATCTAAATCGAGACATTTTATTAATTCGACCACAAATTCTTTCCAAACAAAGGTGCGATTTTACAAATTTTCCTAGTCGACAATTTCACTTCCGCTGCCGCTGTCCTCCGAGCCGCCGGCTTCCTCGTCGTCGTCGGACGGAACCTCCACGATTTTGGCACTGTTCGGGAGACGGAGCTCCTCTGCATTGCCCTGGCTAATCCATCTAGCCAGTTGTTCTCCCTCACGGAGAACTGAATTCTCCTGGAAGTTGGTGCTTCAATGCTTCCTCTAAGATCTGCGGTGACTAGCCACTGTAGGTCTCCTCCTGGGGGTCCTGGAAGTTGAGCTCCAAGAAACTCCGGGTGCGGGCGTCCCAGTAACTCTGACAGTGAATCCAGATCCCTCTCGAAGATCAGCTGACCTCCGTTTCCCAACTGGTAAAACTTGCTAAACTGAGTCTCCATCTACAAGAATTTAGGATGAGGAAGTTAGTGAAGTGATCAAGTGTGTCAAATTTTAAGTAGTAGTGTAAGAATTTTGAGTAACATGAATTTTTGAGAAAGAATGAATTCACAAGGATAAGAGAGGAGATAGTTTTTCATAAATACCCACTTTGGTTTCGAAACTAAGTTTTTGTTCGGACGTCCATTCTAACTAGGGTCTCCTATGGTCAGGATGGCTCTGATACCAAATTGTCAACACCCAGATTTTTAATCCCAGATGCCCGTTATGCCATACCTCGCAATCCCAGGATTACCCCTTTTGCGAGACATAACGGATTGGATATCACATTACATCATCCATTACAAACCATACATAAGGTCTTACACAAATAAGGATCTCATGATCCAGTCTTAATACAACAAGCAACGGAAATAAAAGATAAGCGTAGCGGTGGGGTCCATCTTTAGGGGCATAGGCAATGCTGACGAAGACAGATAGTCCTAGTTATCATAGTCGTCCTGTTGGCCATCATCTTGATAATCTCCTTCATAGTCTGGCCATAGTAATAGCCAGGGACAAAAGCCATGAGTACTCTTTAAGTACTCGCAAACTACCACTAACAAGTACTATACTTCTAAGTTAAAGTGCTAAATCCAAGTTTAACTATAAAGTTAAGTTGGAAACCTAAGCTGAGTTCAGAAGCAAAGAAAGATAAAATAAAGCTTTAGAATCACTTAAGTGGGAAGCTAATGTCATAAAAACAACCCTGTTGTGGTCAAGTCAAGATTCATCATTCATTTCAAAGTACTTAGAAAACATCTGACAACGAAACAGTATGGCCATTCCAACTATCCATAACCGCGGACACGGCTATTCGAATAGTTTGACACTCTGCAGAGGTGGTACACTTTCACCACAAGATTCGATACATCTGTCAGGGATAACCCTGAATCATCATACTTAGTATGCATATAATCAAACATAACCTTCCCTTTACACACTCTAGTATAAGCACCTCTCCTATGAGCATGGCCTCCCAACCATGACCATCAGTCATCTTGGGCACTGCATAGGTGGACAACATTGAGAGGTAGCCTCAGCTCCAACCTCTCCCGTGAGGGAACTAATACTAACGCATATAAATTTCTAGCTAAGCCTTACCCAATTCAGGTAATGTGGTTGTACGGTAATTTTGGAATGGTATCGCATCCGAATCCAACCATCAGTTTTATAAAAGGGTTAAGGCTCATACCTCAACATTTTCATCATCATCAACCATTTGTGTTTCTCAACACATGTCAAAACATCTCAATAGAATTACTCTTCATTCCAAGGTTTTCATAATTCATTTTCACCGAGTGTTCCCATCTAAAGTGACTCAAGTTTTGATTCACTCTAAAATACTAAGTTAAGAGTGTTCACTAAGGTGTAAAAGATGGATTCAATCTCATGCCATAGAATGGCATCTTAAGGTTTCTAAATAGGTCAAGTTTTATACTTTTTATGCTACCTTCAAAACAAGTAAAGAACTTGGTATAAGTTAAGAGAAGTAAAACTGGAAATTAAGACTTGTGGTACTAATAGTCAAAGGGGTGTGATCAAAGTATGCTTAAGGCATCTTTGATAAACCATCTAGTTTGATCCTAACTTGCTAAGCACTAAACTTGCAAGTGTTAGATTGCACTATTAATGGTGGCTTGCACTTAGATAGTGCTAGCTTGCTAATAGTAGCTTTCCTTGGGTAGTGAAGTGGTTGAAGTTTTCTTCTTCTTCTTGGTAGAACTCCTCCTCCTCGAAAGCTTGGTCGGTACTATCGTCTATAAATACAACGGGAGTACAAATCACCAAACAAATACTTAACTAGGCTAAGTAACATTCTAGGACACACATTTGATGATCTATTATCATCACAAGCATCACAAGTTTAATTTAATAGTTTCATCCTTTTTATTTTAGAAAAGTAATTTCTACTCATTGAAAAATTAACTAAAATTTAATATTCTCCATTTAAAATATGGGATCATATTTACACATGTCATCACCACATATCTTAACACATGGGAGTGAGAATTAAAGGTTGGATCACTATTGCTTTGGTTTAAGTTCATTATTTAATGATTTTTTTTAGATAATTATTTAATGATTTAAAGTGACTAGAAATGCCTATATAGCATTATTTTGGTACTAGTCCAAAGTCACTGCATGTAAACCTTAATATTATTACATATTTAGATAGATATGATGAAATGTGATTTTTGAGAATTGGAATCAACTCAAAAGCTAACTTGGTTGATTTTATAAAAATGTTGCAAGTTGCAAATACTTCTATTTTGTTATTTTTATTAGGAGAGATCTATAACTCTAATTGAATTAAATCCAACGGGCTTGGATAGATCATCTTAATACCTTTCAGGAAAAATTTGTTTCATGCAATTTGGATCTGCAAAACTCCCAGAATTGAATTTTAAACTAATGGACAGAAACTAGATTTAACTAAAAAGAAAAATCCAGATTTGAACGGTTGGGCTAGCGCGGGAAAGAACTTGGGCCGGCCCAGTGGCACTCCGCGGCGCGGGGCTCAGCTGACAGGGGGTCCCGCTTGTCAGTGGTTCTTAACACGCGAAACGTTACGCGCGCTGTGGGTCGTGGGATTAGAAGGGGGATCTACGGCTGAGGGTCGTCGTCGACGACGAACAGGTCGCCGGCGAGCTCGAACCCTAGCGGCTCGGTGGGGGTCTGCTGGGGACGTACCAGGGCTCCAGCGATGACGGCGAGGTGGGCAAACGAACTGGTGGTCGACGGCGAGGCGAGGCGCGGTTGCGGCGGAGCTTGGGGTGCCCTAAATCGCAGGCGCCCTTCTCCTCTAGAGGCGGCCTGCTCCGGTGAAATTCTGGCGAGCTGCTGCTCCCCTTGCTCCAGCTAGAGGTGCGTGAGGTTCAGTGAGGTGAGGGGAGTGGAGTGGTGTGCGGTTAGAGGCATGGCTAAGGGTGGCGATCGACAGGTGGTCTCCTGGTGGTGCTCTAGGAAGTGAATGCGGCCGTAGGGGCGGTGGTATGCGGTCTAGGCGAGGTGGCGCTCTGGGCGGCATAGGCGGCGGTGTCCACGGCGAGCGGTGGCTGGGGTGAGTTGGGCGGCCAGCGGGGGTGTCTGGGGTGTTCCCCAAGTTGTGGCGGAGCGGTGGGCGCGGGCTGCGGCCAAGGGGCGGTCTGTGCGAGCGGGGACAGAGCATGCTCTGTGGGCGGTGTCGGCATGGTCGACCAGCTCCGGGCGCGGCGGTTCCTGGCCGCTCTGCCCTCTGTCTCTGGCCTAGGGCTGGTTGGACGGTGGAGGTGGACCACTGGCGACGTGCTAGACATGGCGAGAGAGGGGGAGATGGTCTGCTGCAGCGGGGCAAGGTTTGGCCGGCGAGCATGTCCTCGGGTTGGCAGGGCATGGCTGCTAGGGGGTAGGGGATGGGTGCTAAGGGCCTGGTTAGATCAAGAGGGGACAAAGAGATTAAATGGAGATCAAATGGGGCAAAATCCTGTTCAAAACAGTGAGCTATGATTTAGAGTTTAAACCTGCCTGCCAAGTGTTTGATTAAATGGCCGCAAGAAATAAACTTTTGAATTTTGGTTTCAAATTTTTTGAGTGATCTCCACTGGTTCTAGGTAGTCTCTGGTTGCAAGGGTTTTGAAAGTGGAGCTCAAAAAGATGGTTTTCGAAATAGGGGTGATCTATGCATATGCATTGGATTCAATTTTCAAATGCCATTTAAAATAAGTAAAAGAATGTTTTTAGCAGATCAAAAGGTGGGCCTTGGTACCTCATTATGTGTACTAGCAAGGGGTATAAATATCATGAATTGTTTCTGTTAAGAAATGAGTGCTAGGAACACTCAAAGTAGTGTAGTGGATTAAAATGGCCAAAATGACCATTCCTCCTTTTTAATTCTTTTTTATTTGATTTTCTTTAGGAAAAGTTTGGGAATGTTGTAGACGATGTTTAATTCACCTAAGAAACATTTTACAAGTAAAGAATCACAGAACCAAGGCAATTCAAATCAATTCCTATTTTAAATGCTCACACACATGAATGCTTTCATTTTTAATTTGGAAAAGTTTTTGTTAACCCCAAAATTGATGATTTAGATCTTGATAAGCTTGGATTGAAGTTTTGGGATGTTACAAGAGCTGCAGCCACAGCACCTGGCTAGTGACTCTATGTATCTACAACCTTCCTCCTTGGTTGTGCATGAAGCGGAAGTTCATTATGATGCTAGTGCTCATACAAGGACCAAAGCAACCCGGCAACGACATTGATGTGTACCTAAGACCATTAGTCGATGAACTTTTGCAGTTGTGGGCAGAACCAGGTGTAAAGGTGTGGGATGAGCACAAACAGGAGCCATTTGACCTACGAGCGTTGTTGTTTGTAACCATCAATGATTGGCCTGCTCTTAGTAACATTTTAGGAGATAAGACTAAAAGTACATATTTGGATAAATGTAAGAAGGTTGTGTACCTGGGGTGTCGTAAATTTCTTCCGACCAATCATCAAGTAAGAAAGAAAGGCAAGCATTTCAACGGTGAGGCAGATTACTGGAAAAAGCCTAAGCTCCCTAAATGTGCTTATGTATTTGGTATGGTGAAGGACCTAGAAGTAATCTTTGGAAAGAGTCCTGGCGGTCAATCTGTTCCGAAAGACCCCATTACCAGACACACGTCTATGTGGAAAAAGAAATCTATATTTTGGGAGCTTGAGTATTGGAAAGACCTAGAGGTCCGTTCTTCAATTGACGTGATGCACGTGACGAAGAATCTTTGCGTGAACCTGCTAGGCTTCCTAGCGTGTATGGGAAGACAAAATATACACCAGAAGCACGGGTGGACCAGCAACGTATCAAAGACCCATACAACAAGCATATTGATAAAGAACGTGAATACTTAAGCAGCTACGCTCTTACCAAAGCAGAGAAGGAAATATTTTTTGAAGTCCTTTACAGTATCAAGGTCCCGGCTGGCTTCTCATCAAATATAAAGGGAATAATAAATATGACAGAGAAAAAATTTTAGAACCTGAAGTCTCATGATTGCCACATGATTATGACACAGTTGCTTCCGGTTGCATTGAGGGGGCTTCCACCGGAAAATGTTCGATTAGCCATTGTGAAGCTATGTGCATTCCTCAATGCGATATCTCAGAAGGTAATCAATCGAGAAAGTCTAGAAAGGCTACAGAAGGATGTGGTCCAATGTCTTCTCAGTTTTGAGTTGGTGTTCCCCCCGTCCTTCTTCAATATTATGATGCATCTCTTAGTTCACCTAGTCGAACAGATTTCCATTCTCGGTCCTGTATTTCTGCACAATATGTTCCCCTTCGAGAGGTTCATCGGAAGATTAAACAAATATGTTCGTAACCATGCTAGGTGATACATTGCAAATGTATCTATAATTTTTGATGTTCCATGCTTGGTTTTATCTACTTTCTTATGTTTTGTCCACACTTTGGAGTACTTTTCATATGATTTCTTGGACTAACCTATTAACAAGAGCCACAGTGCTAGTTGCCTGTTTTCTGCTGTTTTTGGTTCCAAGAAAGTCAGAAAATCAATATTCTCGGAATTGGACCGGACAAAAGCCAAAGTCGATATTTTACCGGAAGACTCATGGAGCCAGAAGACGAGACGGAGAGGGGACAGGGGCTGGCCACACCACCTGGTGGCGCGGGCCAGGCCAGGCCGCGCCAGGGGGTGGTGTGGGCCCCTCCGGCACCCCCTCGGTCTCCCCTCTCGCCTATAAGAGCCTCCCGATGCATAAACCCTAAATAATCAAGCCTCCAGCCACGAAAAGTTCCGCAGCGCCACTGCCACCGAAGGGGAGATTTGGGGGACAGAAATTCTCTGTTCCGGCACCCTGGCGGGACAGGGAAGTTCCCCCGGAGCCATCTCCATCGATCTCCACCACCATCTCCATCGCCGTTGATGATTCCCATGATGATGAGGGAGTAGTTCTTCCTCGAGGCTAAGGGTTCTACCGGTAGCTATGTGTTCATCTCTCTCTCTATGCATGATCATATTATGATCATGAGCTTTGTAATCAAGTAGATCTACCTTGCTACTCAAGTGCTTTAATAGATCTCTGCTCTCCCCATGTGTGTGAAGTTGACAGTGTGCACACCATGATGGCACATAGGCTAGAGATTACAAATACTTTTTATGAGTTATATTTGGAGTTAGATGTCTTTATGAAATTGTGGTGTTTGCCGGACTCATCTAGTACTCAAGATGACAGTGTGGGGTTTTCTAGATGGGAAAGGCTTACTTTGAGGTGTGCTGTTATAGCCTTACCAATGATTAGAGTGTCCAACCGGAGAGTAGTTAAGAGTAGTATCATGAAGATAATATATTTATATGAGAGTGTTCTCTAGCGAAAGTATGATCCCTAGGCCTTGTTTCTAAGCATTGAAACACCGTTTGCTACTAGATCTGTTACATGTTTGCTTGTTTCCATCTTTATTTTAGTTTGCCTTTAGTCTCTTCCACGCCATCAAGCTATTTTCTAGCACCGTTGTCTTATATCCATACCACTTGTATGTCACTATCTCTTCGCCGAACTAGTGCACCTATACACCTGACAAGTGTATTGGGTGTGTTGGGGACACAAGAGACTTCTTGTATTTTGATTGCAGGATTGCTTGAGAGGGAATACCTTTCACCACTTTCTCCCTGAGTTCAATAAACCTTGGGTGATCCACTTAAGGGAAAACTTGCTGCTGTTCTACAAACCTCTGCACTTGGAGGCCCAACAACTGTCTACAAGAATAGAAGTGCGTAGACATCAAGCTATTTTCTGGCGCCATTGCTGGGGAGGTAAGGTAAAAGGTACTCACATCCTCCGGTGTGAGTGCTCGAAGTTATTTCCTTTAGATTCTGCAATTTTGTCTTTTTGTTTCTTGTTTTTATTTTTCACTAGTTACGCTTAATGGAAAACAACAAAAAATTAGAGAGATTTTTAGTATTTTTCCTAAGATAGAACTTGAATTGTCTGAAAAGAAAATTGAAAAACCCATGGAACTTTCTTTGCATGCTAATAGCAATGTTATTAGTATGAATCTTTTGAACACCTTTGTTGCTAATGCTATGGAAAAGTCTAATCCTGGGGAAGCTAGTTTTGATGAGCATGATATTATTAGTCCCCCAAGCACGAAAGATAACTATTGTATAGTTTATGATGATACAAAACCTCTAATATATGATGATTACAATGATGAATATGATATTTTCAGTCCACCTACTATTGAGTAGGCAATTAATTATGACTACAATATGCCTCCTATATTTGATGATTATGGTGATGAAAATAATAATGATAGCTATTTTGTTGAATTTGCTCCCACTACAATTAATAAGAATGACTATGCTTATGTGGAGAGTAATAATGATTATATGCATGTGGCTCATGATAAGAATGTTTTATGTAATAGTTATATTTTTAGTTTTATTCATGATGCTACTGGAAGTTATTATGAGAGAGGGAAACATGGTTTTATGTATCTCAACAATATTAAGTTTCCCCTCTTTATGTTGAAAGTCTTGAAGTTGCACTTGTTTTGCTTTTCTATGCGTGTTGCTTTGTGCTTTCATGACTTGTATCTTTATAAGATTCCTATGCATAGGAAGTGGGTTAGACTTAAATGTGTTTTGAATTTGCTTCTTGATGCTCTCTTTTACTTCAATTCATATTTCCTATGTGAGCATCTTCTCAAACTAGCTTGCCTAACTTAAAGGCATTAAAGAAAAGTACTTATTGGAAGATAAACCAAAAGTTTTAGATGAGTCTTGGAAGTTATTACCTCTTTAATAACCGCTCTTTATCCTTTTATTTTCTTTTTGTGCCAAGAGTAACCTCTAATGAGAGAGAAGTAATGATTGGGAAAGTTGTTGTCCCGAAACAGATTTATATGCTTCACCGTAAAAATTTGTGTAAAATCTCTGTACGTCCTTTTGAGGCGTGAATTTTTGTGCTTCTACCCTAGGTTGTTATCTAACTTTCTTTATTTCAACACTTTCCTATTTTAGCAACAGAAGGTCTTCGAAAAATTTCATCTTTACCTGCTGGTCTGTTTTGGCAGATTTCTGCCATTATTTGCATTTGCTTCTTGTTGGTTCCTTTTTGAGTTCTTTTGGGGAATTGAGCTTTTTGAGGGAAGTGCTACAGTAGCTAGTGTATTAATGGAAGTTTATTGGTGTTAGAACTGAATCTAAAAGACTTATTATCTTGAATGCACTAATGTTTCTAATAAAGATTGTGTGAACATTTGTATGAAGGAAAAAATTTAGGTGTATGGAAGGAATGAGTAATGAGATGAAAGATGGACTAAAGCTCAAGATTGGGGATGCCTCGCGTGTCACCCCAAGAAATATCCAAGAAGTACAAGCGTCAAAGGTTGGGGATGCCCAAGGCATCCCCCTCTTCATCAATAAAAATCTCAGATTTCTTCCAAACGCTTCGTTTTTATTGTTTCATGCACAGTTGTGTTGTTCTTGGAGCGTTTACTTTTTCGTTTTCGTTTTGGTTTTTCGTTTGCTATTGTTTTCTTAGTTTTATGAATAAATTGGTTGGACCACCTCTTTCATACATTGGTTTGCAAATAGTTTGGTTTGGTTTGGAAAAGAGTAGGAAAGCTCATGCTTAAGTGGTAAAAAGAGCTTGTTTTTGACTGTGGCCTATGCTTTGTCATGCCATGCTTGATATTTTTTTGTCTTTATGCTTAGTATGCTTTGCTGTAGCATGACTTGTTATAAACAATTGAGATTGCTTAATGTGCCTTGGATGAATCATGCGTTCTTTTAGCATATTAAAGCATAGTATAGTGGTATTCTCCTTTGAAGCTTTATTTGGGTTGACTTGGCGCATGCTCACACCATGTTATGACTATCTCAAGTCACCATAGCCTTTATGATCCTTTAGTTTTCAACTTGTAGTATCACTTTATGCTTTCATCAATGATGTTTTATCGCTCTGCATGATTATGGCCATTATTGCTCTCTTAGTTTGTCGCTCCCAGTCTTTTGCTAGCCTCCGTAACCAAGTATGAGTTTCACTCATGCATCCAACTCCCTAAACCAAGTTATTCCAAAGAGTCCACCATACCTACCTACTAGCTTATGCTATTCCAAGTATATTCATGCTTTTGTTTACCTTCCAAATTAAACTTGTTATGAGAAAACTAGTGATTAAAGCTCTCACGAACTTGATGGCACACTTTACTTTTCTTGCCCTTAATAAACTTGAACCATTGTGTCGTCTATGTTGTATATGCTTACACTTATTTGTTGGGGATTAGCAGAACCATGCTATCATGGGGAACGCTTTCAACATTGCACGGGTACTTGTACCTAGTTGATATCATGCTCTTTTGTATATGGATGTCGTCGGTGTGAAATGGAAGGGGAGCTTGTAAGTCCATGGAGTTATGTATATGTGTTAGAGAAACGCCTGGGCCGCTGGTCTAATCCATGCTGACATGGTGGAAACCTGCAGCGTAACCATAATGAGCTGTCTATGAAGCATTCTTCTTATAAAAAAAGTCCTATATTGAGAAAAAAGAGAAAAATAAAAAAAAAGATATTATGAAAAGAGGAAGAGAGAAAAAAGCACCATATTCCCATGGTAAATAAGAAGAACGCTAAGATGCTCATTGTCTGCTTGCCTTGTCATTTTGATATGGGGATTCTTCCGTATCATCGGGCAAGGGGTACCCCGTTGGCGGTTCTCTATGATACACATGTACTTACGATGACAAGAACTTACCGGTGACTAAACTTGAGTAGCATGAGGAGCGGCCCTCGTATTCAAGGGACATGAGATTTCTAACTTATACTTCGTCAAGCATATACACCATAATTTGTTCACTTTAACCTTAATCACTTCAAGATGCTTATGATAGGGGCAATGAGAGCTGAAAGCTAATAAGTACCATAATTTTTGGAAGCTCTTTATGAGACTTGAATCCCTGCTTCCTTCTATGAAGGCCTTTCTTTCACTTTTATATTGAGTCTCCACCTTCTACCTTTATGCACCTACTTTGAGAGCATAGTGGCCATTCTTAGTTCTATGTGCATTGTCCCAAGACTAGTTGATTGATGCATAACTTGATATTGCTTGTTTTAAACTATTTGTATCTAGTCACTCTTATGAACTTTGAAGGTGTCCTATGCATTTATATTTGCTACTCTATGAGGGACAAGCTGAATACTATTATGCTATGTTTTCTTTATGTGAAACAAACAAACGTCTTGCAACGCATTGTTATTCATGAATCTTTTGTTTGTGCCTTTTCATGTTGCATCATAGTTTCTTTGTCTTATTGCTAGAACTTTGTCTTTCATGCTATGATTGAAGTATTATGATCACAACTATGAATGTTTTACAAATACTTTGATCAAGTTTATGATGGTGCATGTCACCTCGAAAATTATTCTTTCTTTTTATCACTTACCTACTCGAGGACGAGCAGGAGTTAATCTTGGGGATGTTGATACATTGCAAATGTATCTATAATTTTTGATGTTCCATGCTTGGTTTTATCTACTTTCTTATGTTTTGTCCACACTTTGGAGTACTTTTCATATGATTTCTTGGACTAACCTATTAAAAAGAGCCACAGTGCCAGTTGCCTGTTTTCTGCTGTTTTTGGTTCCAGGAAAGTCAGAAAATCAATATTCTTCGAATAGGACCGGACAAAAGCCAAAGTCGATATTTTACCGGAAGACTCACGGAGCCAGAAGACGAGACAGAGAGGCGCCAGGGGCTGGCCACACCACCTGGTGGCGCGGGCCATGCCAGGCCGCGCTAGGGGAAGGTGTGGGCCCCTCCGGCACCCCCTCGGTCTCCCCTCTCGCCTATAAGAGCCTCCTGATGCATAAACCCTAAATAATCAAGCCTCCAGCAACGAAAAGTTCCGTAGCGCCGCCGCCACCGAAGGGGAGATTCGGGGGACAGAAAGTCTCTGTTCTGGCACCCTGCCGGGACGGGGAAGTGCCCCCGGAGCCATCTCCATCGATCTCCACCACCATCTCCATCGCCATTGCTGATTCCCATGATGATGAGGGAGTAGTTCTTCCTCGAGGCTAAGGGTTCTACCGGTAGCTATGTGTTCATCTCTCTCTCTCTATGCATGATCATATTGTGATCATGAGCTTTGTAATCAAGTAGATCTACCTTGCTACTCAAGTGCTTTAATAGATCTCTGCTCTCCCCATGTGTGTGAAGTTGACAGTGTGCACACCATGGTGGCACTTAGGCTAGAGATTACAAATACTTGTTATGAGTTATATTTGGAGTTGGATGTCTTTATGAAATTGTGATGTTTGTTGGACTCATCTGGTACTCAAGGTGACAGTGTGGGGTTTTCTAGATGGGAAAGGCTTACTTTGAGGTGTGCTGTTATAGCCCTACCAACGATTAGAGTGTCCAACCGAAGAGTAGTTAAGAGTAGTATCATGAAGATAATATATTTATATGAGAGTGTTCACTAGCGAAAGTATGATCCCTAGGCGTTGTTTTTAAGCATTGAAACACCGTTTGCTACTAGATCTATTACATGTTTGCTTGTTTTGATCTTTATTTTAATTTGCCTTTAGTCTCTTCCACGCCATCAAGCTATTTTCTAGCACCATTGTCTTATATCCATACCACTTGTATTTCACTATCTCTTCGCCGAAGTAGTGCACCTATACACCTGACAAGTGTATTGGGTGTGTTGGGAACACAAGAGACTTCTTGTATTTTGATTGCAGGATTGCTTGAGAGGGAATACCTTTGACCACTTCCTCCATGAGTTCGATAAACCTTGGGTGATCCACTTAAGGGAAAACTTTCTGCTATTCTACAAACCTCTCCACTTGGAGGCCCAACAACTGTCTACAAGAATAGAAGTGCGTAGACATCACTAGGCCAGAAGGAAGCATCTCCAAGGGCTATGGAACAGAGGAGGTCAGTGGGTTCTGTGTAGACTTTCTTCCTGACCTTAAGCCGATTGGTGTTCCTAAATCACGGTATGAGGGGAGACTGAGTGGAAAAGGCACGCTAGGAAAGAAAGGAATGATATTTAGGGACGGACATTCTTTGAATCAAGCACACTACATAGTTCTACAAAGTTCTACCTTCGTGGCTCCATATATCGAGGAACACATGAATGTTGTACGCTCCAAGTTCCCGGGGAAGGATGACTACTAGATTAAAGAAAATCACATGGAGACTTTCGGCTCTTGGTTGCAATTACATCTCATGAATGACACCACTATTGGAGATCAGCTCTACTTGTTGGCCGCGACACCATCTGCGACTGTATTGACTTTCCAAAGGGTACGAGATAAATGGGAATACATTTTACACGATTGCCCAAGATAAAAAGAGCACCAACCAAAACAGTGGTGTCCGCTTTGATGCAACATGCGAGAATGGGAAAAAGGACACATACTATGGTTACATAGAGGAGATATGGGAACTTGACTATGGACCTACTTTTAAGGTCCCTTTGTTTCGGTGCAGTTGGGTCAACATTAATGGAGAAGGGGTAAAGGTAGACCAGCTGTACGGAATGACAACAGTGGATCTCCAGAATCTTGGTTACAGAGACGAACCGTTTGTCCTAGCCAATGATGTGGCTTAGGTTTTTTATGTGAAGGACATGTCCTCTAGACCAAAAAAAAGAAAAAAAAGGAAACGAATACATCAGACGATGAGCCCAGGTGTCACATAGTTCTTTCAGGGAAACAAAACATCGCGGGAGTCGAGGACAAGACAGACATGTCAGCAGATTATGATAAGTTTGATGAAATTCCGCCCTTCACCGTGAAAACTGACCCAAGCATCCCGTTAAGCAAAGAAGATGCTCCATGGTTACGGCCTAAGAAACGATCATAGGCAAGGGATCGACATACGCGACGAAGGATTCATACCCTAAACCCTAAATGCTATGTAAATCTATGTAATGTATGGAAACTTTATGTGATGTATGAAAACTTTATATGAGAAACCCTAAACCCTTTCCCCAACACTGTTAGAGGAGATGGAGTCTTTCACGGGCTTGCAGGGAAATTTTTCCGAGGCGGAGCTTCCGAAGATGCCATAGGGCGTGTGCACCAACGACATCTTAGAGAAGCTCCGCCACGGGAGATTTCCCAACCCTTTCCCCAACAATGTTAGAGGAGATGGAGTCTTTCACGGGCTTGCAGGGAAATTTTTCGAGGCGGAGCTTCCGAAGATGCCGTAGGGTGTGTGCACCAACGACATCTTCGAGAAGCTCCGCCACAGGAGATTTCCCAACCCTTTCCCCAACACTGTTAGAGGAGATGGAGTCTTTCACGGGATTGCAGGGAAATTTTTCCGAGGCGGAGCTTCTGAAGATGCCGTAGGGCGTGTGCACCAACGACATCTTTGAGAAGCTCCGCCACGGGAGATTTCCCAACCCTTTCCCCAACACTGTTAGAGGAGATGGAGTCTTTCACGGGCTTGCAGGGAAATTTTTCCGAGGCGGAGCTTCCAAAGATGCCGTAGGGCGTGTGCACGAACGACATCTTCGAGAAGCTCCGCCACGGGAGATTTCCCAACCCTCCATCCATGGGGATGAAACTCTCTCTACCTATGTTGGCTTGTTGAGCTGCTTGCCATGGCGTATCGATGCTCCTTTTATAGGCACGGTGCCGCTTCTACTTTGTCTTGTTCCTCCGACAGGGCGTCGTATGCTACATGCTTTATCTCATCGAGTAGTGCGTCCACCCATACGTCCTTATCCTGCCGACAGCTTTAGTCTCGGTTGCACCCACCAGCCGGGACTAAAGGTTACCCACGCGTCCTTATCCCACCGACAACTTTAGTCTCGGTTGCACCCACCAGCCGGGACTAAAGCTTCTTAGCCTGGGGCTTATCCTCGCTGAACTTGAAGTGGATCTCTGATGAAATACAATGTTGTGAACCTATAAATGATTTTTTTAAAATTCATAAGCATTATATCATGTACTTGTAGTTCAAATCTTGGCAACCTCCAACCGATTCGACGGGAATTTGTCTTTTTCATGAGGGATGGACGGAAAGGTTCCAGATACACCGATTGGGAAATTATCCATATAAGGTGGTCTAGTATTTTTGAAAAATTGGTTGGTACCAATGCCAAACTTTAATTTGGTGGCTGCTTCACAAAACACCCCGATTTCGGCACCTCAAAAATGGAAATTGGCTTTTTCGTGCGTTGAAAAGGAAAACTTCCTCCTGCAACATCGTAAGCCATCCCAAGATACACATGTGTGCACAATATGGGCACATTATCAGAAACTATGCCCTGATTCTAGCCATAACATTGCTGGTTTGACCTAAATGCCATGAAACCTCGAACATGATAGGTCATTTTGTGAAGGATTTTTTATGATGTTTGCAATTTTTCAAGTTCAATATTTTTCCTTGCAACTGTGACACATAATATGACACCACAGGAAGGTTTCACATTGTTTGGATCATTTTTGAATTTCTTATGCCCGTTTCAAACTATATTCCAAACGGCGGGCATGAAGCTTCTTAGCCCGGGGCTGAGCCTCGCTTAACTTGAAGTGGATCTCTGATAAAATAGCATGTTGTGAACCTATAAATGATTTTTTTAAAATTCACAAGCATTATATCATGTACTTATAGTTCAAATCTTGGCAACCTCCTACCGATTCCTACAGGAATTTGTCTTTTTCATGAGGGATGGACGGAAAGGTTCCAGATACACCGGTTGGGAAATTTTCCATATAAGGTGGTCTAGTATTTTTGAAAAATGGGTTGGTACCAATGCCAAACTTTAATTTGGTGGTTGCTTCACATAACACCCCGATTTCGGCACCTCAAAAATGGAAATTGGCTTTTTCGTGCGTCGAAAATGAAAACTTCCTCCTGCAACATCGTAAGCCATCCCAAGATGCACATGTGTGCACAATATGGGCACATTATCACAAACTATGCCCTGATTCTAGCCATAACATTGGTGGTTTGACCTAAATGCCATGAAATCTTGAACATGATAGGTCATTTTGTGAAGGATTTTTTATGATGTTTGCAATTTTTCAAGTTCAATATTTTTCTTTGCAACTGTGACACATAATATGACACCATGCGAAGGTTTCGTATTGTTTGGATCATTTTTGAATTTCTTATGCCCGTTTCAAACTATATTCAAAACGGTGGGCATGAAGCTTCTTAGCCCGGGGCTGAGCCTCGCTTAACTTGAAGTGGATCTTTTGAAAATAGTAAAATTGTATAGTTTATATAAAAATATTTGAAAACAGAAAATGGTTTTTGATTTGTTATTTAAATTCAAGCACTTTTCCTCTTGAAAGTTTTTTAAAATTCCAAATTATGCAATAAATATTTGTTAATGTAATTTTCATTGAAATTAGTAAAATTGTATAGTTCAAATAAAAATATTTGAAAACAGAAAATGGTTTTTGATTAGTTATTTAAATTGAAGCACTTTTCCTGTTAAAAGTTTTTTGAAATTCCAAATTATGCAATAAATATTTGTTAATGCAATTTTAATTGAAAATAGTAAAATTTTATAGTTCAAATAAAAATATTTGAAAACAGAAAATGGTTTTTGATTAGTTATTTAAATTGAAGGACTTTTCCTGTTAAAAGTTTTTTGAAATTCCAAATTATGCAATAAATATTTCTTAATGTAATTTTAATTGAAAATAGTAAAATTGTATTGTTCAAATAAAAATATTTGAAAACAGAAAATGGTTTTTGATTTGTTATTTAAATTGAAGCACTTCTCCTGTTGAAAGTTTTTTAAAATTTCAAATTATGCAATAAATATTTGTTAATGCAATTTTGATTGAAAATAGTAAAATTGTATAGTTCAAATAAAAATATTTGAAAACAGAAAATGGTTTTTGATTATTTATTTAAATTGAAGCACTTTTCCTGTTAAAAGTTTTTTGAAATTCCGAATTAATAATCATCTTAAATTGAAACATGTTATTAATTAAAGAAGAAAACAAATTTGAAAATGGCGAGAAGACCAAAAGGTTTGCTAAAATCTGAAAAACGGGTCAACGATCCCGGTTTGTCCCACCAACCGGGACCAATGATCCTCGGTGCGCGCGCTGCCATCAACATGCCTCTGGTCCCGGTTCGTCCCAATAACCGGTACCGTTGATCCTTTGGTCCTGGTTGTTGGGACGAACCGGGACCAAAGGCCCGCGCATGTGGCAGCACAACAACGCTCCTGCCCAGAGCATTGGTCCCGGTTGTTAGGACGAATCGGGACCGTTGATCCTTTGGTCCCGGTTGATGGGACGAACCGGGACTAAAGGCCTGTACAGGTAACAGCCCTGACCCTTCCTCCTTCTCAACTCCCCAAATCACAGAGCACATCGACGCGCGGCTAAGGAAAATTTGCGGCGGAGCAAAATCACGCCGTCGGGCTGCCCAAATCCAGAGCGGCCGCTTCACGCCGTCGACGCCCGCCGCCACCGCGCCACCACCGTCTGAGGAATCGACTGCGCACGCTGGAAATCGACGCCACAGTCACCGTCTGCTCCGACTCCGGCCGTCGCCATTGCCGCTGCTTCCGAGCTCCTCCGGCCTCGTCGACCCGTCCATCGTCGTCGTGGTGAGCCGCTAGTCCTCCAGGACCTCTCCTTTCTCTCTCTCACTCCGTTTCCTTCTGTCACCGAGCGCCACTGTCCGCCGTCGTCGGACGCCGTAGTAGACAATGCTCCGATGACCAATAAGGGGCAACGCGACCACCATTAGCTTCCTCGCGACACGCTCGTTCGAACCTGACCTTCTGCGCGTTCCAGCAAGCACTCTAGTGCCACTAACCACCGTCGGCTAACGTGCCCTCCGGCGAGCCCATGTGGCGCTAAGGTGGCGCTCATGTGGCGCCAACGTGGGCGTCGAGAAAGCTCTGCCAGCGTGGCAGCCCGACGTGGCCCTGGCCCCACTAATTAGTCAATATGGGTAGGCGCTGCATTAGTGAGAAAAGGTTCCCCAGCATTAGGTGACGTCAGCCTTTACCTATGCTGACGCAATAAAAGTTTAATAATTGTTTTAATAATTTCAGAAAAAGGATAAATCTTATAAACTTAATAAGTAATTATTTATAAGTCAGAAAAATACAAATAATATATCAAAATATTCAGAAAAATGCGGTCTACACTTTACCATCAATATCATGCATTGTTCAACAACTTTAATCACAAGTTTTATTAGAAGAACAAATGAACCCCCGTAGATGATTCGAGGGTCTCTCCTATATTAGGGTTTGGACCCCTCGGATCCCGCTTAAATTTCCAAGCATGCTATAGGGTTTCATTACAATACTAATTAACTTGTCATATCATCATCTTTGCAGATACTATGGATCCAACACAGCAAGATACTATGATTCCAGAACATCAGGAAAACATCCTCTAGGGAATGATATGTGAAAACGAAGATATCGAAATCGATGTCACGAGTGAGTTTCTAAACGATTCCGGTCAGGGAGATGAGTCTCTCAACCGAGGAGACGGCTCCGGTGATGTAGAAGCCGAAGCCTGGGACAGGGGAGAAGCCGATGAGGGAGAAGGCAACGGCTCCGGTGGAACCTTAAATCTCGCAAACACCGGCGATGTGTATATATGTATTTTTTGTAATTAAAATGTTGTTGTCTATATATATACATGCATATATTAACACTCTTTCTTCTTTTAGCCCTCCGGATCGAGAACTTCTTCCGTAAGAACGAAACGAGGCCCAACAAAAAAGTTGGATGACACTGTGAGGTATAGGATCGAAGTGGTCGGTGTAGACGGCGAACTGCAAGCTCCCATTGATGTCGCAAGAAAATTTGTCAAGCAATGCGGAGTTCTTGTGAGGGACTACATCCCGATCACCGTTCAAGAATGGAATCGGCCAAGCAGCGGTGGAGTCCCGTATGTCGGCGACACTGCCAAAGATAAGCTTTTTGACAGCTCATGATTAATTTCCTCTTGCCGATGCCAGATGTGAATCTAGATGAGGAGGAGAGAGCAAGAATGGAGCTTGTGCAAAGAGTCAAGAAGTTTGCTCTTATCAAGATGGCCGATGCATTCTAGAACTAGAAGAAGAAACTTTACAATAACTTTGTCAAGGTAGAGAGGACTTCGTATTTCACTCAAGGTGGCTATGTGAAGTTAAGACACCAGTGGGAGGATTTTGTGAAGTACAAGACATCGGAGAAAGCTAAGGAAAGGTCTAGAATAAATACGGAGAACGCTGCTAAGAAAGTATACCATCATAACATGGGGCCTGCTGGCTACGCCGGTTGCATGCCTAAGTGGGATGCACTTGAGGTAAATTACATAGCTGCCGGGATCAGACCAGAGCCCGCAACATGGACACCATGGGCGATAAACTGGTTTTACGGCCATGGGGGCACGTTGGACAAAGAAGGGAGGGCAATATAAAATCAGAAACACAAAGATGATTCCCTACTGCCCATCGACAATATTAGAAATGCAGTAGATGATGTTGCAGCGGGACGGTTCGTTCCCGATAGAGAGAACGACGAGCTCACACGCGCCCTTAAAAATCTTGAACACGACGGACGAGCACGAGGAACACCAGGCTCCAAGCCGTGGAAGGTTGCCTTCCCCGCGGAAATGAAGAGATATCCCGATAAAAGCCATCAGAGGAGAAAGGAAAGGCAGGCAGCTGAGAAAGCGGCCACTGCAGACCGGCTGCGTAATGTAGAAGAAGCATTAAAGGGGCACCAGGATCAACTCGACAGACTTAGCCAGCAAGGTACTAGCGGCCAATCTCAGCGGCACATGGTAGAAGCTGCATTCGAGGGTACCGGCACCCTATCGAATAAGAAAAGCAGCATCGCTTCCACGCAGCTCCATGATGTTGATGATGATGCACCGACGACATCTCCTCCTAAACGCTACCCAGTGGATGATATCACGGAGACCACAACTTGTGATCTAAAGGTGCAGGTTATGAACTTAAGGGTGACGGCGGCGGTCGGCATGGCCGTACCAATTGCTCCTAACCCAACTTGGCATTGCAGACCGGTTCCAAAAGGTGCGCTGTCATCACGGTGGATGAGGTGAAGGAAGATTTTGAGGAGCTAAAGCTAGACCACCCTGCAGGGGAAGATATGGAGCTGACTCAACTAGGAGAAGCCAAAGGGGGACTATTCTATGGCCAAAAGAGCGCATCATGCTTCCAAATTATGTGCCGCCAAGGCCACCCACTCCTCAGAGCAGCAATCCACCTTCGCCGCCACCTCACCATTCTCTAGCGCAACCGTCGCCTTCACCGCCTCACCACTCAGCGCAACCGTCTCCATCGCCGCCTCAGCCGTCTCCGCCGCCGCCTCAGCCGTCTCCGTCCCCTGAGCCTCAGAGACAAAAGCGGAAGTATACTAAGAGGGGCAACACCACCAGCAGTAGCAAGAGCACGTTCCGATCACCGAAATGTAAGCTATCGCCCCTCTCAAAAGTACCTCATAAGAATATGAAGAAGCTACCTTGCGAGAAGGCAGATGAGGAAACTGCTGCGGCCGCAACTGCCCATTATGAAAAGTGAAAGATTAACATGGCTAAAAAGAAAAAGCCGATAGAGGCATTCTTCCCGGTCACCGCGGAAGATAAAGCCAAAGCAGTCGCGCTTAAGATTCAGCTTCACTAACCCATAGCGCTCACATCAGACTATAATCGCTCTATTACCAAGTCGGCTGAGGCAAAAGAGCGGAGAGTCGAGAAAGAAGTTGCCCAGCTCGGACAACAGAAAAATCAATCGATCGAACCGCTCAAAGTATACGATACCAATGAGTGGAGAGCCCAGGAGTGGCATGATCCGAACATTGATCCGGAGTTTGTTCGACTGTACGGAGAAAAGGCCCAATTATATGGACTGTCTATTACTGAGTACATGAGCCGTATGGATGAGTTCGAGGGGTAACAAGAAACAGCATACGTGTACCAGTACCGGGCTCCTCTCGTCAAACCCGAGTTAGTCAAAGATCTACCAACAAAAATGCGAAGATTGCATAATGGTGCATCCAAGCCTGTGCTGAATCCAAAAACTGGATCTATGCTGCATATAAACACCACCATTATGGTCATGGAGATGGCTTCCTACTGATCGAATTTCCAGAATTATTTTAGTTTTACCAACAAGACGCCCTCTAAACTATCGTCAGTGCCTATTGTTTGTAAGTATTATTAATTTCTGTAATTAAGTCTTTCTAGCTCAGCTTATTTGTTGCTTGTATAATATTACTCATCACTATACTAATTATATATGCAGAATGAAGATTCTCGAATGCAAGAAAGGAAAAATCTATGACCTTGGGTTTGTTGACTGCAATTTCGTTCATGAAGTTACTCTAAAAACAAAACCCAAAGAGACAGAGGATAACTTGGTACAAGCGTTGACGTATTTCAGCAACAGAAGGGAAATATTATTTACTTACAATGCTGGATGAGTGTTACTGTCTTATACACATTCTATTTTCGCTTACTCGATGTTAAGCGTATAATTGACTCGTGTTATATTTTATTAGTGTGTCCAACTTCTACTATATTCTGTTAATCATTGTTGTTGATACCGGAGTAGTAAAAGTCCTGGAGTCGAAACACACACCATTAGAAAAGTGGGCGGACATGCAGGAATGCCTCCAGAAGGCTTGAAAACGGTTCACCGCCAAAACTAGGAGTGTTTGGAAGCTAGAGCTTACATTTCAAACATTGACTGTAAGTACTACTTGCTAGATCCACGCATCTCTTTGATTCTAGTTTCAATACCACCACTATCATGCTTGATTATTATTTTGATTAAACTCCGTTCTCGTAAAGTGCTTAAGCCAGGAAGCCGGGAATAACTTATGTGGATACTATGTATGCGAGTCCATTCGCCAGACGACCAAAGAGAAGGGCGCAGACCGGAACATCAAAAAAATGAAGTACGATAAACAATAATTACAACTTTATTTTATTACCACCAATTGTGTTTAGTTTTATTCATATATATTGATCTCCTTCTTTATATTAGATCGAACGGATGGGGGACGGTCTTCTATCACAAGAACGCGTGCAAGCAATTCAAGAGGAAATTGTCAGATTCTTGTTAGAACAAGTCATAGATCCGAAAGGAGAATATTATTACCCGCTTCATTTGGAAGGGTGAAGTGTAAAAAAGAAGATGAAAATTAGATCAAATTCGTGTGAGAGTATCGTTTGTAATTATAATATGTTTCGACCAAAAAGACGGATGAGACGGTGTATAATATATTTGTGATCATGCATGATGTGTAATATATATACCGTGGTTTCATTATTGCTATATATGTAGTACCATTAAATTGAATACAAAACACCAAATAAATAAATAAAATAAAACCTTGCCGTGGCACAAAAATAGCCCGAAAATCCTGCTGCGGTACAAAACCCTGCTGCGGCACAAAAATAGCCTGAAAATCCTGCCGCGACACAAAACCCTGCCGCGGCACAGAGACCAACAATCTCGGTTCGTGCCACGAACCGGGACCAATGATCCACCCCCCCCCCCCCCTCGTCGCGCGACCGCCCACGTGGAGACCCATTGGTCACGGTTCGCTAGTCCCGAGTGATTGGTCCCGGTTCTGTAACCAGGACCAATGGCCCTTATGAACCGGGACTAGAGACCCTTTTTCCACCAGTGTTAGGCACAGGTGGCGGCGATGGAGGCGGAGGCGACCTCGACCTCGGCAGCGACAGCGATGGAGACGCCGGCTATGACCCACGCCAACCAGCGGTGGCTGTTTAGTTCACATCTAATCTATGTTTTAGGTTTTAGTAATAGTTTTAGGTATGTTTTAGTTCTATGATTCAAATCTATGTATAAACTATTGTAAATATTGTCAAATACTGTCTCAGTTTCAATTTGCATACAACGTGTTTGTTCGAATAGGCACATAAGAATCTAGTTTTGGGGGCTTAGATTTTAGGGATCTGTTTCGGCGGCTAAAGTTTGGAGGAGAAATTTTTTTGCTCATCTATTATATAGGGAGGGTTTTAGTCCTCTTAAGTTTTGGGGGCTGGGTTAGAGATGCGGTTTAGAAGTTGCCTCATTGTTGGGTAAAAATTGACGAACAAAAAGAAGTTGTGATGAACACGTTTGTTATGTTTTGAAGAAAGTGAGTGTAGTAGTGGTAGTGTAGTAATACAGCATTATGAAATACCCCACAGAATGTGGCTCACATGGGCGAAATGCTCGGGCCCGTCACACAGACCGTCCCTAGGCCTTCACGATTCCTCCTCTCTCACACGGCATGAAATTCCTTGAGGACGTAAGAAGGGAGGTATAGGTAATAGCTGCCAAAGGCTCTCGTGCCAGCGGAAGTTCACACCGTGCAGTTGAGACACGTCCAGGACACAAAGCTAGCCCAGAAATATACCTCTCATCGGTTGTCACGTTCCCTAACTTTCACGAAAAGAACAGAACCTGCATTATTCTCCCGAAACACACACGAAAAGAACAGACGATCACGAGCACTTTAGCGTATATATATAACCATGTCGATTGGATCGAGCCCAAACAGCCTTGAATCAACACATAAGAATCAACAAACGAGCCGCGCGACGCTACACAGTCACACAGAGCTCCAAACTTCAGATTTCTCGGCTTCTCGTGGTTGCGCGGCGCCATGGCACGCGGGCAGCAGCAACGGTGCCTGGCTTTGGCGTGCCTGGCTATGGCGATGTCCGTGTCCACCGCGTCGGCGTTCGTGTTCAAGGCCGGCGGCACCGGCGAGTGGCGCGTGCCTGGCCAGGCCAACGCCAGCGGCGGCAACATCGCCTCCTACAACACGTGGGCGGAGCACACCCGGTTCCGCGTCGGTGACGCCATAGGCAAGTTTACTACTAGCTACTCTCTGCTCATCAAAACGAATACATGCATGTGTATGCAGTACACCTTCCTTAACCGCGCGTGCGTGCGCCCGTGCAGCGTTCACATACGAGCCCGGCAAGGACTCGGTGCTGATCGTCGACCAGAAGGCCTACGACACCTGCGACACGGGCTCGCCGGTGGACACCTTCTCCGACGGCAGCACCGTCTTTACCTTCACCAGGTCCGGGCCCTTCTACTTCATCAGCGGCAACAAGGACAACTGCAACCAAAACGAGAAGCTGGTCGTCGTCGTCATGGGGCCCCGTGCCAACAACAGCACGTCCACGCACACGGCGCTGGCTCCGTCGCCTGCTGGCGGCAACGGTGACACATTCTCGCCGCCGTCCCCGCCGCCTCCCTTCGGCATGACGATCTCACCCACGGCGAACCCTGACCCGAATACCGCGGTCGGGCAGGCAGCACGAATTACCGGCACGGCCGCGTTCGTCCTCGGGGCCATGATCTACGCACTTGTTTGATACGTAGGTTTTGTCCAAACGATTGTATACGTGTGCAGAATAAGTTTGGTTAAAGCATTCTTGTGACTATCGAAATCGTGTAACCATTCATTTGAATTAAGCTTGTCCTTAATACCCCGCGCATCTGAAATTAGCATATAAAGTGTGGCAGAACTGTTATAATTGATCGGTCTGATGTAACTATTGCTAACTCTTTCTTATAAGACGTCGATAATGAGACGGAATACAAAAATAATTGAGCTTGTTGAAAATACTAATGATTAATGCACAATGTGCAATACAACTAGTGTAAACTATCCCATAAATCGTCTAAATGCCCAAGCTAACTCCAAAAAAATACTACATCTTTCTTACATTGGGGTGGGGCGGAAGACACAGCACCGAGAGCATGACAGCGCCCTACCCCCTCCCCTCCCCTTACTTTGTATTCTCTATATTTTCTATCTCTCCTCATGTACATCTTGCGAAATTATAAGCATATTTTGTTAGAGTATACAATAATGACCAAAAACATTGCCCATATATTCACAAATTTGGAGCAATGAATTGCGGAATTTCTCTTAGTATATCTAATGACTATTATATCATGGAAATGAGCAGAGGGAATATCTATAAATAGAGGCAATGAGAAGGGAAATACAACTAGGGTCAGCTTTGGGCCCGGGCGGGAGGGCTTAAGGATTTAGGGCAACCGCCTAGGGCCTAGGCCTAGAGGGGGGTCATCGCATCTATTTTGTACATGCCTTCTCCTAGAAAAAAGGGCCTCAACAGCTTGACTGCTTGAGACAATCCAAAAGGAAAACGAATAAAAACAGAACAAATGTGGAACGACAACCTACTAGGCTGATCGGGAGATGAAAGAAAAGAAATATGGAACGTGTCCTAGTAATCCTGAGTTCCTGCCTCACGATTTGATCGACATAGCTGCATGAGGGATCATGTGTTGATCCTCTTGGTAGTTCCTAACTCCTTTGTGGACCATAGTAGTTTGATCGAGCACAATTGTGCATACGATCCTACATTGATCATAGATTACTCAGTTATGATTATGAACAAATATATCTGTTTCTTTATATCGGCACGCTCTCCATATATATCTTCAACTATTACTATACATATATACCAATAGAAATTTATGAGAATTCACATTGTCTAAAATTTAACTTTTCTAATTGCATTTCAGCATTGTTCACACCAACATAATCATTTAAATGATCATTGGGTTGCCATTTTCCTCCTTGGATAAATGGGAGCCAAGATATGGCATTGCACAAAAATTACTATCTTGTCCCTTAACATGTTGCAAGCGCTGGCGTTGCCCTCTTCGTCGGGACAACAATATAGAAATGTGTGGTTGAAAGTTAACTCTTATAACACTCAAGAGACCGGTCGTGGACTTCACCCTCGGGCCCTCCAAAACATAGAGTCGGCCCTGCACACAACAAAAGTGTGCTCCATGGTCCCTACTTGACTGCATAAGACACAAGTTGTGGGTTCTGGTTTCGAGCTTGGAATGGATCAAATTGGTGAGGGTTCTCAATCGCTCATGGCCATGTCTCACGCTGTTGCTGGTAGCGTAGGAGAAAATTGGTATATCGTTTTCCCATCTAAAATAATATATTGTTGAAACAATTTGTGTGCTTTCTTGTTGCTACAAAGAGTTATTGTACGCCTGCTGGTTTGAATTAATTTTGTTTGTATTACAGCACATCTAAAATAACATATAATAATTCATTGAGGTATTATAATTAACCAATGTGTGACTAGGTCATCGGTCCAGTGGCAAGGAGTACAATGGTGCTCCTGCCGGGGCGCGAGTTCGAAACCTGGTTGACACAATTTAATCGAGTGTTTCCTTGCAGCCTCTCACATTCTCCTTCTTAAATACAAAACCGCATGGGTCCTCCTCCCGGTGGTACTCTTTTTTTTTTAATTGATTGATGTGATGTATTCGTTGTTAATGCTTTATCTTAAACTATTGACAGTGAGATGATATAAAGTAAGTTTGTTGAAAATACTAATGATTGGCATGCGATCACTAGTATATACCATCCCCTAGGTCGTATAAATGTGGTGTAGAATTAGCGATTCGTTGTTAATGCTTTATCTTAAACTATTAACAGTGAGATGATATAAAGTAAGTTTGTTGAAAATACTAATGATTGGCATGTGATCACTAGTATATACCATCCCCTAGGTATTTATTTATTGTATACAATAATGAACCAAAAATATTTTCCATATCTTCACAAATAGGAGCAATGAATTTCTGAATATAGTATATTAATGAATGTTACTAGTTAATTTTATAAAGCCAACAAAAAGGTTAAACTACAATAACTACCATTAGGCTAGGGTAGTACAGAGCAACAACTATAAACAGAGGCAAAGGGAAGGGGAAAAACACAAGAGTACTCCATTGCTCCTACCTAATTAAGTTTGACACAAGTTGAAAACACATTTACCCACTTGAAAACACTCATGGATGTAAATATGAGAACAACGGTTAGGATCATTGTATGCATGTTTTCCCTTGATCAAGTACAATGTATCCTGCACACTCTTAAAATCCCATCCTTGAGACTAATTTCCTTGTTTAATTTTCCTTTACATTAACTTTCCCGAGGCAACAATATATTTAGTGTATACAATAATGAACAAACAGATTCGCCATATCTTGTACTCCCTATAAACCTGCAAAATTATAAGCATGTTCATTTAGTGTATACATTAATGAACAAAAAGATTTGCCATATCTTCATTATATTTAGTAGAAATGAATTAACGAATTTTCTATATATATATAATGGCATCACTAATTAATTTTCTGGATCCAAAAAAATATGCGAGTTCAACATCTAGTGTGAGAGTAGGGTAGCCGAGAGGTAACAATTATAAAATATAAATGGGGGTGAAGGGAAGGGGAAAATAACACAAGGATACTCCATTGTCCCTACCTATGTACATCATTCGCAAGTTGTAGGTTTCAAGTTTCGACCTTGGAACGGATCAAGCTTTTAAGGGCGTCCAATAGTTCATGGCGATGATGTCTCGCGATGCTCGTGGTGGTAGTAGGAGACAATCGGTATATTATTTTTCCTATCTCTAACAATAACTAGTTGAAAGTTTTGAGAACTGCTTTCTTGTTGCTTCAAAAAGTGGCAAATTGGGTTGTTCATAGAGGAAAGAGTTGATAAAATATGAACACATCAGTGCTTCTATGGATATATTTTGTGATGTCTTCTTTTGTGATTGATCATCATCAAATGTTTGTGGTTCAATATACTAATTCTAGAAAAAATGTGCGCTTCTCCGTGAAATCTCCACTAATTTTGAATTGTGTTGCCTTAAATTATTTGTTGTTGTAAGACTGAGAATTATATCGAGTGAATGTTTAATGTTTCGTTGTTAGGCCCAGCACATGCATGTTATCCGATGCGCCTCGTCTAGTTCATTACCATGGCGCCAACCTATGGGATGATGAGTGTCAGCATGTTGTGTTTACCGCGTGCGTTGCTAGTAGGGGTGTTAGGCTTATGACCATGTGATGACAATCCACTAGACTTATCTTAATTATACTAATTTCTAGCTAAATATGAAAACCATTAACCGTGTTTTATGATAAATAGGTGAATGTTTTGAGGATTGCTTTATATCATCATCGTCGTATTGTAACCTATAGATTATAGTATAGTAAATCATGGGACCATGGTAGGAAATATGATTTTATTCGATGAAATATAGTTCGTGTTCTTAGCACAATAAATATTTCTTTGATGAGCAGATTAAAGTATGAAAATATCTGTCTTCGTTATCTCCACCAATATATTGTGGGTATTTCGAGCATCTTATAGTAAATATTAAATCTCTTTTTGCAATATGACCACAATACATTACATGCACTTCCTTAGAAACACTCGTGAGTGTAAATATGAACATGAGGGTTAGGATCATGGTATGCACCCTCGATGAATCATAATTAAACATATATTCCTTGTTTTTGCACAAAATATCATCTACACTTATAAAACTAGAAGGATACCCCGCGTGTCGCAATGGGTATATTTTAAAAAACTCCGTTGTATAAATGAAATGGTATAATATGTATTAAACATGGAGTTTTCTATAAAAAACTATTCAAGATTCATTTGATAAAAATAGGTCAAGATGCTAAATTTAATTGACATGAAATTATTGTATATTAGATGAATATAAATTTGTAATGTGGACAATTAGATGAGGTGACATGGATAGCTTGTATATAAATAAACACTATTATTAATAGATATTGGTGGGATGATATGGACATTTGATTGACTCATAGAGTACATGATGTGGATTGCTTGCATGTAGAGATAGACGAGTAATTATTGAAGTTAGTAGGGTTTTGCTTTATAAGAAGTACTAGACAAATACCCCGTGCATTGCGACGGGCAATGTTAACTTATTTTGGATATCCGAAAAGCTAAGCATATATCATATTAAAAGGATACTTTTTTTTTTGGAAATGAGCATATATTAATATCACACGGATACCAATTACACTCAGCCTCTGCAACAACTCATACCCTATTGGCAATACGGATGCACACAGCCGAAAAAAGAAGAAAAAATACAAAAAAGAAAAGTCCCGCTGCAGGAATCTGATCCTTAACAGCAGGGACACTACCACCACCAAAACAACACAAGAAGTCCAACCCCTCCAAAAGTGACGCCTCCAAGAAGGAAATAGTGCACAAGCGTTGTCATCGCCCGATCAAAGATCTTAAGTTTTCACCCTGGAAAAAGTCCTCGCTCGCAAAGCAATGCCTTCTGCAAGACCATTGCCAGGCACAACCAATGAAGGCCAGACCTTGGGTTTTCACCCTGCAAGGTAAGATTGTGAACTCTGACTGTGATGTCGCCTCCTCTAACAGACGCTACTGCGAGTCACAGATATCCAAGCCAGATCCTCATCGCCATAAAGACTCAAGCCACCATAGCTCGCCCACATGTCTCTGCCTTCATGACATTCTCCGCATCTGACTTCACCATGTGTATCGTCAAAGACATGTCGCATGATGGTAACAGGTAGCAGAGCTTCACCGCGCTCCCACTGAAACCAATCGGCCAGCAAAAACCACACGTGCGCATGACCGAATTCCTTCCGATCCAGCAAGCTCCAGGCATATGCGCCCATGGGAGTTCGTCGGCGAAGCCTTCCGGAACCAGACACTCCGGCCAGATCAATGGCGACCCGCATCGAGTAGATCTTCGTCTTGGTGCGAGATAGATCCGAGGACCACCCCTTTAATGAAACCGAGCCAGCAGCCCCCACGCTACCCGCCGGAAACTAGCAAGGTCCGCCGCAAAGTGGCAAGATCGTCCGGCCGACCACTCCGACGGAGAAGGAAGTCACCACCACCATGCCAGGGGCAGAAATCCCAAGCGTCCTGGTGCCGCGAGCATGGCCCGGAGATCCTGAGCGCCGGCGTCGATGATGAACAGAATAGATCTCGGCCTGTAGGCACGGATTCCCGCCGCCGCGTGCAGCCATCTGGACCAAGGACCCCCAGCCACCGCCAGCCACGACACCACCGCCGAACCAGCGCGGGTGCGGACGCCGCCGCCGCCACGCCAGATCGCGGCCAGGGTCGCCGCCGCCGCCATGCCGCCAGATCTTTGCCCGGCGACGCCCCGGGCGGCGGCGGCGGGCAGGAGGATCTTGAGGGGAGGATCGGCCGGGGAGGAGAGGGGCCGCCCGGTGCGGCGCGGCGCCGCCGCGCGGGTGCGGTGTAGCACCTCGGTAAAACCACTACTAGAAAATCGCTTGGAGTTTTTGTTTTGTGCATCATCATAACCGCATGCTCATGTCATCATGCCACATTGTATTTGAGCATCGTCATCATCATGCATGGTTTGCCAAAAACTATTTTCTAAAAGTCTGGTTTTGTTTTCTAAATATCCCTTGTCCTTATTCAAATAAAAAAACCCGGCCTCTTCCAGATATTTTGTTTGTCTAAAAACAAATTACAAGAGTCTCTTAAAATAATAATAATAATTTATATTATTTTTAGGAGACAGTCAGCCCGGCCCAAAAGCCCAACCGGCCACCTCCATCCTAAAACTACCAAACCCTAGTTCTATCCTAGAACTAACCCAACCCCAGCAGCCGCCGCCACCGTACCTACACCTAGCCGCCACCACCTGCCCGCACTCAACCATCACCACGTACCGCTCGCGCGCTACCCCTCTCCTTGCGCGCGGTACACCGACGCAGCGAGCGAACGCAACCTACACGCACACAGTGGCCCCGCACTTGACCGACACGATTCCACCAACCGACCCGACCCCACCACCACCCCGCGCTTGCGATCCCCTCCACCAATCCCGCGACCCCTGTAGCACCGCGCCTCCTCTCTGGCCGCATGGCGCGCCACCTCCCTCTCAGGCACGCGCCGCCAGAGCTGGTTCCCCACCGTCCTCGCCATGTACCGCGCGTCGTCGCCTCTCCTCTGCAGGCCGCCATCGGCCAGCATCTCCTCCGCCGCTGGCCCCAGCGGTCTCGCCTGGCTTGCGCCTCGATCCCGGCCTCGCGGGCATGCCGCTCCGACGCGTGTCGCCGCCTCGCTTCCTCCCTGTCGACCTGGCCCAAGCTCCACCCCGCCTTCGTCGCCTCGCCAGCGACCGGCCATGCCCACGACGCTCGTCTCCTTCGGCCTCTGGTCGCCACCACTCTCCTCATATGGTGCCTCGTCCAGCGCCGCTCTGGGCGCGTCTTCCTCCGCCAGCGCGCCGTCATCTACTGCTCCGCAGGCCTGGGCTTCGTCGCCACCGATGGCTCCACCTTCCCTCCTCCTGTTCACCGACCCGGGCTCGGCTCCGACCTCCGTCGCCTCTTGCGAGTCGCCCACGCACGCGAGCCCATCGTCGTGCCCCTTCTTCCTCAACTTGGTGCCCTCCTCTCGCCACCCGGCTCCGCTGCTGGTTCCTTCCCGTCCCCTGCACGCCTCCGTCGGGCCGTGGGCAGCCTCACAGAGTCCCTGCTCCGATGACCTCCTGGCGCGGTTGCTCTTGCTCGTCGTGGGTACCGCTCCAAGGACATGCTACAGGACCTGCTCGGTCTCCTCTGTAATTTTTTTCATTGTCCTGATCACGCTCTTCTACTCGCAGGAACGGTCTTGCAAGCTACCTCTACGACCCGTGTACTCTGTGTTATACGAGCTCCTACCGTTGACCTCCTGTCGTGGTGCAATTCCTCGATCTTGTGTTCCGTTCAATACAAGTTGTGGCCGATCGAGGTCTCCTAGTGGACAAGGTGGACCGTCGACAAGTTTCCCCAAGATCTTCATGAAGCCGCCGCCCGTTTGATCGAGATAGACGCCTTGCCAAGTCTGAACCCGAAGTACCATCGCGGTGCCTCGAAGACACCGGTGCAAGCTCACCACCAATCAAGAAGACCATGGAAGCCGGAACCCCAAGATCACCCACACGGACCCGAAGACCCCGAGTTCTCCTTCACGGATCCAAAGACCGAACCGGAACCCCATCGAACCCCCCGGTGAACACCAAGGTCGTCGATCCGATGTGTGACCCTTTTTCTAGCCCTATTTTATAAAGTGTCATCTATATAAATTGTTGCATATTAAATTGTTCATAATTGCATACATGTTTGACTGTTTGGGAGTACTTGGTCGACTCACTTAATAATTAAAAATGGAGACCATATGCGGGCTAATCTAGTCCTATATTGCCTCCATTTAAATTTGTGTAGCGAACCGATATCATGTTTTGCCTTGTTAATTCAACATTTAAATTGTGGGGTATCTATACAACATGAACCATCTAATTAAATGTCGAGACCCTGGTACCGCTTAATATTGCCTAGTTGCATCTTCGGTAGTGTTTCCCAGGCGAGCATTCTCCCCCTTTCTACCTATTTTGTATTTGTAGTCTTTACTTCCTCCCGTTGATCTATTGCTATCCGTGTTGCGATGCTTTAGTTTCCGTGCACCCTTTATATTCCTTGCAGCCTCTATATTGCCTTGGACACATCCTATTGCATGTTGTTTGATAGATACTAGGCCTTGCGAGTCGTAGTTGCTTGCTCAGGTGCTGCTTCGCGTCGTTGTCGTTCCACCATTGATAGAAGGTTGGCGCATGCTTAATGATAGAGATGTTTAATGGTGGAGAGTATCATGACTTTAAATACAACTATTAAATTGCTGGGATAACTAATGAAAGAGGCACCTGTGGGAAATATATGCTATTTGGTTTTTCGTGTCCACTTTTGTCCCGTAGGTCCCGAGTACTTGATACCTATTCCTTGATTATTCGCACTATCCACATCCGGGAGACCCTATGGATCCCCCTTAGCCAGAGCTTGATTCATTTCTTATTTCTTGGGGCCACAAACTAGTTTGGGGCTTTATTACTATCATGTACTTATGCCATGCTTTATTGTTTTATTTACGATTGTGCGTGGAGCACCTGTACTGTTTAGGAATTGCGGAGTGTTTTCGCGGTATCGACAAGCCTAGTCACACTTTCAGGTTCCTAGTCGTTTATAGCCATTGGCACAAACCTTGGGTCCATCTCGGAGCCGGCCAACTTCATTGCGGGTAGCTTAATGGGGTGGCCCCCTGAAATAATTTATGAATCCTGTGATTGCTTATCGTGAAAGCCTCGTTTGGTTTTGATTTGGTTTTTCCGAGGTTGATCGTGTGTGTGTTGCTATTTGTGCACCCTGCAGGGTAAATCTTTCTGAAAGCCGTGTCCGCGGTTATGGATGACTTGGAGCATAATATCTCGATCATAGACAAGCATAACTAAAGTAGTGTTATAAATTTGACTTAATATGTGACTAGTAATCAGCTTCATTACAATGGAATGGATAATAAAAGTGCCAACAACTGGTGGAACTGGGGTGTATCGTGTTATGATATACCTGCCTAGTAAGTATTGCAACTCCAATGGAATGAAATAAAAGTGCCAACAATTGTTGGGTTTGGGATGTCACATGCTAATTGTATCTGACTAGTAAGTACTGGAACTACAATTGAATGGTTAACTAAAACTGCCCACTACTTATACTATCAGGATGACTCATGCTATCTATATCTGACTAGTAAGTGCTTCAACTATAATGGAATGAATAAAACTGCCAACTGTGTGAGTTCCTCGGTTTGACTTCCTCGTTTGGTCTCGAGGAGGAAATGCCAGGATGGGTATGATTGGTGTTAGTATCAGGTTGGTCCCGGATAGGTCTCTCTTATCCCTCTCTAATAGCCGACAGTTGCATCGAGTCTCTATAGGTTGTTTATGCATGCTGCGCTGCCGCTTCAGTCCACCATACCTATGTAGGCGAGAGCCACCGAATTCTAGCCTCGCCATGTACTGGCCTCAGTACTGACCGCTCCCTTTTTTCCTTTGCCCTTTGTCGGCACCCTTTTTGTTTAAACAGGTATGAGTTCGACGTAGTTAGCAGGGTTACCCTTCCGGCTTGGCCTGGGCAGGGTTATGGACGTCATTGGTTATTCTTCAGGGCTCTTAGCCCAATTTGCTTCTTATCCGTACTCGGATGTTGTATCTTTTTCAAGGTGAATTGAATCTTTGTACTGTATATCTGTATTCTTGACTCAATGAGTCGTTGTTGTATATATATGTGTTGTAGGTTTCATCATGAACTATCGTGTAATGGTATTACTTCGTTTTCCACCCGCACGCAAGTGCCTGGTGGGCGTCCTTGAATTGTTTCTATGCGGGTTTGGCGAGAAGCGCTAAAATTTGCATAGGGCCGATTCGAGGGTGTTACATGCGGGAGAGGGGGTGCGGGAGAGGGAGAGGGGCACCTCGCCTATGGCGTGTGGAATCTCATTAAAAGGATACATAATAATATACAATTTTGCATGTGATATGATAAAATATACGGTGTTAGCCAAATTCCTCATAAGTAAAATTTAATTCTGAAACACTCGATTTTGTAAGGATAAACCATTTGATGTGGAGGAATGGCAAGTTTGGAGAAAAATAGTAGCTAACCATGACTTCTTAAAATTCCACCACCTGGCACCGGCATACATAGGAATCTTGTAGTAGTCTTGCAGGCCCTACTACAGATAAATACTCTATGGTTTGCGTACCTTGCATCCATTTTTATCCTTTTCTTGGAAGACATACGCCGGAAGAGACTGCAAATGGTTCCAGACATTTATGGAGGCATGTTGTAATGCAGATTAATAACTATTTTGACGAGATTTATTTAATGATCAGTTGAATATATCTGATTCTCGAGATTTATCAATTGCATTTCCATGTAGTAGTATTGCTTACTTCACCAAGTGTGATGCTAATTAGAAAAGATCATAGTGAAATTGATGCGACCTACAAAAAGTTGTAAAAAAATCAAGTCCATGAAAAAGTATTTGATGGAACAACAGTGGGTGAAAACAAAGTAGTAACATAAAGCAGTTATGGAGATGGCATCTGATTAAAGGGGTACGGCCAGATATTTATAAGTTAAATCATGCAATTATGCGGTAAAAGCATATAGATTAATTTGAGTACAAAATATAGCAAATGACTGAAAATTCATGGCGGCCTAAAATCCTTGTGATTCAGTCCAAAATAAAATAAAATCCCGGTGGTGAGGGGCGTAACTGTGCAAAACACAATCAGTAGAAAAGAGACTGATAGAAAACTAGATAGAACATGGAGAGAGAAGAGACCATCAAGGATATCGTGGGGGCAGCGGACGCTGGAGGTATTCTGTGTTCCAAGTGATCTGGAGGAAGATGTGCAAAGCAAGAGGGACCTATGCTTGTGCAGACGTGCGATGTGGGTCGCCGACTCCTATTTGAAGATATGCAAGGAAATATCATTTGGGTGCAGTGCAGCAAATGCAATTGGAGGGAATTTCCCAATTGGAGCAGTAAGATAGATTGAGTAGTTAATACGCATCCATTATTAAAGGGATTGTTGCTGCTAACTAGGGAAGGTTAGGAGACGTTGTGTACTGCCAAGTAGCACTGACGTTTGGGGCCAAGGGGAGAGCGCAGGGAATAGACTTTATGAGAGCATCTTCAGCAGGCGCGCTATAGCAGGCGAGCGCTAAAAAACCCGCCAAAATATAGCACGGGAGCAGGCGCGCGAAAACGCGGCGCGTTTTTCCGCGCGTGAGCTTCTGCGGCATCCTGCTCGGGAAATCTGGCGCGCTACTTCCAGCGCGCGCGCAACAAAGCGAGCCGCGCGCGCGAACCCAACCGCCCGAACATTCTCACGCGTCCTCTCGCGGAAACTGCGGCGCGTCGCCCCGCCTTCATCGCGCCGCTCCGCCGTCGCTCCACCACCGCCTCCGGCCTCGGCCTCGACCTCCGCCTCAACTTCGCCGTTGTCGCTCCGCCACCCACCCCCTCGCCACCGCCTCCGGTCTCCGCCTTGACCTCGCCGCGGCCTCGACCTCCGCCTCGACTTCGCCGCGCGTCGCTCCGCCTTCGCCATGCCACCCCGCCGCCGCTCGAGCTCTAGCTACCGCGGCGTGCGCGCGCGTCCGAACGGGACGTTCTACGCCGAGATCCAGAGCGGCGACGAGCGCATTGGGCTCGGCACGTTCGAGACGGCGCATGAGGCCGCGCACGTGTACGACACGGTCGCCTGGCGCCTCGTCCGTCCTCGGCGCTCCATGAACTTCACGGACGTCTGGACGCGCCGGCAGGCGGAAGACCTTGCGCCGTCGCCACCGGCCGTCACGCGGGAGGCGAGGAGGCGGCAGCGCGAGCTCGAGCAGCGCCTCATCGTCGCCGAGCAGGGCGAGCGCATGCGCCTCGAGTGGGCGCGGCGCTTCCCGGAGGACGTGGCCGCGGAGGTCGCCTTCTACGCTGACCAGAAAGAGGAGGAGGCGCGGAAGGCGGCGAAGAGGCAAGATCGGGAGGCGAGGAGGGCCAAGAAGGAGGCCAAAAAGAAGGAGAAGGAGGAGAAGGCCGCGAGGAAGAAGGAGGAGAAGAAGAATGGTGTCGGTCCGTCGACCATCACCGTCGACTCTTCCTCGTCGTAGTACGTGTGGTCGTCGACTCCGGTGTCGTCCACAACATGTGACTCCTACGACTGGGAGTCCGATTAGTTCTAGTTCAGTCTAGTTTTAGTTTAATCTAGTTCTAGTCTACTATTTGTAGTCTATTTGTACATTTTATTTGATCTATTTACATATGCAATTGTGTAAAAATATAGTTTTTAGGCTGCATTTTAGCGCAAAAGTACCAATTCAGCGCTGCATTGGCGCGGCGGTTTACAGCACCCGGTGAAAGCTCTCGGCGGCGTCGGGCGCTGCATCCGCTTAGCGCGCGCTGTAAACTCGAATATAGCATGCCTGCTATAGCGCGTCTGCTGGAGATGCTCTAAGGGTGGAGCATGGCCGAGATGCTCCGTATCGAAATCGAATGGCTTAGAATAGGAGATGACGTGGCTAGGCTGTATGTTGAGATAAATAAACTTAGATGACTCTTAGTGGGGTCTACTATATAAGAAGATATAGATAGATTCTTTCTTTAATTTTCTTACCCGCTTGTTAATGGGCAGAACATTAATTTGCATGAGGCCATTAATTGTATATTTTGCATGGTATATTTTGTAGCCATTAATTGTGCATCTAAGGCATTTATTTAGTGTATAAATGATGAACAAAAAGAATCTAGTACATATATTAACCATATTTTGGAGCAATTATAACCAAATCTTTCTTGATATATATGTAATGAATGTTACTAGATAATCCATAAATAGAGGTAACATCTATAAATAGAGACAAGCGGAAGGGATAAACAACACAACGGTACTCCATAGTCCATACTCTCTACCTAAGTGCAATAGACACAAGTTGTGGGTTTTGGATTTCGACCTTGGAATGGATCAAGCTTGTAAAGGCATCCATTCGTTCATGGCGATGACATCTTGCGCTTCTCGCGGTGGAAGTAGGGGACAATCGGTATATACTTTTTCCTATCTCTAACAATAAATAGTTGAATGCTTTGAGTACTGATTTCTTGTTGTTCCAAAGAGTGGTAAATGTGTTCTTAGATGAGAGAGTTCATAAGGCTGCTGAGTGTCGCGCGTTAGCGCTTACTGAGTGACGTCGCTGGTAGGAGTGTTGTCCTATGACCCACTAAGACTCTCTTAATTATACGAATTTCTAGATAAATATGAAAATGTTAAAGCATGCTTTGCAGAACTGTGATTTATGGATAAGTATGGAAAATAGTTAGCCGTGTTTTAAACGATAAATATGAAAATATATATATGTGTGTTTTACGCAAGCTGTAACGTTCGTTGACATTATAGTCTTGTATGTAGCGCCACCACTGATCGTCAGGCGCTATAGGCACGCTACATGCGTTCTTTTTCTGTTAACTAAACAATGTTCATCCTAGATTCGCATATGACCCGTTCAAACTTGCAAATTCACATCATATTATATATGCCTGACTAAAATGGGAACTTGTAACCTCTTAGATTCAGCATTGAAGGTTCTTTTAACTTTCCTATTATAATAGTAGATTCAATCTGCCAGAGGAATTTTTTTTATAACTTTTGAAGCTATAAACATTTAGACTGGAGTATAAATCTAGAAATGAAAGTACTACCATTTTTAATACCCGAAAGGCATGCCACAGGCACAGGCTGTTCAAGCACACGATGATGAGCAGCAGAGCTTCGACAATTACTCTGGCGAATTAGATGCAATCTATGGTGATGATGTCGACTTGGACATATCGATTAGCAACGGAAACATACGTGGGACGAACCCCACTAATAACCAAGATGGCACCGAAGGCCGACGAACAAGGAAGAAGCACGTGCAGAGGCTCACTTTTGAGCAAACCCACATGTTCGAAGGGTATGAATCTTACCAAAGATACCGTAATTAGTTTCAGTTGATATTTCTTTTTTCTTTTACACTTGCAAACATTTATTACCAAGATTTTACTTTTTAACTCCAATGAATATTTGGTAGAATGAATTTCAACCTATGCAGCAGTGTTGGCTACATATCCCCCGTTTGTTCCTTTTTTTTCCTTAATATAGTGATCTACATACAAGCAGTGAAAATGGGTCTTTCGAATCTCTGAAAAAGAGGAACAGTTGTGCAAACCTTAATGACTTGCCAATTGTCCTTTTTTCCTTCACTTGAATGAACAGGTTTTTTAGCATATGTTCACACCCTGATGAATTTCAAAGGAGGGAGCTGAGTGGGACAACGGGTCTTACAGCACAACAAGTGAAGTTTTGGTTTCAGAACAAGAGAACGCAAGTGAAGGTCCGGTCTAAAACGCTTCAACTTGCATACTTAATAACTCTTCACTGCCATCTTCACTTCTTCAGTTACACTTACTGTATGTAGCATCAGCATCAGCATTAGCATGAGAACCCTCCATTTCGAAATTAGTAATCATTCTCTCTACTTGTTCCATGGCATACAAACTGCAGAATCTGCGTGAAAAAGAAGAGACATATAGGTTGAAAGTGCAGAATGTGATGCTGCGGTATGAAAACCAGAAGCTTAAGCAGGCTCAGAAGACTACATATTGCCCAAACTGTGATTCGCCACCACTGAATCAGCTCCCTCCAGATATGCAAAGGCTAAAAGAGGAAAATGACTGGATGAAGCTAGAGGTACAGCATATAAACAACCCCATCTGGTATTTTCAACTATATTTGAGTGATCATAGAAACATTCGAACGATTATGTTTCACATCCAGTAACTCAAAAGAAATGCTAGATTTACTGCTCTGAAATTAACTTAAGACTGAGTTAGAAGCTTGTGGATATTGTATCTCAAGAGTCAAGAGACAAGAGTCGATATTTAGTCCTCTTACTAATGTCGTATTTTTCATTTGGCAGATTTCGCGGCTGCACGCTGAAACACTTGCAGAATCAAACCGTTCTTTCCAACTCGACTCATCTGCAGAAAGTGTCGTTGGGAGACAAAATGACACACAGATGATTGTTGAACTAGCTCAGAATGCAATGCACGAGTTTGTCACTTTGTCCGAGTCCCGGGGCCCACTATGGCTGCCGGTCCCTGGTGGTTCATTTGAAATACTGAACAAGATGGTTTATGCTCAAAAATTTGGTGGAAAAAATAGTACTGATATAATAGGATTCAAGACCGAGGCTACTCGTGCTGATGCTGTGGTCATGATGAATGCCAAAAAAATGATGGATTATCTCATGGATACTGTAAGTTGCATACAGATTGTGAGAGAAGCTAGTTCTTCTTTCTCTACCAAAAAACTACTACTTGATTAAAATTCTAATGACATTTATGCTATTTCAAGTCGCAATCTGATCTTAATGTTAAATGACTGCAGAAGTGCTATGTATCTCTCTGTCCTGGAATTCTGTCAAGTGCAAAAACCATTAAGGTTTACAAGTGGCCTATGAATGCAGGCAGCTACGATGGGGCTATTCATTTGGTATGTAGCCTTATTTCTCTATTGAGTTTAGCATAGAAGAGTTTTTGGCATGAGTGCAAAGATCCTGTCCAAAATCAAAACAAAAATATATTACTGGCAAAACAAGCACTATCTAAGGTGAAATTAGTTTGCTTCGTTACTGACAGTTTGCCATATTTTTATTTGCTTGGAAACAACAGATGACAACTGAGACGGTATTCCCATCGCCCCTGGTACCATCTAGGAAATGCACATTCGTGAGGCACTGCAGGGAGCTGCAAAACGGGTCAGTGGTCATCGTTGACGTGTCCCTGGATGTCGGCGATGGCACCTTCTTCAAATGCCGCAAAATGCCATCAGGAGTACTAATTCAGCCCCTGGAGCGCAACAGCTGCAAGGTATGGTAAAAAAAGTATGAACAATAATGAATTTCTACCTTGTGTGATACCGGTACGGCAGTAACGTAACCCATGCTTTATTTGCTCGGAAATCTTCTTGGCAGGTAATCGCCATAGAACATGTCCTTGTAGATGATACTGGCGTGCACGAGCTCTACCGGCCATGTCTGAGTGGACTCATGTTTGGAGCTAGACGCTGGGTGACAAGCATCGCGCGGCAGTGCGTGCGCATAAGAGATGTCTTCCTTGTTACAGGAGCTGCTTTAAGAGGTAACTGGAACCTCGAGATCTTCGTTGTCTGAAACTCTGAACTGAACATAATCTGGAAGGCATGTCCTTAATGAAACAAGCTTTTCCTCCTTGGTTTGTTTCAGCCAACTCAACAGGGAGGAACATCCTCATGAAACTAGCCGATGACCTGCTGGTGTGCTACAGCAACAGCATCGCCACCATCCCTGAGGATGCATGGACCATCGTGCGAGGTGCTGGTACGGACCAAGATATCAAGATCGCGCATAGGAGGAATGACGACCGCAGCAACACAGCCATTGTGTCCGTGAGTGCATCATTCCAGCTGCCAATGCCACTCAGGGTCACGTTTGATCTGCTCAGGAACAACATGCTACGCCCAAAGGTATGCAGATGAAATACCCTCATCTACCTCTACAAACACACGCATAGCACGGACGATCTCTTCTCTATACAGCTAGCCATGTACTCATGTCATATGCACCTTACGCAGTGGGATGTGCTGGTGAGCGGTGGTGTCGTGAGGGAGGAAGTCCGTGTCTCCAGCAGCCTAGAAGCTGATGATGCCGTCTCTATACTGCATGTCAAGGTGCCAAACACATCTAGTTTCAGTATCTGCAAGACTCATCGCTTCCTCTAGCTTCCTCTAGTTATCTCGCATTTCACCTGACTCAAGTATATATATGCGATTGATCAGCATACCATGGGAAACATCATGATCCTCCAGAACAGCTGCTACGATGTGACGGGCTCATTCATTGTTTACTCTCCCATCGACAACCAACTGATGAATAAGATCATGAGCCCCGGGGGCATGGCTGAGAGGAATGTATCCATCTACCCCACCGGCTTCTCCCTGCTCCCCGTCGGCGAGTCTGCCCAGGGTGGCATTGGACTAGGCGAAGATGGAGAAACTCTTGTTACCGTGGGGTTCCAGATTCTGCTGAAGCTTGCCCGTGGTACTGGCCTATATCCTAGGTCTGTGACTGCGGCCATTTGTCTCATGTCTGAGAACATTGCGACCATCAAAAAGTCCTTGATCAACAGCCATCCCATCTTATATAGTAGCGGTCAGGATCCCAGTCCCATCTAGAATGTACCAGGTAATATTCTTCCTGTTAAACTCTACTAATTCTCACCTGGTACTAGGTAATTTGCTGATGACGGCTTGTTGATTTGCACAGGAGGGGGGAAAGGGAGGTGCAATGCTTGTGGAAGATGTCAACCCGCATGGATTATCAGTTCAGATCAACTGCATTTCTCATGGTGCCACTGCAATATTTAGTTATATTTCCTTCACTATTTGCAACTTCAGCTTACAATAAGAATTTGTAATAATGGTTTAAGAACCAGACCTATTTCACATTTCCTTAAATATTTGCAACTTTCAGCCTATAATAAGAACCTGTAATAATGGTTTAAGAACCAGACCTATGCCGTGTTGTCGCTGTATTATCGAATGCCATGTAACCATGCTTCTGAATTTGGTAATACTATTCTGGAACCTACATTTGCGTTTTTTTATGGGTGCTATTTTTAAACCTCCACTTTGTTTGTTAATTTGCACTGCACAATGCTGTATTAGGGTTTTGATACCCCTTTACACAGAGTTAGCATACAGCTTCCCTGCTAGATGCCCAACAGAGAAATCCCGAATCTCACAACAAGTCCTACTGTCAGCCCTTACACAGTTCCCATATGGCCATATCTTTTGTACCACCTCAACTCCAATTTTAGAACGGAGTCAAGTTTTAATATTGTGGTGCTCTGTGGACTCTGGTAACTTCAAGTTTGAATGATGTCCAGTTCTAATATCCGGTTGTTTTTACTAATTTTGGTTTCTGTTAGTTATTCCTTCCTTCACTTGTCCACACCAAGGGGCTATTTAGATTAGTTCTGATATTTATGTGTCCACTGGTATTTAGCTCAAGTGAGAGCTAAATAACAGTGGCCACACAGAAATTACAACCAATCCAAGCAGGCTCTAAGGGAGGATTCAGTTCTTTGTTGCACTACAGTCTGTATGTTCTGTAAGAACTAATTTAGGAGGAGGCTCGGTAACTATTTTGCATCTAACAATAAGCGGCAAGTGAAAACATTAAATGATAACTTAATGGAGAAAACGAACAGTCAGTGAATATCATATTTTTCATCACCAATTCAGAACAACAGATTATGCATTCCATGAGAAGCATTTCAGGAGAAACTTATTATAATTTTTGACATGACAAGGAACTTATTTTTCACCAATTGAAGAATCTTACATGGGTTTGGATGTTAGAACAAGCTAGTTAACAAATAGTACAAAGGTAAGTCAGCCAGTAAAGTAAATGGTCCATAAAATAAAACAGCTATACCTAGAAACAAAATAAGAGAAGACAAGTGCACCAGTTTCCCTAACCTCATTGTGAACGTATCATGATCACATATTGCCTTCATCTCTGATGGTTTTTGGATTGCTACAACTTCAAAAAGGATTTGGATTGTCATCTCACAGAAACATGTCTGATCAAATTAAGCCAGAATTGCATGATAGGTCACAATGTTATGAATTAAGACCAGCCCAGTTCTTGAACGCGATCAGAGCTTCCATCTTCCTGAAGTTGCGCTTTCTAAGCTTTGCCACTTTCAGTTTCTTGTGGGTTTCCATGAAAGCCTGTTTGTGCCTCCACTTATCCACAAATATTTTCAACTCTTGTGCCTTTTCAATCACCTGCATTGCCATATCAAAAAATCCACCCTTGACCAAAGCATACAGAAAGGAATCAATCAACTCGTGGTTAAAATCAGCCCCCTTCCTCCTCACTTCTGTCCATAATATGAGCACATAAAAGTACTTCTCGGCCGAGAGATAACCGTTGATAAGTGAGAGGTATGTCTGATTGTTTGGTTCAAATAACAGGAATACCATCCTTCGGTATGTCCTTCGAGCATCCTCTAACCTCCCAACCTTGCAAAATGCGTGTATTATGGAGTTCCAATCATGTGTAGCGATCTCTATTCTCGGGTCATCAACCACTGCATCCAAGAATGATGCCATGAGTTCAGGCCGGTTGTTCTCTGTCAAACCTGTCATAATAGTAAGATAACTTGTCCTAAGATCTGGTAGCCTCGCCTCCCTCATATCCTTGAAAAGAGCAAATGCAGACTGGAAATCATGGGCTGTCATGGAAGCATCAATAAGAGCATCATAGCTGTCAGCATCTAGCTGTAGCCCTGCTGCACTAATCTCCCCTACAAGCTGTGCAGCCTCTGCGGTCTTTTGCTCCTTGCAATATGCTTTCAAGATTGGGGAGTATATACTGAGCCCCACAGAGGCTCCTTGAGCAGTCATTTCATCGAGTATGTTATGAGCCTTGTTCAACAGACCAAGCCCAACACAGGCCTTGACAATCCCAAACCCAACAGACTCGTCAACTACCAGCAATTGATTGGTCAACTCAACCTCCTGTGCTTGGATGATCAGCTGAGCTAATTCCCTGATCCTTCCGTTGTCGACAAAGCATTGTGCAATCTCAGTATAGCATTCATAATCAAACGCACTGTCATCCCCAACTCTCCTCTCTCCCACAGCACGAAGAATGACGGCTGAAACTGACTCGAAGCTGCAGCGTTTCAAATACCCACTCATTAATTTCTTGAAAAAACCCTTCTTGCAGAAGCCCAGAGCTTCCAGCAACTTATCGAGCTCATCAACCCGGGTCGGAACAGCCCTCCATGCATACAGGAAGGCAAGAAACCCAAAGCTCTCCACATCCGGCGACACCCCAACAGCTGACATGATCTCCAGGACCCTCTCGGCGTCTTTAACGGAGCCGAGCCGGCAGCAGCATCCCTGAAGGATAGCATTGCAGGCAGCAAGGTCGGGCCGCATCAGCGCCACCACGGACTGGGACTTCTCCTCCACCATGAGCCTGCAGGCTTCGTCGAACACCTTCAGGAAGGCCGCGAAGGAAGCCGTGTCGGCGCGGGTGAGGTCTATCAGCGAACGGCCCCAGGCGGAGAACGCCGGGAGGCGGCGCCCGCAGCCGAGAAGAGCGCGCGCGAGGGCCAGCGCCGGGCCCGTGGAGCCCGACGCGGCGAGGGAGGAGAAGAGGGCCTCGAGCGCGGCCTCCGGGAGGGGGGAAGCGTGAGGGCTCTTGTCTAGGAGGAACACGGCGGCGGCGAAGGCGCGCTTGAGGCCGAGGCGGTGGCTCCCCGCGACGAGGTGGGTGACGAGGGCCGCCGCGGCGGGCGGCGACGGCGAGAGGGAGGCTGCGGCCAGGGACTTGAACGCGAGCCACGCGTCGTCCGAGCGGTCCTCGGCGACGGCCGCGAGTAGACCTTCCTCGATCGCGGCGGCATCGGCGACGGGCAGGGCTCTGGGGGCCGGGCCCGGAGCGGGAGGTGGCGGCGGCGGTTGGGGCTTGGGGCGCGGCGCGAAGATGGATGGCTGGAGGAAGGAGTAGAGGGTGGGGATCTCGTGGGTCGCGGAGGAGGAAGACGAGGAGGAGGAGGAGAAGGGCCTTGCGCTTAGGGGCATATACAGCAGGCGCCGGAGGCGGAGGCAGTGGAGAGCGTGCATCGGCCGGGGAGAGGCTCTGCCGTTAAGGTGCTCGAGCGTTTGCCAAGGAAGGAAGAGAGAGCGAGCAAAGTTGCAGTCGCAGGCAGCTCGCCGGATTTTGCATGAAAACCCCCTTTGAAGTCAGTTTTACGAAACGAACGTGTTGAACATCGGTCAGACAATTTATTTCCATGATGAAATCCGTCAGAATTTTATTGACTTTACACATCTGCTAAAGTCGACTCATACGATGAGTTGTCAGACTACATTCTTTTGAGTAGTTCATCTAACCCTGTATGAATATGGCGGCGAGGTTTCTTCTTTTCGTGCATGCCAGAGGCACGGCACAACATAGCGGTCATCAGCATAACACCATCCATCAATTCACAGAGTATAAACACTAGCAACTATGTGCATTTTGCCCAGGTTACTCATGCAAAGAGGCCAAACCAAGTTGGAAATTTCTGACACTAAGGCCTTGTTCGGTTTATAGGGGGTTAAAAGTATTGACAGGTATTGGGGTGGATTAAATACCATGCAGGTCAAAATCCACCCCAATCCACCTGATTCCACTCAAATCCTCTTGAGGAGAGGATTAACCGAACATAGCCTAACAGAAATTCAGATCAACGGCATGAACACAGTGGGGGCAGATTATGTTGTGTTGTCTCTGCTCAAGAGTAATGCAGAACTGTTGTGATACAGGACTGCTAGGGTTAAGTATTCAGCATTCTCCACATCCATAGCCACGTTTAAACAGATCCGAAAAAATACATATGCCAGCCCAAAGTTGCAGGCAGCATTCTCCACAGCCATCATAGCCATGTTTACACAACGGTATTTCGCATACAGAACAAACTGTAGAACAGAACATGTAACATGCAGTAACACAGCTTTCTCACAAAAAGCCCAAGAACAGAACACAAGGAATATATCACTACATATCTCAGGGGCATTTCAAATCAGTTCTTCATAACAAGACAATTCATGGCACAGGGGCACGAACTAGCTGATACAACACATTATAAGGCCAAAACTGCAACTATATATGATGCGTCCAGATTCCAGAACACATCTAATACCTTTCTGCCAACCTAGCAGACACAGCCCTTAGCTTAGAGTAGACCTTGCCAGCAGGAGAACCTAGGATAAGACTACAGAGCGAGTCCCTGGCAACCTTGATGTTGACGAAGGACCCGAGTATGTGGATCTTGGTGTCGGCGATGACTATGCGGGTCCTGGTAGAGTTCTCAATGGCGTACTTGGTCTTGCCTCCTTTCCCTGATAGGCGGCCGATAGCACGCGACTTGTGCTCCCCTCGAAGTGTCTTCACATCCTTGATCTCAAAGGAATCCACGTACAGATCGTCAAGACGGAGCAAGGCAACTGCGTCCGGGATGTCAAATCCAAGCATGAAAGCGTGCACAAAGTCCGCGCATTTTTGGAGGTTGCTCACGTCGGGTGTGTCTTGCCTTGTTTTCAGCTCAACCCTTTTGGCCTGGGAAGAAGAAACAGAGTAAAGGGATCGCTTCAAAGGAGACGGCTTAAGAGTTCAACATTAAGGGGATATGAAAAGTTCGTTTTTTCTGGGAAACAGGCACTGATAATACTTCTTGCACCACCAAAACCCAGAGAAAAATATACTGCTTGAGCTCAGCAGGTAACAACCAGCCACAAGGTAAACTAATGGAGTCCCATGTACCTATCCAAACATCAAATGATATAGCTGTGTTTGTACACAGAACTAAGCTATAGTTTGTTCAGGTTTAAGTCCTCGATGTATCAGTTGCTCCATAACGATGTTGAACTGAAATAATGTAAGCAAATAATGATATTTCCATCAATCAGTAACACTACATAGGAGCATGTTGGAACTATTGGCTTCAATATATATCCCCAAATCATCTATCCAACCAATCAGATCACTGGCAAAGGCTGCCACGAGCACGGAACGGCCACTAATCGAATCGAACGCTGTCTAATTGGAGAAACCGAGAGCAAGGTAAGCCCAATTACCGACCTTGAGGTTCATGCGGATGTCGACCTTCATGTGCTCGTAGACGGGCGTGTAGATCTCCAGCCACGCCTTCTTCAGCGGCGCGAAGCGGTGCGGCGGCACCTGGACCTTCCGGTACTGTGGCCTCCCGCCGCCCATCTCGCTCGGCATCAGCGCGTCGAAGAGCGGCTTCTGCACGCCGCCGGCCGCGTCCACCGCCATCGCGCCGGAGGAGGATTCTTTCGGCGCGGCGGCGACCGGGGCTTTGTCGACTTCCATGCTGTACTGCGGCTGCGGCTGCGGCGGAGGTGGGAACTGGGAAGGCGCGGTCGCTGTGGGGCTCGAGGGGAGCTAGGGTTTGGGGACCGAGAGGAGAGAAAACTTTGGAAGCGGAGAAGGTTATAACCCACGAGCTATTGGGCCGAAGAAACGTACTGTAGTATTATCCAGCCCAATATGATGGGCTGCTTCTGGAGAAGAATTGCATTCCCTCGAGCAACAAAAAAAAACCTCAAGTTGCCGTTCTACGTTCCACTGTACTCTCTTTTTTTTTTTGAGAGGCTGGCATGTAAAATATTTTGATCTAAAAATACAGGTAAAATATTTTATTTTATAGCATGACAAGGAAAATCTTTGTTTACAGTTCTTTTACTTTCGTGGAATGTGTCATTCAAGAAGATCCATGGTGTTATTTGCAGTAAAGCATAAGAAAAGACATTGTGCATTTCAGTTACCAGCATCTCCTGGAAAAAACACGCATCATGTCCCCATAGTAGCCTGTTCACCCATTTGGATTTGTGCACTAAGAAAAACCAAGAAAAAATCGCATAGTATCCTACTGTCCTGTATAGGTTAGATAAGCCTCTCCAGTCCAAGCTTTGGATGTAAAAGCTCATAGTGTAGGCCGACAGGACAGGAGCATCAGTCAACAGAACACCAGCAGGTCTCCTATAAGATGAAAGAACGCGCGTTGCATGCATGAACTCTAGACATCAGTAATCACAAAACTAACGACAGAGGCACAGAGCAACTCAAAAGACAGCAGGTCAGGATATACCAGCAAAACAGCAGAGAGACGAAAACCAAACGTGGAGCAAACACAATACACAGCTATGCTGAAACAGTGCAAATGCTTACAGCATATAGACAAGAGAAAGACTACCTGTTGTTCCATAATCCAGCAGTCACCAAGTTTCACAACCTACTCAACACAGTTTACAGCAAAGGACTGAAAATGGAAGTCTGGTGCAGAAAAAAATCAGCGGCTATTGGTTCAGGAAACAGTAAACAGTAAACCCCACGGAGCTCTACTTAGAAAGCAACATGGTCAGAATCACTGGTGGGCGTAACAAATGCTCCTCAAAGCAACTAAGATCCTCGTCTGCTCGACAACAGGCCAACTCGGTGGGCGGGCAAGGATCACCATCAGACCATTCTGAGTTTCTTCTTCGGCCGCTCCGCTTCGGCGCGTACCTTGTCAGCGCGGGCCTTCTTCTCGATATCTTCATAGGAAGTGACACTTATCTTGTCTGCACTGACCCCGTGCGCAACCAGAACTTTCACCAGCTTATCAGCTCCATCATCGCCCTCCGGACATTGTATGGTGACACTTCCAAGGACTGGACACTGGAATGTCATTCCGTCAGTTGGCACGACATCTGTTTCGGCTTCTTTGTTATTAGGCTAGAGAGACAAACAGGAAGGAAAGAAAGAAAAGGTAGTACATGTTAGTGAACCTTTTTTTTTCAAAATAATAATGGGAATAATAATATTACATTATGCGTACCGGCCTATGCATTAAAGTGAGTTCTTCTAGTTTTGGTGAAAGCTGGAGAAAGCGAAGCACAGCGTAGAAGTCCTTGGTTAAGTCCCATTTGCCAAGTTCAAGAGTTGTAAGGTTCTGAAACACTGGACATGTAGGCAGCTCCTTTTCCAGCATGACCTTGCATTGAGTAAGCAAGCAAGTTATAACTAGGACAAAGCAAAAAACAAAACAAAAATATTGCACCACAATTAACAATTAAAGTTGAATCTAAAAGAAGACAACAGACCAAATGTCTCACTATGAAAGAACATGAAACATTGCCATACGCTTGCACAGCAGCTGCACCTTGAACTTATCAAACGAAATCTCTCAGGTTGATACTTTGTTCTCCAAATGCTTACGCGCAGCAAGTCAGTAAGTGCTTAAATTATCCATATCAAGCAGAATGATGTTTGACATCCAGCTTTCATACTTTTGATGTTTATCTGATGCACTTCTACTTGAATCGAAAGTGTGCTCTGTTCTAGTGGAAATGACTAATACAAGAAGACTAAATCACGAAACATATCAGTAGAGCAAAATATTAATTCCACTCCAGCAGTTATTTTATTAGAACTTAGACTAATATGCAATATATCAGCACTAATCCAGATTTAATGGAGCAATATGATGAGTTCATGGATATTGGTGTGCATATTCACATCCACTTCAGCAGACTATAACAAAAAGGTAGACCCACATTACCCATGCCACGCCAACATTAAACTCCAACAAACATAACTTAAAAGAACCTCCCAGAAAGAGAACTGACAATTGCTGATTTCAAACACACCCCAGTGAACACATGATTGCAATCTCGCAACGTTGATTCAACCAATATTCAACAATCGATATCAACAAGCATAACACATGAAGAGCCTTGAAGAAGGAAATATAAAGATATTGATCTCAAATACCCCTAAAAATAGGATAAAATCCATTGCTGCATTTTGAGAATGTAAGGGCAACCAATATGCAATCCATCAGGGTACGAAACTAAGCAATGCATGCGATACCCAAGTTTGTCTTGCAGGCATTCCATATACATGTTCATATCTTGAAAACATCATAAAAAAGTAAAAGAATCAATATTCACACTTCTCAGACGGTAAATTAAGCAAAGCATCAGCAATTGTTCATTGATATGTAACACAGCTTTGAAAATTTGTCAATCAAATTATATTTCCGTTTAGCTGCGGCAGAAATGTTTAGCTTTCAAGTAAACACTCATTATTGGCTTCCATTTTTCTTTTGGGAAACATGGCAATACGCATGCTAGTAAGTAGTAACGACTGTAAGGCTCTAAGAAACAGTTCACATGCACCAAAATATAGATAAGAGAGCAGGTTAGTTATATCAAACCATTTCTCATGCTATATGATTTGTAAAATTGAATCCATGTTCTTCCAAAAATATAGTCGAAAATAACATGAAGAAACAACAAGCTTGTCTTTGATAAGCATACCTTTATGTCAAAACCCAATAATGCAAGTTCTTTGGCGTGCACAAGAACTTCTGTAAACCTAGATTCACCACCAAATGTACGCCCGCAAGTATGTATGCGTGCTCTCTCTAGGGATGGCTTCTTTCTCCAGGAAATATCTTTCAATGGACAATTGGTGCACTCAAAGCTAATGAGATGAGGGGCAGAAATTACAAGGTTCTCGATTCCATACATGGAACCATCGAGGGTCGGCCTTTTTAGCACTTCTGATGATATGCGCTTAAGACACGTTGCAGATTCTATCAAATGCAATTCTTCTAGGCCAGGGCTCCGGTCAATGAAACTGCTAAGAGGATACTCACTCACTTCGACATCACGTAGAGTCAGTTTTTTTAGAGAAGGAAGCCTGATTATGTCAGGCGGCACAAGTCCCTTATGTTCGATATCTTGGTAAGGAGCTTCACCCCACTGCAAATTTAGCTCCTGAAGTGAGCGGCAGGTGAAAATGCCAGGAGGTAAATCAGTCTTATCGTACATACGAAGTTCCATGTCAAGCACTTTAACTTTATGTTTCACCGCGTAGCGAATCCACGATCTGACATCCTTGCAGTTTAGGGGATCATAATGATCCCAATGCAGACGGAATGTGTGCAGGTCCACGTTACGACGGCCGAGCAATAGGCTGTTCACATAACGAGCAAACTTTTTGGCACCCCAACATACAAAATCTCTGTAATCGAGGTCTATGATCTCATCACTTTCACTTTCCACGGCCTGCTTGCCACCTTTCCCCATAGCAGCCCTGCCTCAGGTTCCTCAACTCAAAGGCTGGAAAACCTGCCATGTATGTACACATTCCACAATTAGTACAAGATGAAGTAATAAGGCAACAGGGCAGAAATTCAATTATCACATGTTAATGCTATATCATGCTACATCAATATGAAGGTTGGTGCACATGCAGCAATGCAAGTCAATGGTTAGCACTAAAAAATGATATTCTCTCCGACCCAAATTTGGCATAAATAGTTGTTATGACCTCATCAGCTAACTGGGGGTCACACAGCGGAGCAATTTCCAGCCACCATGGGTAATCGACCTATAGAAACAGTGTGCACAGACAAGAAATCTTGCTTGCACTGAGCGATTCCTAGCCAGCTATGGACACAGATCCAAAATTCCAAACCACGACAAGATACTTTCTCACCGCTGCATGACTAAGGAGATTGCCGACGGTTGGTGGAGTGCAGAGGAAGTGCCGACGGTTGGTGGAGTGCGCGCGGCGCGCGTTTTATCCAGCGCGCTCAGCGGTGCCGCAAAGAAGGGACGCGCGAGACAAAAGATTTGGTGCCTGCTGGAGCTTTCCGCGCGGGCGCTAGCACTGTAAACCGCGGGTTTTTTTAGTCGATTTACAGCGACGGAGATGCTCTAATCTCTCAAGATTTATTTTTTTACCACGGTGAAATTGGCCATCATTGTACTTAATTTACGATACTAACTCATTTTAAAATTTTATGGACACGTTGTAACACAGTTGAGGGACTGTCTAAGAGGCTGTCGTCTACAAGTTCTGTAAAGTTGCAGTCGACTTTGTTTTAGACAAATTAGAAGAGTAGGGAGATGGTGTTTTGCCTCACGGTGCAAATGAATCTATTATAAAAAACTATCAAAAATAAAATTTAAAATGTCAAGAAAATTAAAAGAACATTTTGCATCGACATCCGCACACAAGTTTTCGAGGGAAATCCTTTTTTATATGTCTTGTGTAAAAAGACAAAAAAAAAGTTTTCTACATAGCTTTTTTTAATAAAACGGGCAATTTGCTTCATTTTATTTAAAAAAATCGAAGAGAATTAACCTGTTCATTTGCAAGGAACCGGACGAAAACCCGTATAGATGCACCAATATCATCCTGGAACACACCACCAAACCAACCTGGCTAGCCACACGAAATAAATTCCTGCATTGTCATGTTACAACATCAACATTTGTCCCTTTTACATGGAACAAACCCCCCTCCAAAAAAAACACTTGCGTGCAAACACAAAACGTCAAATTGTACGTGAAAATATTCTTCCCTAAAGAGTTTTCAATTTTAAAATTTTGTTTAAAATAAATAGGTTCATTTGCACCCGTTAGAGCATCTCCACTCAGGGGACCCTAAAGGACTATGGGGGTGCCGGCGCTCAAAATCGGCACCCAGTCCGCCCTCCCCCTCCCCTCCCGAACTTTTTTTTTGTCATCCGGCGCCCCCAGGCCGAACCCAACCCACAGGAGGGATTAGCGGGGCGCCGGATGGAGCTGAGAATAACACGGGCCAGCCGTGGCAGTGAGATAGATGGCTCGTCTCCCGAGTGTCGTCCCGTCGCCGACCACGCGTTCTCCCGCCATGTCCTTTCCGCCTTTTCCACCGCTTCCCGCATTTTTCTCGCTATATGTAGGCGCGGCCACGCCATTGTAGATCTACACCATGCCCACACCCACCATTCTTTGCACAGTCCGCCCGCAATCTTTACCATCGAAACTGTAGCTAAATCATCGTAGCTGAATCCCCGCCGCCGATGGAGCATTTTCTAGAAGATGTGGCCTCCGTCAACGTCTACAGGCGACAGTGCCTACGTCCAGGAAGCGCAAGCGCTCTGCGACGCTCAGTACCCAGTCCCTCTGATATGGGTATGCCCAATAGGCACTCAACTACAGCGTACCTGGTGCGGCCCGACGGAAGGCGCACTCGACGACCTACATAGGTCCATGACGCCCATGACTGTTCGACTGATATGAAACCCATATGGACACGGACTCCCAAACGCACAAGACAAGGAAAACTCAAGACTACATTTTAATCTAACTTGTAACCAACTCGTATTGGTACCTGAGACCTATCCTCCCCACATATATAAAGGCTAGGAGGGTCCAACGAGAAGGCAATCTTTCAATCGCCACTCCTACAATAGACAATAGATCTAGACGCTGCAATAGACAGTAGATAGATCTACGATCTCTCATACGCCAGATCCAATCTGCGCGACACCGCCATCGGCGACATTGTAATCCTTCGGATCATCATCAATCAAGAGCAGACAAACAGGAGTAGAGTCATCTACGAGGCCTGAACCTGGGTAAACCTTGCGTCCATGTATGCTTGTTTGCTAGCCGTACCGAGATCTCCAGCGCTTCTTCCTTCTCCAAAACCTAAGTCCATAATAATAGGCATTGATGAGTTAAACTCTCGTCAATTGGCGTCGCCTGTGGGAACTGGGCGCGCTGATGTTGCGATCTCGACGGTTCCATCAATAGCGATCTACGATTCGGTTTTCTACGACTCATCGGAAATACATAACAGTTGGCGCCATCCGTAGAGGCAAGAGGCGCTTCACGCACGGATCCGGGCGAGGTCCTTCACCGTCTTTGACGATGGCCACATCTGGCCGATATATCGTCCTCGAAGGCGTCGGAATTTTATCAGCAAAGCGGCGACGACACTGCTGGGCACGGACGCGGCCAAGGATGACACGACGCGGAATCAGTTTCAGACAAGAATCGCATAGCTCAGAAGAATAAATCTACCAGACGACTGGGTTTTTGTAGGCATCTTTGCAACAGTATCACGTTGTTGGAATTAGCTGAGTCTGATCGCGATTCAGGCACGTTTCCATCAAGTCACACATCACCGAGGCACGTGAGCTGGATTCAAATGAATTGAAGTCACGATGTGTCTACCCATGCATGGATTCTGCAGCATGAGCATCAATTACATGCATGAATCGTTTGACCAAAAGGTCATGGTGAACCATGTTGGATCGATTCTTGATGTGTATGCCTTGCGTTTCCAAAATACCAAAGACGAGGTTTGCGGCCAGGATCCGGCCAGCAAAAGAAGTCCGGACTCGTTTCCGTTGCAACAACCGCGGTGACCGATTGATTCGACTCCGCCACGTCCGGTTTTGCCGCTGCCATAACTTGTTTCGACTCGCCACCAAACTGCGTCGTACAGTCAAAAGTGTGTCGCATACGCACCAAGAGATTGATCCAAATTATAGTTGCTAGAGAAAAAAATCAATCAAAGGCGTGAGACTTGTAGCTGGATCAAGTTGTTCCCAAGAAAAGAATATTGTGTGGATCGGAAAAGCAGCCGCAACCGTTAGATTCACGTGAGGAAGCATATCACGCTTGCATGAATTTTGTGGCCACAGGTGTTAACTATGTGAAGCAAATACCAAGGCAATTACCACGATTAAATAATCGTGAAGCAAATACCAAGTCAATTACTACGATTAAATAATCGATCAACTGGATCAGTTCAGATCAGCTCGCGAGGATTTAGCTAGCAAAATTTACTCAAGCTTCACGTGAGAATCAAGCACATTGCGAAATACGACTTTCGACTGCTACTGACTGATCTGGATCAGTCGCGGACTATTTCAGCTACACCACGGACTGTTTTGACTCACGGACTGCATCTTCTTCGACTCCGACAACCTACTACAGTCTTCGACTCCAGCGATCCGCGACGATTTTTGGTTCCAGCGATTCGAGAACTCGGGGGCTCCCTCCTCTACAGCGACCTGTCGCGTCCTCCGACTCCAGTGACCCGCTACGATGAAGATCTTCATCTCCGGCCACCCGCCATGGTCTTCGACTCCACCGAGAGCCTCATTACCGCCCTCGGCTTTGGCGACCCACTATGGTCTTCGGTTGCGGTGGCCTGCTGAGTTTTCGACTCCGACGACCCGCCGATACGGTCTTCGACTGCGGCGACCCGCTGCTGCCTCGGCTCCAGTGACTCGGGGGATCCCTCGGCATCGACCACCCACTACAATCTTCGGTTGGGGCAACTCGCTACCGCCATCAGCATCGGCGACCCACTGTTGCGTCGACTCCGGTCCGCCGCATCGGCTCTCGAACACCGCCTCGACTACATCGACAACATCGAATCTACACTTGGGCGCTCAGTCGACTCCACCACGAGGCCCGTTACCGCCTTCGGCTGCGGTGACTCACTACGGTCTCTGACTCTGCCCACCTACAGAGTCTTCGACTCCATCACGCCACTCACTGCGGTCTTCAGCTGCGGTCTTCAGATGAGGCGACCCGATACATTCTTCAACTGTTGTGGCCCGTTATAGTCTTCATATACGACAATTCGTCATCACCACGCGACTCCGATCCGCCGCGTCGACTACATCCGCCGCGTGACTCACTGCCACGTCAACTCTAGCCTTCGACTCTAGTGATTCGCTATGATCTTCGGCTCCAACGACTCAGGACTCCCTCCGCTTCGGCGACCCGCCGCGGTCTTCAACTTTGCCGACCCGCTGTGGTCTTCATCTTAGGTGACTCGGAGGCTCCCTCGACTCCCTCGACCCGCCGATCGCATCGGATCTTGCGACTCGTTCACCACGACAACTACCAATAAAGCTAAGTTTCCTTCTACTTAGAGTTGATTTCTTTTAACTCACACTCGATACACTTGGGGGCCGCGCCCTCTTCGAGTAACCTAATGTGTCATCGACTCCACGCACTCGAGCACCTCATACGCGACAGCCCGAGTAGCTGATTCTCCCTAATCGTCGAATCCTTGAACTCCGGGTACATCGACAAGGTACTGAGACTAAGGGTTGATACATTGCAAATGTATCTATAATTTTTGATGTTCCATGCTTGGTTTTATCTACTTTCTTGTATTTTGTTCCAACTTTGGAGTACTTTTCATATGATTTTTTGGACTAACCTATTAACAAGAGCCACAGTGCCAGTTGCCTGTTTTCTGCTGTTTTTGGTTCCAGGAAAGTCAGAAAATCAATATTCTAGGAATTGGACGGGACAAAAGTCAAAGTTCCTATTTTACCGGAAGACTCACGGAGCCAGAAGCAGAGACGGAGGAGGGCCAGGGCCTAGCCACACCATATGGTGGCGTGGGCTAGCCCTGTCCACGCCACCAGGTGGTGTGGGCCCCCTGGAACTCCACTGACCTTGCCTCTTCGCCTATAACAAGCCTCCCGATGCGAAAACCCTAAGTAATCAAGCCTCCAGCCACGAAAAGTTCCGCAGCGCCGCCGCCACCAAAAAGGAGATTCGGGGGACAGAAAGTCTCTGTTCTGGCACCCTGCCGGGACGGGGAAGTGCCCACGGAGCCATCTCCATCGATCTCCACCGCCATCTCCATCACCGTTGCTGATTCCCATGATGAGGAGGGAGTAGTTCTCTCTCGAGGCTAAGGATTCTACCGGTAGCTATGTGTTCATCTCTCTCTCTATGCATGATCATATTGTGATCATAAGCTTGTAATCTATAGATCTATTCTACTACTCAAGTGCTTTAATGAATCTTTGCTCTCCCCATGTGTGTGAAAGTGACAGCGTGCTCACCATGGTGGCACTTAGGCTAGAGATTACAAATACTTGTTATGAGTTATATTTGGAGTTGGATGTCTTTATGAAATTGTGGTGTTTGTTGGACTCATCTAGTACTCAAGGTGACAGTGTGGGGTTTTCTAGATGGGAAAGGCTTACTTTGAGGTGTGCTGTTATAGCCCTACCATCGATTAGAGTGTCCAACCGCAGAGTAGTTAAGAGTAGTATCATTAAGATAATATATTTATGAGAGAGTGTTCACTAGTGAAAGTATGATCCCTAGGCCTTGTTTCTAAGCATTGATACACCGTTTGCAATTAGATCTGTTACATGTTTGCTTTCTTCCATCTTTATTTCAGTTTGCCTCTAGTCTCTTCCACGCCATCAAGTTATTTTCTATCACCGTTATCACTTATAATTATCCATACCACTTGTATTTCACTATCTCTTCGCCGAACTAGTGCACCTATACACCTGACAAGTGTATTGGGTGTGTTGGGGACACAAGAGACTTCTTATATTTTGATTGCAGGGTTGCTTGAGAGGGGATACCTTTGACCACTTCCTCCGTGAGTTCGATAAATCTTGGGTGATCCACTTAAGGGAAAACTTGCTGCTGTTCTACAAACCTCTGCACTTGGAGGCCCAACAACTGTCTACAAGAATAGAAGTGCGTAGACATCAAGCTATTTTCTGGCGCCGTTGCCGGGGAGGAAAGGTAAAAGGTATTCACACCGGAGGATTAAAGAAGAAGAACCTCCCACGGCAAATGCCTATTTTCTGGCGTCGTTGCCGGGGAGCTAAGGTAAAAGGTACTCACATCCTCCGGTGTGAGTGCTCGAAGTTATTTCCTTTAGATTCTGCAATTTTGTCTTTTTGTTTCTTGTTTTCACTAGTTAGGCTTAATGGAAAACAACAACAAAATTAGAGAGCTTTATAGTATTTATCTTGAGTTAGGACATGAAGTGTTTGAAGAGAAAATTAAAAAACCTATGGAACTTTATTTGCATGCTAATAGCAATGTTGTTAGTATGAATTCTTTGGACACCATTATTGCTAATGCTATGGAAAAGTCTAAGCTTGGGGAAGCTGGTTTTGATGAGCATGATATTTTTAGTCCCCCAAGCATTAAGGAGAAAATTTACTTTGATGATACTATGCCTCCAATATATGATGATTACAATGATAAGTATGATATTTTCAGTGCACCTACTATTGAGGAGGAAATTAATTATGATTACAATATGCCTCCTATATTTGATAATTATGGTGATGAGAATAATAATGATAGCTATTTTGTTGAATTTGCTCCCACCACAATTAATATGAATGACCATGCTTATGTGGAGAGTAATAATTCGTTTATGCATGTGGCTCATGATAAGAATGTTTTGTGTGATAGTTATATCGTTAATTTTATTCATAATGCTACTGAAAGTTATTATGAGAGAGGGAAACATGGTTTTATGCATCTCAATAATATTAAGTTTCCCCTTTTTATGTTGAAAGTCTTGAAGTTGCACTTGTTTTGCTTTCCTATGCTTATTGCTTTGTGCTTTCATGACTTGTTTCTTTACAAGATTCCTATGCATAGGAAGTGGGTTAGACTTAAATGTGCTTTGGATTTGCTTCTTGATGCTCTCTTTTACTTCAATTCATATTTCCTATGTGAGCATCTTCTCAAACTATCATGTCTAACTTAAAGGCCCTAAAGAAAAGTACTTATTGGGATATAACCCAAAAGTTTTAGATGAGTCTTGGAAGTTATTACCTATGTAATAACCTCTGTAATAACCGCTCCTTATCCTTTTTATTTGCTTTTTGTGCCAAGAGTAACCTCTAATGAGAAAGAAGTAATGATTGGGAATGTTGTTGTCCCGAAACAGATTTATGTGCTTCACCGTAAAAATTCGTGTAAAATATCTTTACGTGCTTTTGAGGCGTGAATTTTTGTGCTTCTGCCCCAGGTTGTTATCTAACTTTCGTTAGTTCAACACTTTTTTATTGGAGCAACAGAAGGTCTTAGAAAAAATTCTTCTTTACCTGCTTGTCTGTTTTGACAGATTTCTGCCATTATTTGCATTTGCTTCTTGTTGGTTCCTTTTTGAGTTCTTTTGGGGAATTGAGCTTTTTGAGGGAAGTGCTAAAGTAGCTAGTGTTTTAATGGAAGTTTTATTGGTGTTATAACTGAACCTAAAGACTTATTATCTTGAGTGCACTAATGTTGCTAATAAAGATTGTGTGAAGTTTTGTATGAAGGAAAAATTTCAGGTGTATGGAAGGAATGAGTAATGAGATGAAGGATGGACTAAAGCTCAAGATTGGGGATGCCACGCGTGTCACCCCAAGAAATATCCAAGAAGTACAAGCATCAAATCTTGGGGATGCCCAAGGCATCCCCTTCTTCATCAATAAAAATCCCAGGTTTCTTCCAAACGCTTCATTTTTATTGTTTCATGCACAGTTGTGTTTTTCTTGGAGCGTCTTCTTTTTTGTTTTCGTTTTGTTTTTTAGTTTTCTTAGTTTTCTGAATAAATTGGTTGGACCCCCTCTTTCATACATTGGTTTTCAAATAGGTTGGTTTGGATTAGAAAAGAGTAGGAAAGTGCATGCTTAAGTGGTAAAGAGAGCTTGTTTTTGACTGTGGCCTATGCTTTGTCATGCCATGCTTGATATTGTTTTGGCTTTATGCTTAGTATTCTTTGTTGTAGCATGACTTGTTATAAACAATTGAGATTGCATAATGTGCCTTGGATGAATCATGCGTTGTTTTAGCATATTAAAGCATAGTATAGTGGTATTCTCCTTTGATGCTTTATTTGGGTTAACTTGGCACATGCTCACACCATGTTATGACTATCTCAAGTCACCATAGCCTTTATGATCCTTTAGTTTTCAACTTGTAGTATCACTTTATGTTTTGATCAATGATGTTTCGTCGCTCTACATGATTATGGCCATTATCGCTCTCTTAGTTTGTCGCTCACAGTCTTTTGCTAGCCTCCACAACCAAGTATGAGTTCCACTCATGCATCCAACTCCCTAAACCAAGTTATTCCAAAGAGTCCACCATACCTACCTACTAGCATATGCTAATCCAAGTATATTCATGCTTTTGTTTATCTTCCAAATTAAACTTGTTATGAGAAAACTAGTGATTAAAGCTCTCACGAACTGATGGCACACTTTACTTTTTGCATCTAATAAACTTGAACCATTGGGTCCTTCTTTGTTGCGTATATGCTTGCGCTTTATAACTTAAAATTAGCAGAACCATGTACCATGGGGAACGCTTTCAACATTGCACTTGTACTTTGTACCCCGTTGATATCTTGTTCTTTTGCTTACGGATCCTGGCGGTGTGAAATAAAAGTGGAACTTGTAAGATCATGGAGTTTGTATGTGTGTTAGAGAAACGCCTAGGCCGCTAGCCTAAGCCATGCCTAATCATGGTGGAATCTTGCAGCATCACCATAATGAGAACTCTATGAAGCATCCTCAATAAAAACCTATGCAAATAGCAAATAAAAAGATCGCTGAGCTGCTCATTGTCTGCTTGCCTTGTCATTTTGATTATGGGAAAGCTCCCGTATCATGTGCAAGGGGTACCCCGTTGGCGGTTCTTAATGATACACATGTACTTACAATGACAAGAGCTTACTCGTGACTAAAGTTAAGTAGCATGAGGATCGGTCTTCGTAAGTAAGGGGCATGAGATTTCGGTTTATAACTTGTCAAGCATATCCTCTTAGTTGTGTCACTTTAACCTTAAGCACCTTCAAGATGCTTATGATAGGGGTAATGAGAGCTGAAAACTACAAGTACCATAATTTTTGGAAGCTCTTTATGAGACTTGAATCCCTACTTCCTTCTATGAAGGCCTTTCTTCCACCATTATATTGAGTCTCCACCTTCTACCTTTATGCACCTACTTTGAGAGCATAGTGGCCATTCTTAGTTCTATGTGCATCCCAAGACTAGTTGATTGATGCATAACTTGTTATTGCTTGTTTTAAACTATTGTATCTAGTCACTCTTATGAACTTTGAAGGTGTCCTATGCATTTATATTTGCTACTCTATTGAGGGACAAGCTGAATACTATTATGCTATGTTTTCTTTATGTGAAACAAACAAACGTCTTGCAAAGCATTATTATTCATAAATCTTTTGTTTGTGCCTTTTCATGTTGCATCATAGTTTCTTTGCTTATTGCTAGAACTTTGTCTTTCATGTAATGATTGAAGTACTATGATCCCAGCTTTGAATGTTTTATAAATACTTTGATCAAGTCTTTGATGGTGCATGTGACCTCAAAAAATTATTCTTTCTTTTTATCACTTACCTACTCGAGGACGAGCAGGAGTTAAGCTTGGGGATGTTGATACATTGCAAATGTATCTATAATTTTTGATGTTCCATGCTTGGTTTTATCTACTTTCTTGTGTTTTGTTCCAACTTTGGAGTACTTTTCATATGATTTCTTGGACTAACCTATTAACAAGAGCCACAGTGCCAGTTGCCTGTTTTCTGCGGTTTTTGGTTCCAGGAAAGTTAGAAAATCAATATTCTCAGAATTGGACGGGACAAAAGCCAAAGTTCCTATTTTATCGGAAGACTCACGGAGCCAGAAGCAGAGACGGAGGAGGGCCAGGGCCTGGCCACACCATATGGTGGCGCGGGCTAGCCCTAGCCGCGCCACCAGGTGGTGTGGGCCCCCTGGAACTCCACCGACCTTGCCTCTTCGCCTATAAGAAGCCTCCTGATGCGAAAACCCTAAGTAATCAAGCCTCCAGGCACGAAAAGTTCTGCAGCGCCGCCGCCACCCAAAAGGAGATTCGGGGGACAGAAAGTCTCCGTTCTGGCACCCTGCCGGGACGGGGAAGTGCCCCAGAGCCATCTCCATCAATCTCTGGTAGCTCGTGGTTGATGTAGAGCCCGTTGGGAACCCCAAGAGGAAGGTATGATGAGCATAGCAGCGAGTTTTCCCTCAGTTATGAGACCAAGGTTTAATCGAACCAGTAGGAGCAAGGAAACACCCCAAAGGTGTTACTAGCTGAGCTTTGGCAGGGCGCACTACCGGTGCTAGTAGCAACGTGGAGACCTGCACAACACAACCACAGAACTTTGTCCCCAACTTGCGATGAGGTTGTCAATCTCACCGTGTTTTGCGGAAAACAAAGGATTAAACGTATCGAATGGAAAGAAGTAAAAGTTTGCAGAAAGTAAACACAAAGCAGTAAAAGATTGTAGATTGTATGTAAGGTAAAAGGACCGGGATCCATAGTTCACTAGAGGTGGCTCTCCTTAGATAGATAACATGATGGGTGAACAAATTACAGCGGGGCAATTGACAAACACCGAGAAAGCAATACATGCATATACTAATCATCTTGACTCCTCTAAGACTTGATTGGGCATTACAACATAATACATAGGCCGCCATCCAACTTCATCTATGACTAATAATCCACCTTCAGGTTATCATCCGACCCCCCTCCAGTATTAAGTTGCAAGCGACAGATTATTGCTTTACGAATTGCGTGTAAAGTAAACAATACGATTGTTCTATGAACAAAGGATTGTTGTTTTCTCCCTAGTAGCAACAGCACATCTAGTACCTTAGAGATTTCTGTCACTTCCCCAGATTACCAGAGGCATGAACCCACTATAGAGCATAAATACTAACTCTTGGAGTTGCTAGCATCTACTTGGCCAAGATAGCTACTAACAACGGAAAGCATGCAAGATCACAAATAACAAAGACATGATAGAATCAATAATCAATCTGAAATAGCATCTCAATATCCATCGGATCCCCGCAAACACAACATGTATGAATTACAAATAGATGATCTTGATCATGAACGGAGCTCATAAGATCTAAACATGAAAGCACAAAGGAGGAGAAACCAGCCATCTAGCTACTACATGGATCTGTAGTCCAAGGATGAACTACTCACGCATCACACCGGAGGCTTGCATGGTGATGAAGAAAGCCTCCAGGGTGAATTCCCCTCTCCGGCAGGGTGCCGGCAAGAGCTTCAGATCCCTCCCGATCTAGGGATGGAGATGACGGCGGCTACAGACTCTTTCGTGGATTTTTGATCGGGTCCTTAGGGTTTTCGTCCCGAGGGCAACTTATAGGCGGAAGGAGAGGCCGAGGGGGTGCCAGGGCTGGCCTCACCACCCCCTGGCGCGGGCCAAGCTGGGCCGCGCGGCCAGATGGTGTGGTGGCCCCTGATCCCTCTCCATCTCGTATTCTGGCACTTGATCCCTTCCGGAAAAATAGGCACTTTGGCTTTTGTCCCGTCCAATTCCGAGAATATTCATTTGCTGACTTTCCTGGAACCAAAAACAGCAGAAAATAGGCAGCTGGCATTGTGGATCTTGTTAATAGGTTAGTCCAAGAAATCATATGAAAAGTACTCCAAAGTTGGAACAAAACACAAGAAAGTGTATAAAACCAAGCATGGAACATCAAAAATTATAGATACATTTGCAATGTATCAACATCCCCAAGCTTAACTCCTGCTCGTCCTCGAGTAGGTAAGTGATAAAAAGAAATAATTTTTGAGGTGGCATGCACCATCAAAGACTTGATCAAAGTATTTGCAAAATACTCAAAGCTGGGATCATAGTACTTCAATCATAACATGAAAGACAAAGTTCTAGCAATAAGCAAATAGACTATGATGCAACATGAAAAGGTACAAACAAAAGATTCATGAATAACATGCTTTGCAAGACGTTTGTTTGTTTCACATAAAGAAAACATAACACAATAGTATTCAGCTTGTCCCTCAATAGAGTAGCAAATATAAATGCATAGGACACCTTCAAAGTTCATAAGAGTGACTAGATACAATAGTTTAAAACAAGCAAGATCAAGTTATGCATCAATCAACTAGTCTTGGGACAATGCACATAGAACTAAGAATGGCCACTATGCTCTCAAAGTAGGTGCATAAAGATAGAAGGTGGAGACTCAATATAATAGTGGAAGAAAGGCCTTTTGTAAAAGGAAGTAGGGATTCAAGTCTCATAAAGATCTTCCAAAAAATATGGTACTTATAGCTTTCAACTCTCATTGCCCCGATCATAAGCATCTTGAAGTGATTAAGGTTAAAGTGAACAAACTATGGTGTACATGCTTGACGAAGTATAAGTCAGAAATCTCATGTCCCTTGTATACGAGGGCCGCTCCTCATGCTACTCAAGTTTAGTCACAGGTAAGTTCTTGTCTTCGTAAGTATATGTGTATCATTGAGAACCGCCAACGGGGTACCCCTTGCCCGATGATACGGAAGAATCCTCATATCAAAATGACAAGGCAAGCAGACAACGAGCATCTCAGCATTCTTCTTATTTACCATGGGAATATGGTGCTTTTTTCTCTCTTTCCTCTTTTCATAGTATCTCTTTTTTCTCTTTTTCTCTTTTTTTCTCAGTATAGGACTCTCTTTTTTTATAAGAAGAATGCTTCATAGACAACTCATTATGGTTACGCTGCAGGTTTCCACCATGTCAGCATGGATTAGACCAGCGGCCCAGGCGTTTCTCTAAAACATATACATAACTCCATGGACTTACAAGCTCCCCTTTCATTTCACACCGATGACATCCATATACAAAAGAGCATGATATCAACTAGGTACAAGTACCAAGTGCAATGTTGAAAGCGTTCCCCATGAAAGCATGGTTCTGCTAATTCCCAAGAAATAAGTGCAAGCATATATAACATAGAAGATACAATGGTTCAAGTTATTTAAGGGCAAGTAAAGTAAAGTGTGCCATCAAGTTCGTGAGAGCTTTAATCACTAGTTTTTTCATAACAAGTGGAAGGTAAACAAAAGCATGAATATACTTGGAATAGCATAAGCTAGTAGGTAGGTATGGTGGACTCTTTGGAATAAGTTGGTTTAGGGAGTTGGATGCATGAGTGGAACTCATACTTTGTTGTGGGGGCTAGCAAAAAACTGGGAGCGACAAACTAAGAGAGCAATAATGGCCATAATCATGCAGAGCGACAAAACATCATTGATCAAAGCATAAAGTGATACTACAAGTTGAAAACTAAAGGATCATAAAGGCTATGGTGACTTGAGACAGTCATAACATGGTGTGAGCATGTGCCAAGTCAACCCAAATAAAGCATCAAAGAAGAATACCACTATACTATGCTTTAATATGCTAAAACAACGCATGATTCATCCAAGGCACATTAAGCAATCTCAATTGTTTATAACAAGTCATGCTACAGCAAAGAATACTAAGCATGCCAAAACAATATCAAGAATGGCATGACAAAGCATAGGCCACAGTCAAAAACAAGCTCTTTTCCAAAAGTATGAACTTTTCCTACTCTTTTCCAAACCAAACCAAACTATTTGCAAACCAAAGTGTGAAAGAGGGGATCCAACCAATTTATTCAGAAAACTAAGAAAACCAAGCAAACTAAAAACCAAAACAAAAACGAAAAAGAAGACGCTCCAAGAAAAACACAACTGTGCATGAAACAATAAAAATGAAGCGTTTGGAAGAAACCTAGGATTTTTATTAATGAAGAAGGGGATGCCTTGGGCATCCCCTGTTGGAGATATGCCTAAGAGGCAATGATAAAAGTGGTTGTTATTATATCTTTGTGTTTATGATGAATGTTTACATCCCATGCTATAATTGTATTATAAGGAAACACTAATACATTTGTGGTTTGTAAACGTAAATAGTCCCTAGTAAGCCTCTTGTTGAACTAGCTTGTTGATTAATAGATGATCATGGTTTCCTGATCATGGACATTGGATGTCATTGATAACAAGGTTATATCATTAGGAGAATGATGTGATGGACACACACCCATAGTAAGTGTAGCATAAGAGCAAGTCATTAAGTTCGTATTGCTACAAGCTTTCAAATGCATAGTAACCTAATCCTTCGACCATGAGGTTATGTTAATCACCATCACCGGATGGGTACTTTGATGACATCAAACACCGCTTTGTAACTGGGTGGTTATAAAGGTGGCATTGGGTATTCTGAAAGTATGTGTTGAAGCGCATGGACCAAGATTGGGATTTGTCCATCCATATGACGGATAGATATGCTTTGGGCCCTCTCGGTGGAATGTCATCTAGTTAGCTTGCAAGCATGTGACTAGGTCACAAGGGATGACATATCATGGAACGAGTAAAGAGTGCTTATCAGTAACGAGGTAGAACTAGGTATGGAGATACCGACGATCAAACCTCGGATAAGTAGAGTATCGCGTGACAAAGGGAATTGGTTTCGTATTTTAATGGTTCTATCGATCACGAAGTCATCGTGAGTATGTGGGAGCCGTTATGGATCTCCAGATCCCGCTGATGGGTATTGATCGGAGAGGTGTCTCCATCATGTCTGCATATTCACGAACCGTAGGGTGACACACTTAAGGTTCGATGCTGTTTAGGTAGATATGGAATATGCGTTGGAGACCGAATATTGTTCGGAGTCTCGGATTGAATCTGGGACATCACGAGGAGATCCGGAATTGTCCGGAGAATAAGATTCATATAATGGAGATCATTTTCTAGGTTCGGAAATGTTCTGGAGTGTTTATATGGGGATTCTAGAAGGTTTCGGAATGTTCTAGAAAGTTCTAGAAGATTCCGTGGACTTTACTTGAAAACCAAGAAAGGAAAGGGGAAGACTTGGGGGGGAAGGAAACTCCCTCCCCCCTCTCCCTTGTGTGCCGGCCCTAGGAGGTGGGCCTAGGGGTGGGAACCCTAGGCCGCACCCCTCCCTCTATATATAGAGGGGTGGAGGTGCCACCCCCCCTTGCCCCTCCACTCCTTGCCCTAGCCGCTCTCTCCTCCTCCTTCGCTCTGCTTAGGCTTAGGCGAAGCCCTGCAGAATTCTCCACTCCACCACCACCACCACGCCGTCGTGCTGCTGGGATTCCGTGGAGAGATCTACTACCTCCGCTGCTCGCTGGAACGGGGAGAGGAAGGTCTGCATCGACTCCGCATGTGTGACCGACTGCGGAAGCGCTGCCGGAACGCGGCGCCGGAAGGATCGTCTACTCGATCTTGAGATCGGCAAGTGATCGTCTACATCAACCACGAGATCCGATCTCGCACAAGGTTTTCGGATCTACAAGGGTTAGTACAGATCTATCTCGTTGCACATGTCTAATAGATTAGATCTTGGCTTTTATCTAGATTAGATCTGGGTTTTGTTCGTTCTTGCGGTAGAATTTTTTTTGTTTTCCATGCTATGAACCCATCAGTGGTATCAGAGCCGTGTCTATGCGTAGATCTGTTGCACGAGTAGAACACAATGGTTTTGTGGGCGTTGGTGCTCGTGCCGTCTTTTGCTTTGTGTACTTTGCATCTTGCGGTATGGTGGGATGAAGCGGCTCGGGCTAACGTTACATGTCATCGCACATGAGACTTGCTCCACGCTTGACGTGTAACTTGCTTTGCACAAGTGGCTTTGCGGGTGTCTGTCTCTCTCACCATAGTATAGATCCAATTTACACTTTGTACTTGATAGCACTTGTATCAACGTTGTGGTTCAGTTTCATAGGTAAGATCCATTCTTATTCAAAAGCCCCAAACCACGTAAAACATGCAAAGAAAATTAGAGGCGTCTAACTTGTTTTTGCAGGGGTTTTGTGATGTGATATGGCCATCATGTGATTGTGATTATATTTGATGTATGCAATGATCCTTGTTGTAATATGGGAACCAACATGAGCCTAATGGTTGTCTTTAATTCTGTTAAGACATGCGTGTCTATTCATCTTGTAATAGCTTTATTCCAAGTAGTTGTAATAGTTGCTAGTGATGATGGACAACCATGAAGCGGCGCCACTGACCTTGACGCAATGCTGGTGATGATGGAGATCATGTCCGTGCTTTGGAGATGGAGATCAAAGGCACAAGAAGAAAGGGCCATATCATATCACACTAATTATGAATTGCCTCTGATGTTAATCCTTTATGCATCTTGTATTGCTTAGATCGCGACGGTAGCATTATAAGATGATCCCTCTCACTAAATATCAAGTAATAAAGTGCTCGTCCTTAGTTGGCACCGTTGCTAAGACTCATCGTTTTTGAAGCATCTCGTGATGATCGGATGTGATAGATTCTACGTGTGCATACAACGGGTGCAAGCCAGATTTGTACATGCGGAAACCAAGGTTAATCTTGACGAGCCTAGCATGTACAGACATGGTCTCGGAACACAGAATACCGAAAGGTAGAGCATGAGTCATATAAATGATATGATGAACATGAAGATTGTTCGCCAATGAAACTACATCTTCTCTCGTGAAGATCGTACTTGGTGTAGTGGATTTGGTTCATGTAATCACTAAGACAACGTGAGAGATGTTGTTTTGAGTGGGAGTTCACCTAGTTAATTTAAATTTTTTAGATTGAACTCAATTCATCATAAACTTAGTCTGAACTACTTGCAAATTTGTTGTAGATTATGGCGAACCTCTCCATCAATTTCAATGCATTCCTAGAGAAAGAAAAGCTTAAGAACAATGGAAGCAACTTCACGGACTGGTTCCGTGGACTGAAGATTGTCCTCAGGGCTGGTCAGTTGACCTATGTGCTCGAAGCACCGCTAGGTGACCCACCTGCAGAAGATGCCACCGATGACGTAAAGAATGTTTACGCCACTCGAAAAAATCACTACTCCATAGTTCAGTGTGCCATCCTGTATGGTTTAGAAACGGAGCTTCAGAAGCGCTTTGAGCACCACGTCCCATTTGAGATCATTAAGGAGCTCAGGCTGATTTTTGAGACTCACGCGGCGTGGAGAGCTATGAGGCCTCCGGAAAGTTCTTTAACTGTAAGATGGAAGAGGGTAGCTCCGTTAGCGAGCACGTGCTTACCATGTCTAGGCACGCAAACAAGCTCCAAGAGTTGGGGATAACGATTCCTAATGAGTTAGGAATTCACCGTGTCCTCCAATCACTGCCACCGAGTTACAAGAACTTTCTGATGAACTACAATATGCACTGCATGAACAAGACGTTGCCTGAACTATCGCCCATGCTGAAAACTGCTGAAGTGGAGATCAAGAAGGAGCACCAAGTGTTGATGGTCAATAAGACCACCAACTTCAAGAAACAGGGCAAGCCTAAGAACAAGGGCAACTTCAAGAAGGACGGCAAGAAAGCTGCCGCACTTGCTAAGAAGCCCAAGGCTGGTCCTAAGCCTGAAACTGAATGCTTCTACTGCAAGGGTGCTGGTCATTGGAAGCGTAACTGCCCCAAGTACCTGGTGGATCGGAAGAACGGCAACATCAAGAAGAAAGGTATATTCGATATACATGTTATTGATGTGTATCTTACTAGTAATCGTAGTAGTGCCTGGGTATTTGATACTGGTTCGGTTGCTCATATTTGTAACTCGAAACAGGAGCTGCATAATAAGCGAAGACTGGCGAGATACGAGGTGACGATGCGCGTTGGAAATGGCTCCAAGGTTGATGTGATCGCCGTCGGCACGCTCCCTCTACATCTACCATCGGGATTAGTTTTAAATTTGAATAATTGTTATTTGGTGCCTGCGTTAAGCATGAACATTATATCTGGATCTTGTTTATTGCGAGACGGTTACTCTTTTAAGTCCGAGAAAAAGGTTGTTCGATTTATATAATATCTTTTATGGTAATGCACCTGAGATGAATGGTGTATTCTTACTGAATCTCGATAGTAGTGATACACATGTTCACAACATAGATGCTAAACAAACAAAATTGAATGATAATTCTACATACATGTGGCACTGGCGTCTTGGTCACATTGGAGTGAAGCATATGAAGAAACTCCATTCTGATGGACTTCTTGAATCACTTGATTTTGAATCACTTGAAAGATGCGAAGCATGTCTAATGGGAAAAATGACTAAGACTCCATTCTCTGGAATAATGGAGTGAGCTACAGACTTATTGGAAATAATACATACCGATGTGTGCGGTCCAATGAGTGTAGCATCGCGTGGTGGATATCGTTATGTTCTCACTTTCACGGATGACGGAAGTAGATATGGGTATGTCTACTTTATGAAACATAATACATGTGTGGTTTGTAAACGTAAAAGAGTCCCTAGTAAGCCTCTTGTTGAACTAGCTTGTTGATTAATAGATGATCATGGTTTCCTGATCATGGACATTGGATGTCATTGATAACAAGGTTATATCATTAGGAGAATGATGTGATGGACACACACCCGTAGTAAGTGTAGCATAAGATCAAGTCATTAAGTTCGTATTGCTACAAGCTTTCAAATGCATAGTAACCTAATCCTTCGACCATGAGGTTATGTTAATCACCATCACCGGATGGGTACTTTGATGACATCAAAAACCGCTTCGTAACTGGGTGGTTATAAAGGTGTCATTGGGTATTCTGAAAGTATGTGTTGAAGCGCATGGACCAAGATTAGGATTTGTCCATCCATATGACGGATAGATATGCTCTGGGCCCTCTCGGTGGAATGTCATCTAGTTAGCTTGCAAGCATGTGACTAGGTCACAAGGGATGACATATCATGGAACGAGTAAAGAGTGCTTATCAGTAATGAGGTAGAACTAGGTATGGAGATACCGACGATCAAACCTCGGATAAGTAGAGTATCACGTGAGAAAGGGAATTGGTTTCGTATGTTAATGGTTCTATCGATCACGAAGTCATCGTTGAGTATGTGGGAGCCGTTATGGATCTCCAGATCCCGCTGATGGTTATTGATCGGAGAGGTGTCTCCATCATGTCTGCATATTCACGAACCGTAGGGTGACACACTTAAGGTTCGATGTTGTTTAGGTAGATATGGAATATGCGTTGGAGACCGAATATTGTTCGGAGTCTCGAATTGGATCTGGGACATCACGAGGAGATCCGGAATTGTCCGGAGAATAAGATTCATATAATGGAGATCATTTTCTAGGTTCGGAAATGTTCCGGAGTGTTTATATGGGGATTCTAGAAGGTTTCGAGATGTTCCGGAAAGTTCTAGAAGGTTCCGTAGACTTTACTTGAAAACCAAGAAAGGAAAGGGGAAGACTTGGGGGGGAAGGAAACTCCCTCCCCCCTCTCCCTTGTGCGCCGGCCCTAGGAGGTGGAGGCGCCACCCCCCTTGCCCCTCCACTCCTTGCCCTAGCCGCCTCTCTCCTCCTCCTTCGCTCTGCTCAGGCTTAGGCGAAGCCCTGCAGAATTCTCCACTCCACCACCACCACCACGCCGTCGTGCTGCTGGGATTCCATGGAGAGATCTACTACCTCCGTTGCTCGCTGGAACGGAGAGAGGAAGGTCTGCATCGACTCCGCGCGTGTGACCGACTGCGGAAGCGCTGCCGGAACGCGGCGCCGGAAGGATCGTCTACTCGATCTTGAGATCGGCAAGTGATCGTCCACATCAACCACGAGTTCCGATCTCGTGCAAGGTTTTCGGATCTACAAGGGTTAGTACAGATCTATCTCGTTGCACATGTCTAATAGATTAGATCCTGGCTTTTAGCTAGATTAGATCTGGGTTTTATTCGTTCTTGCGGTAGAAATTTTTTGTTTTCCATGCTACGAACCCATCATCCCCAAGCTTTGACGCTTGTACTTCTTGGATATTTCTTGGGGTGACACGCGTGGCATCCCCAAGCTTGAGCTTTAGTCCATCCTTCATCTCATTACTCATTCCTTCCATACACCTGAAATTTTTACTTCATACAAAACATCACACAATCTCATTAGCAACATTAGTGCACTTAAGATAAATAAGTCTCAAGGTTTAGTTCTAACACCAAATAAACTTCCATTAGAACACTAGCTACTGTAGCACTTCCCTAAAAAATCTCAATTCCCCAAAGGAACTCAAGAAGGAACTAACAAGAAGCAAATGTAGAAAATGGCAGAAATCTGTCAAAGCAGACCAGCAGGTAAAGACGATTTTCTTCGAAGACCTTCTGTTGCTCAAATCAAAAAGTGTTGAACTAACGAAAGTTAGATAACAACCTGGAGCAGAATCACAAACAATTACAGCTCTATCCGACATACATAGCTCTCTCAGGAAGTTTTACGGTGAAGCACATAAATCTGTTTCGGGATAGCAACTTTCCCAATCATTACTTCACTCTCATTAGAGGTTACTCTTGGCACAAAAAGCAAATAAAAAGGATAAGGAGAGGTTATTACAGAGGTAATAACTTTCAAGACTCAACTAAAACTCTTGGGTTATCTCCCAACAAGTACTTTTCTTTAACGCCTTTAAGTTAGGCATAAGAAGCAAAGAAAGAATCAAGTGTTCTCAAATGAAGAAGCATTAAAACCAACTTTCTTGCCCTTACCTCTCTTATTTTTATTCTTAACCTTTGGGAAAATGTGATTTTTTGGTGGATAAGAAAGGTGCATGGTCCCCTTTTCCACATCTATTATTGCTCCAAGGAGTTCTAATAGGGACCTTCCAAGTGTAATTTATCCTTTTCCTGCACATTCAATAACAAGATAATCAGTAGAAATCATTTTCCCAAGGATCTTTGTAAACACTCCTTTAGCTATTCTAATAGGTAATATGGTAGTATTATTAGCAAAAGATATTTATTTTCCTCCCTCAGTAAGCCCCCAAAGATTCAAAGATTCATAAATATCTTTGGGCATAAGACAAAATTCAGACATGATATCGCAGCGAGCTTGAAAAGTATCAGTGTTTATCTCAATTTTTACTGTAGGGACCCACTTTGATGGTTCAGAATTTGGAACATAATTGTGATGCTCCCTAAGCGTATTATAGCAATATTTTAAGCTAGTAGTGCTAGTCTCAAGAGTGTTCAACCTAGCAAATATTTTTGCGAAAGAAATATCAGTTTGGATAGGCATGTTGTAAGTGAGGATCAATTTCTTTATAGCATTAATAGCATCATCCTCATTACATTGGAGGAAATCTCCTCCCACAATAGCATCTAAAGCATATCTATAGCAAAGAGCAATCCAAAGGTAAAAACTGCTGAGGAACAAGCTTCGAGTCATTTTAGGCTCAGTTTTTTCATGTAGATCAGAGATTCTAGACCAAGCTTCCTTAAAACTTTCCTCAATTCCTTGTTTAAAAGTGAAAATCATTTCCTCGGGTGACATAGTGATTGGAGCAAGGCTAGACATGAAGGCAACTTAAGATAGGAACTATTTTTTTTGTGTTTTTTAAATAAGAAAGCAAACAAGTAAAACTAATTTTTTTGTGTTTTTTTAAGAACAAAACAAGCAAACAAAGCAAAAAGAAACTAAGCAAAACACAATCAACAAAGTAAAGAGATTGGTTATGAGGGAATCCCCTTGTGAAGATGTCCTTGACTCCCCGACAACGGCACCAGAAAAATCTTTGCTAGCTCATGATTGATGTAGAGCCCGTTGGGAACCCCAAGAGGAAGGTATGATGAGCACAACAACGAGTTTTCCCTCAGTTATGAGACCAAGGTTTAATCGAACCAGTAGGAGCAAGGAAACAACCCAAAGGTGTTACTAGCTGAGCTTTGGCAGGGCGCACTACCGGTGCTAGTAGCAACGTGGAGACCTGCACAACACAACCACAAAACTTTGTCCCCAACTTGCGATGAGGTTGTCAATCTCACCGTGTTTTGCGGAAAACAAAGGATTAAACGTATCGAATGGAAAGAAGTAAAAGTTTGCAGAAAGTAAACACAAAGCGGTAAAAGATTGTAGATTGTATGTAAGGTAAAAGGACCGGGATCCATAGTTCACTAGAGGTGGCTCTTCTTAGATAGATAACATGCTGGGTGAACAAATTACAGCGGGGCAATTGACAAACACCGAGAAAGCAATACATGCATATACTAATCATCTTGACTCCTCTGAGACTTGATTGGGCATTACAACATAATACATAGACCGCCATCCAACTTCATCTATGACTAATAATCCACCTTCAGGTTATCATCCGACCCCCCTCCAGTATTAAGTTGCAAGCAACAGATTATTGCTTTACAAACTGTGTGTAAAATAAACAATATGATTGTTCTATGAATAAATGATTTTTGTTTTCTCCCTAGTAGCAACATCATATCTAGTACCTTAGAGATTTCTGTCCCTAGATTACCAGAGGCATGAACCCACTATCGGGCATAAATACTAACTCTTGGAGTTGCTAGCATCTACTTGGCCAAGATAGCTACTAACAACGGAAAGCATGCAAGATCACAAATAACAAAGACATGATAGAATCAATAATCAATCTGAAATAGCATCTCAATATCCATCGGATCCCCGCAAACACAACATGTATGAATTACAAATATATGATCTTGATCATGAACGGAGCTCACAAGATCTAAACATGAAAGCACAAAGGAGGAGAAACCAGCCATCTAGCTACTACATGGATCCGTAGTCCAAGGATGAACTACTCACGCATCACATCGGAGGCTTGCATGGTGATGAAGAAAGCCTCCAGGGTGAATTCCCCTCTTCGGCAGGGTGCCGGGAAGAGCTTCAGATCCCTCCCGATCTAGGGATGGAGATGACGGCGGCTACAGACTCTTTCGTGGATTTTTGATCGGGTCCTTAGGGTTTTCGTCCCGAGGGAAACTTATAGGCGGAAGGAGAGGCCGAGGGGGTGCCAGGGCTGGCCTCACCACCCCCTGGCGCAGGCCAGGCTGGGCCGCGCGGCCAGGTGGTGTGGTGGCCCCCTGGTCCCTCTCCGTCTCGTATTCTGGCACTTGATCCCTTCCAAAAAAATAGGCACTTTGGCTTTTGTCCCATCCAATTCCGAGAATATTCATTTTCTGACTTTCCTGAAACCAAAAACAGCAGAAAACAGGCAGCTGGCACTGTGGCTCTTGTTAATAGGTTAGTCCAAGAAATCATATGAAAAGTACTCCAAAGTTAGAACAAAACACAAGAAAGTGGATAAAACCAAGCATGGAACATCAAAAATTATAGATACATTTGCAATGTATCAATCTCCACCGCCATCTCCATCACCGTTGCTGATTCCCATGATGATGAGGGAGTAGTTCTCTCTCGAGGCTAAGGATTCTACCGGTAGCTATGTGTTCATCTCTCTCTCTGTGCATGATCATATTGTGATCATAAGCTTGTAATCTATAGATCTATTCTGCTACTCAAGTGCTTTAATGAATCTTTGCTCTCCCCATGTGTGTGAAAGTGACAGCGTGCTCACCATGGTGGCACTTAGGCTAGAGATTACAAATACTTGTTATGAGTTATATTTGGAGTTGGATGTCTTTATGAAATTGTGGTGTTTGTTGGACTCATCTAGTACTCAAGGTGACAGTGTGGGGTTTTCTAGATGGGAAAGGCTTACTTTGAGGTGTGCTGTTATAGCCCTACCATCGATTAGAGTGTCCAACCGCAAAGTAGTTAAGAGTAGTATCATTAAGATAATATATTTATGAGATAGTGTTCACTAGTGAAAGTATGATCCCTAGGCCTTGTTTCTAAGCATTGATACACCGTTTGCAATTAGATCTGTTACATGTTTGCTTGCTTCCATCTTTATTTCAGTTTGCCTCTAGTCTCTTCCACGCCATCAAGTTATTTTCTATCACCGTTATCACTTATAATTATCCATACCACTTGTATTTCACTATCTCTTCGCCGAACTAGTGCACCTATACACCTGACAAGTGTATTGGGTGTGTTGGGGACACAAGAGACTTCTTATATTTTGATTGCAGGGTTGCTTGAGAGGGGATACCTTTGAACACTTCCTCCGTGAGTTCGATAAATCTTGGGTGATCCACTTAAGGGAAAACTTGCTGCTGTTCTACAAACCTCTGCACTTGGAGGCCCAACAACTGTCTACAAAAATAGAAGTGCGTAGACATCAAGGGTAATCAGGCTAACGAAAAGGCCTAGCATACAGTGCAAAAGTGTCGACTCGATTGGCATCAGAATCATACTTTACAATCCAATATGCAATTATTCTTTACAAGATACAAGTACTTCAGCATTATTAATGTTTTATGCAGCTTATAAGAATGTCGACAGCGTCGAGCTATTCTATCAGGTCCTCCAACAGGACTCGACAAAACAACTAGCTAATACATACACTCAAGACCCGAGTCGAGTCCCTCCTCGGATGGTTGCATCGCTTGTTCTACAAAGACGCGGTGCTAGTGACGCACCCGATAAAACAGATTCTCCTCGCATGATTTTCAACTGCGTCTACAAGATACAAGTCTCGAGTCTCTGCCCGAGTCTACGACTCCGCCAGACACTCAGACACTCGAGGGCTACTCCAAACTGGAGCGCGGGACGCGCACATGCAAGATTTTCGAGTGGCACAATCCGAATCCTCACTCGAATCTATGATTCGACTAAGGACTCGAGGGCTACTCCCATAGGGAGGGCTAGCCGCGCACCCGAAGAAATTTGTAAAGATATCCAAGCATTATGAAAACCCTTCACTCGAGTATATGATTCGATTGTGGGCGTCGGGTTACTTCCATAGGGAGCGCTGAAAGAAAATTCGACTAAAACCAGCAAACAAAAAGACGACAGCAGTTGCAAAAGTTCTTTAGTCCCTGCCTGAGCCTTCGACTCAACCAGGCACTCGGGGGATACTCCCATAGGGAGTGCTGGTCGCGCACCCTATGATTATTTTTCCTTGTACATCGTACTGTGTGTCGATAACATCCACACTCGAATGCTATGGCGACTCCGCCACGTATTACCCCTACAAAGAGATTACGTCTCCTAGGCCACCCGAATCATCTCCGCGATGACAAAAAATTCGGATGTCGCGCTTACAGCGTGAAGATAAGACCTGAATAAGGCCTGGCAACGCATCTGCTGCGCTTTACCAGAAATAATCCGTGCCTGCAGGTACGATGAAATATGCCTTGATGGACGCGTCGAGTACTCACACCCATACACTGGAATTCGACTCATGTAAGGCCTCCGCGGCATGAGTCGAATTACGCCAGCAATTTCCGAATTCGAGTCCGGGGACTCGAGTTTGAGTAGGTGACGTTGTTTTTGCCCTAGAGCAATTAACTGGTCTTGATCCATCGACCGCACCAAGCACGTTTACCATCATCCCTATGAACTACTACAAATTCGACTAACTCGATGTACTTCCGGGTGAAGTGTTTCACACTCGACACAATTGTCGACTCCGACATCCTAATGCGAAGATCAAGACTTTTGAGTCTCCATCCGAATCTATGATTCACATGGATACTCGGGGGCTACTGACATGGGTATGCCCAATAGGCACTCAACTACAGCGTACCTGGTGCGGCCCGACGGAAGGCGCACTCGACGACCTACATAGGTCCATGACGCCCATGACTGTTCGACTGATATGAAGCCCATATGGACACGGACTCCCAAACGCACAAGACAAGGAAAGCTCAAGACTACAGTTCTAATCTAACTTGTAACCAACTCGTATTGGTACCTGAGACCTAGCCTCCCCATATATATAAAGGCTAGGAGGGTCCAACGAGAAGGCAATCTCTCAATCGTCACTCCCACAATAGACAATAGATCTAGAAGCTGCAATATACAGTAGATAGATCTACGATCTCTCATACGCCAGATCCAATATGCGCGACATCGTCATCGGCGACATTGTAATCCTTAGGATCATCATCAACCAAGAGCAGACAAGTAGGAGTAGGGTCCTCTACGAGGCCTGAACCTGGGTAAACCTTGCGTCCCTGTGTGCTTGTTTGCTAGCTGTACCGAGATCTCTAGCGCTTCCTCCTTCTCCAAAACCCAAGTCCATAACAATGGGCATTGATGAGTTAAACCCTTGTCACCCTCCGAACACTCGGTTGCCGAAGGGATGGGTGCCCAGCGCTGGTGGCATGTCGGTCGGCGAGGCCCTATCCACGGCCATCTTCGCCCACTGCTAGTCGGCTCTCCCGCCGGAGGAGAGAGACGACCCCAATGGCATCCCGACAACCACCACGGGTGGACGATCTTCTTCGAACAACATCACGCGGGACGCATCATCGCCTACGACGGCGCTGACCCGCCGCCGCAGGACAACAATTTCAACGGCCGGCGGCGATGGTGGAGCGCACCAGGGCGTACGCTTGACTGGGTGCTCAACTACATCGCCACCGGGAACCACCCTCGTCTGGATTAAAAGTCTCTAGGCTTGCGCTCGGCACCGGAATCGACATCCTCCTCGCCCATCTAGTCGTGGCCCCGGTAGTTCTGTTTTTTCTCTTGTTTGTTAAAATATGTGAAAGTTATTTCAATTATTTGTAAAATCAATATTAATTTCGTATTTGGCAATTATTTCGAATGTTTGAAGTTTTTATAGGGGGCACGGCCGGGAGCCAGTGCCCCCGCAAATCTGTGATCTATCCGGCGCCCCTCAATACGGGCGAAAAATTGCGGACGCCGTATTTGGGAGACTGAGTGGAGATGCTCTTAGACCACAATGAGAACATAATCTTAAAATAGAAAATCTGTCGTTTCTTTATTTACTTTTTATTTTTTAAGAACATACAGTAAGGATATCAGTTGGTTTCTTTCAAAAGGACTGATATTCCTTATTCCTTCAGAATTGGACAGCCATGGAGCATTGGCTGCAAACGCTCATAGGAAACCGAAAGGACTTCTGTTAGATGAAAGTTCGCACAGTGCATCTCTAGAGACCGAGATACCACCAACCATCAGTAATCACACAGGTAACAGCAGATCAATTTGCAAAGGTAACAGGTAAGATGTATCGGCCAATAACAGGTAAGACCCTTCGCAGCTATGCTCAAAACAGTAGAAATGCTTATACTAGCATATAAGACCTCCTCGAATCAGGCTTTCGCCTTTGCAATAAGACCTCCTCGAATCAGGCTTTTTAATATAGCAACCACGCGGTACAAGAAAATTGCTCGGCCACAGCACAACCAAGCCCAAACAAAAAGAAAGAGAACAAAAGAGAAATAAAAGCGAACAATGGTCGATCGAAGAAACGAAAATGGCCCTCTACCATTGCGCCCTCCGGAAAGGTCCCACCGCGCTCCAGGCATTCCGAACCGCCGTGTACCAAGGAGCACCTTCAACAAGGGATGTGACGACGACGTCGCTGCCGCCCGGACTAGTCCTAGGGTTTCCCCCGGTACACGGAGGGGGTGGGGAGGAGGTACCCGACGCCCTTCAGGAAGGAGAGGCGACACCCGCAGGCGACACCGCGTCAGTGCCGGACAGGGCCGGCAGGGATTTCGCCCACCCCCAAAGAACCACGACCCCGGACGATCCGAAGTGTTCCACCCAGCCCACTGCCAACCAGCACGCGCCACCACGGAAAATGTGTCATCTTCATCATCTCACTGTGAGCATCGGCGCGAGGCCTCGAGTCCCAAGCAAGGGGACAGTGGTACCGGGGTACTAGCAACGCTGCCGCGCGGGAGGGAACTACCTCCACCACCGTGGCAATAGCCGACCGAACACGACAACAGGGCACACCAGGTCTCGGGCCCGGCCAGGCCCAAATGAGCCCGTAAAGCCCCCGTCGCCACGTTGCAGCAAGAGAAGCCGCGGACGCCACCACCCACCGGACCCTCCGTCGCCCTTCCTCCACCTCCAGGGAGTCGCACAGGAGTGATCCAGGGCAAACCCATCCAAACCCAGATGGGGCCCAAATGGGCCCAGATCTAGGCTGAACTGGGCACCATCGGGCACAATCCTGCCGCCAGCGAAGCTCGCGCTAGGCAGCGTCGCCCTGCTGCCAAACCGGCCGCCCGCCGCGCCTCCGTCCACCCCGCCTGCGGGAGTCAAGCCGCCGAGCGGAACCGCTGCCGCCGAGGGACACCGCCGCCGTCCAGGGCCCCGCGTCCCCTTCCGCCGCCGGGAAAAGGCCACCCCGCCGCCGCCAGCCGCACGCGGGCAACGCCCGGCAGGCCACGCCGGCGGCAGCGGCCAGAGAGAAGGGGGAGAGGTAGCCTGGGGCGGGGCGATGGGGGTGGTGGCCGCTCGTCGCCCGGGGGGGGGGGGGGGAGCGAGCGAGCCGCTCTGTTTTTTTCTCTCCACTCCTTGCATATAAGACCTTTAATCCAGAAGTGCCAAATTTTCAGAACGTAGTAAAAGGAAGGATCCAAAAGATGAAGGTCTCATGCAGAATGAAAGGACAAATATTGGTTGGGTAAACAGTAACCCACCCTGCAGATCTCTATACTACAGTATAATGCAACAAACTTTCAAATTCATCACCATGAAAGCAATACTCCCTCCTCAAAAGTCATCATCATCATATTCGTCGCTGTAAGCCTCACTCTGTTCGCTATCAGGCTCACTCATCGCGTAAGGATCATCATCTATCCATTCTGGATTTTCCTTCGCCATCTTCTCGAAGATGCCCAGCTCCTTGGACCGTTCCTCGTCAGCACGTATCCTCTCCGCATGTGCCGTCTCTTTAATATCTTCACGGAAAGTAATACTACTTATCACTTCTGCACTAATCCCATTCAGTACCAGAACATTCACCAGCTTATCAATTCCATCATCATCCTTTGAACATTGTATCGTGACACTTTCAAGGAATGGGCACTGGAAGGTCATCACGTCAATTGACATACCATCTGTTTCTGCTCCTTCGCCATGCTAGACTCAAACAGCAAGCAAGCAAGAAAGAAAAATACATTTTAGCAAACCTTTTCGATATAATAACGCAATAAACATTACAAGAATCTTACCGATCTATGCATCAAAGTGAGTTTCTCTAGTCTTGGTGAAAGCTGGAGGAAGTGAAGCACAATGGACATGTCCTCGATTAAACACCCGTTGCCAATCTCAAGAGTTATAAGGCTTTCAAACACTGAACATGTTGGCAGATCCTTTTCCAACATAACCTTGCATTGGGTGAGCATGCTGAGTTATAGCTAGGGCAATGGTAAGACAAGTACTCCCACCTTCCTAAAGTGTAAGTCCTTTTTGTTTTATCGTAAGTTAAACTTTCCTAACTTTGACCAAGTTTATAGCAAAAAATATTAACATCTAGAATACCAAATCAATATCGATGCATCCTGGGAATGGATATATTTTCAGAGTGTTATCCATTTGGTATTATGGATATCAAAAATTATTTCCGTAAACTTGGTCAAACTTTACAAAAAATGACTTAAGACAAAACAAATAGGACTTGCATCCTGGGAAGAAGACAGTATATAACAGTGTATCAATAGCTTGAACAAAAGCAGGCAAACATTAAATGACCACAAAGGTATCATGAAAGTGTAGCAGTACGACACTACCACGTCACAATTAATATTCGAAGCTACAAGCCAACAGACCAAATGCCTCCTACGAAAGCTACCAAAATTTATACAGTTCAGAAAACACATGGTATGACTCTCATGTCACCACTTTCAAGATGAACATTTTTCATGAACACATATTTTTTAAATGTATGTCATATTATCATATTTCACTCTGCAACTATAAAGATTAGACTATCAACAGAGGGTCTGTATAGTTTGGGTCTTTTTTGCTCTTTCTCTGTAGCTTTGGTATCTTGGCTTAACTTTTCCTTTGCTTTTGTTTTCAGGTTTATTGTAGGTGTGGAGTTGTAGGGTTTGTGTCATCTTGGCGTTTCTTCATATAAAAGATGACTCACATGCGGGCACACGTTCAAGAGAAAGACAATTATTCTGCTAAATATACCCAAAATCACTACTTGAACCATCCCAGACACATAAAACATGCCCATTATGTTTCTATAAAGTACCAACATTGTCCTGTTTTTACACAACAAATACACCTTGAACTTATCAAACACAATCTCTCAAGTTCATTTTTTTTCTATCTGCTTACGACAAGTCACTAAGTGTTCAACGCCTTAAGAGTATCCATATGAAATTCCACACTCTGAACTTTTCCTTCATATCTGAACCACTTTTACTTCTAAAATGCCCTCTATTCTGATGGATACGAGGTTAAAAATCAAATCATGAAACAAATCAGTACAGAAAAATATGAATTCGACTCCTACAGTTGTTTGTTAGAACTTAGACCAACACATGCTATTAATACTAATTCAAAATTAATGGAGCAGTATGATGAACTCACGGATATGGGTTTCCACAATCAAATCCTATTCAGCAGCAAAAATATAACAAAAGGTAGAGCCCACAACATTAATTTTGAATACAAAAGGTACATCCCACATAAAACATGCCCATTATGTTTCTATAAAGTAGCAACATTGTCCGGAAAATCGCTTTGGCTCCCGTCCTCACTGGTAGACTTTTTTGAATTTTTCAAAAAGCATCAAACATTTTCGAAAAAAATATATTTGTGTAACTAATGGTACAAAATACAAGTCTGCAAAATTTCAATGCAAAATATCTTTTTTTTCGGACGCAGCAAAAATGACAAATATGATAAATTTTGGAAAAACGGAGGCCCATTCAAAATTGCACGGTTCATGTCCAGATCTACAAATTCGTCTTTTTTGCTGAGGCAAGAATACAAAATATTTTCAGATGATTTTCAGCACGCGTGTAGTATAAATCATTACCTACATCCCAATATTTTTTTTGGAATTTTTTGAGTCTTTAAATTTGAAATTTTTCAAAAAAGAAAAATAAAGTCCTCTAGTGGGGACGAGCTCTAAATCGACGCACTCCAACAATGTCCTGTTTTTACACAACAAATACACCTTGAACTTATTAAACACAATCTCTCAAGTTCATTTTTTCCTCTATCTGCTTACGTCAAGTCACTAAGTGTTCAACGCCTTAAGAGTATCCATATCAAATTCCACACTCTGAACTTTTCCTTCATATCTGAACCACTTCTACTTCTAAAATGCCCTCTATTCTGATGGATACGAGGTTAAAAATCAAATCAAGAAACAAATCAGTACAGAAAAATATGAATTCGACTCCTACAGTTGTTTGTTAGAACTTAAGACCGATGAACTCACGGATATGGGTTTCCACAATCAAATCCTATTCAGCAGCAAAAATATAACAAAAGGTACAGCCCACAACATTAAGCATAGCATGCCAGCAATGAAATCCAGCAAACATAATTTGCGCAAAAACCCCGCAAAAAGAAAATTCACAACTGCGAATTTAAATACACCTAGTAAAAAACATGACTGCACTTTGACAACGTAAAGGCAACAAATATTCAATCATTGGTTCAACAAAAAAATGACACATGAAGAGTCTTTAAGGAGAATTGGAAGCTACTGAACCCAAATATGCCTGGAAGACGGGGTAACTACATTACTGAATTTTGAAGACCAATATTCAATATTTCAATCCGTTAGGGTAGCAAATGAAGCAATGCATGTGACAGAGGGGTTCTTGCAGTCACATAAACATGTTTTCATATCTTTAGAACAATCAGCAGTAATTAAATAATGAATATAAACAACTTTTCAGGTGGTGTATTAAGTAAAGCATCAATAGTTGTTCATTGATATGTAGCACAACACTGAGAACCAGTCAATCGCTTTATATCTACTTTGTTGTTGCAGCACAAAGTATTATAAGTAAATCTACTATGTTGGCTTCCATTTTATTTTGGGGAACATGACAACAAATGTGCTATTGACGACTACAAGCAACAACAACCATTGAATTAATATAAGAAATGCACCACAGCGCCAGGTACATAGCCATTAGTTCAATAAACAATTTTTGACATAGTCTTACAAGAATAATTAAAGTCAATGTGTTCTAGCAAAAGTTAGGAAAAATAAAACATAGAACCACAGGCTTGTCTTTTGATGAGCATACCTTTATGTCAGAACCAAATAATGCAAGTTTCTTGGCATGCGCAAGAACTCCAGTGAATTTAGATTCACCACCAAATGTACACCGACAATTATCTATGCGTACACTCTCTAGAGATGGCTGGTCTCCACAAGAAATATCATCCAATGAACAACCCGTGCACTCAAAGCTGATGAGATTAGGAGCAGAAATTGTGAATCCCTTGCAATCATCTACGAAACCATCAAGGGTTAGCCTTTTTAGTGCTTTTGAGGATATGAGATCAAGATACATGGCAGAATCTATCAAATGCAAGTCTTCTAGGCCAGGGCTCCGGTCAATGAAACTGTTCAGAGCATGCTCATGCACTTCCACATCGTGTAGAGTCAGTTTTTTCAGAGAAGGAAGCCTGATTCTGTCAGGAAGAACAAGTCCCGTATGTTCGTACTCTCGAAAGGGAGATCCACCCCACTGCAAATTTAGCTCCTGAAGTGAGCGGTAGGTGAAAATACCAGGAGGAACTTCAGTCTTATCATAGAGACAAAGCTTCACGTCAAGCACTTTAACATTATGCTTTAGCGCGTAGCCAATCCATATTCTGACATCATTGCAGTTCAGGGGAGCGTGAGGATCCTAGTGAAGCCGGAACGTATGCAAGTCTCGACCTTCCAATGTTCAAAGTCTCTGTAATCAAGGTGTATGAACTGCAAGCTTTCACAGAGTTTCCAGCGCCCAGCTTGCCTCTCCCGCTTAGCGTGTGCCCCACTGTTCTCGCGCGCGCCGCTCGCCCGCGTCGCTGGCTCTTGAGTGGAAAAGCTATTTTCCGCCCGCAGGCAGCGCGGGCGGCTAGCGCCGCAAAGGGCGGAAGCCCCGTTTGGTCGGCCTAGTGCGCGAGCCTTTTTTCCTTTTTCTTTTTGCGTTTTTTCTTTTTTTATCTGTTTTTCTTTTTCTGTTTCTTTTTGGGTTTTCTTTTTTGTTTATGTTTTTAGAATTATCCTTTTTTTAAATATGTTCATTATTTTATTTTATTTTTATGGTTTTCTGAATTTTGGTTCATGATTTCTAAAATTGGTTTATGATTTTTGAATCTTGGTTCATGGTTTTTGGAATTGGTTTATGAATTTTCTAAAATTGGTTCATGTTTTTCTAATTTGGTTTATGATTTTCAAAAATGGTTCGTGACTTTTTTTAAAATTATTTATGACAGTTTGGAAACTTGTTTATGATTTTGAAATTATTCATGATGTTCAAAATTTTGTTCAAATTTAAAATTTTAGTTCATGATTTGAAAACCTGGTTCATGGTTTGAAAACCGGTTCATGATTTTGAAAGCTCAGATTTAAAGCGGTTGTTCATGATTTTCGAAAAATATTCATGATTTTTAAAATGGTTTAGATTTTAAAAATAAATTAAAAACGTTTGGTTTAGAGAATAAAGCAGAAAAGGATTATAAAAAAGCCACCGCACCTGAAAAAATGCAGCGACGAAACCACGTACCAGCGAACGACGAACGATCGGAAGGAGAAAAATGCAGATGGGCCGGCCCGTTGGGTATTCCCTTCAGGCGGCGCGGCGACTCATGCCGCAAACAAGCGGCGTATATCACCCCACCTCCCGATCCCCTGCCGCTCGCCCTGCTAGCTCGCTTCGCTTTTGGGCCACCGCGTGCGCTGCCTCGCTCCGCCGCTTGCTGGGCCGCCTTGCTTCGCTGGCCCAGCTCCCTCCCGCAACGCTCGCCTGTTGTGCTCCCCGCTCCCGATCCCCTGCGCGCGCCCGTTCCCTCGCCCCCGCTCGCTCGCGTGGCACGCGCTCGCTGTCCTGCCGCTAGCGCTGCTTGCTCCCCTCGCTGCTGGGTCGTGTGCGGTAGTACCGGATGGATCCGGTACTACCGGCCCAGTCATTTTTTGCCCCAACGGCCAGAAAAACGTTGGGCCTATATATAGCCTTTTTCTCCCTTTTGGCTAGTGCTTCTTTTCTACTGTTTTCTCAAGCCTTTTGCCCTCTTTGCCTTAAATCTTGTGTGCTTGATTTCTCTTTTTTTCCCCAATAATTATTGCTCATATTTGAAGGGAAGATATAGGAGATCCAGATCTACAAATTGACCAAGCCATATCATCTCTTTGTGAGTATATCTTTGGGATCTAGATCTTTGGAGCATTTTGTGTTACCCTTTTGTGTTTTTCCTCTCTTATTCTCCCAATTGCTTTACTAGCCTTTTTGAAACTTAAGAGTGAAGATTTGGGGCATCTTTGTGTGTTTTTGCCATTTGCAATAGGTGCATCGGTTTGTGTTCTCCCCAGAGGATTTGTTTGGTGATATTCATTGAAGCTTGTCCCTCTTGGGTTCTTGGAACCCTAGACGGTTATGTGGCCTTTATGGTGTGTTCTTGGGGTCTTCAATTAAGTTGTGAAGCTCCCCCAAGATTGTGGCCTTGGTGGCATTTATTGGAAGCCTCTAATTAAGTTGTGGAGATAGCCCCAATATTGTACGGGTTCGGTGACCACCCTCAAGTGTCCTATAGTAGAACGGGTGCTTGCCGCGTGGTGGGTACTTGGGAGAATAGGGTGAGGCCTTTGTGGAGTTGGTGGTCTTAGTACCGCCCACCCCTCCAACGAGGCGTACTCCTTTGTTGGGAGGAACTCAGTAAAATATCATCGTCCCCGTGTGCCTCGGTTATCTCTATACCCGAGCTCTTTACTTATGCACTTTATATTGTGATAGCCATCGTTCTTAAAGTAATCTATATTGCCATCGCTTTGTTGCTTGTCATGCTTAGCATAAGTTGTTGGTGCACATAGGTGAATCTTAATATATCAAGGCTTTCTGCTTAACAAAAGAAAATGCTAGTTTTATTCTGCCATTGTTAAGCCCATCTCGTAGAAGTTTTTAATCCCTATTCACCCCCTTTAGGCGACATCCGTGATCTTTCACCTAGCACCACCAAGCACCAGCAAACATCAGCCATGCCTTGCCGTAAGATCGCCAACTGGACGAGGATCAAGGAGATGTGTCGCAGCCACTTCCCGTAGCCCTCTGAGGAGGATGTGGAGTTGCAGCCATCGAGCTGGCCTAGCGTTTCGCCGAGGAGGAGGTGGGCCGCTTCGAGCGCCGAGGTGAGGCGACCGAGCAGGCGCTGGAGGACATGGTCAAGGTGGCGGTGCGTGATGCCACTGGTGGCTCTGAAATATAGTCATCTACGTCCACATTTAAACTGGATATTATTCATATTTTTGATGAAATATCTCTCTAAACCTTGCCACTAATGCCTAATGATCGAAGGGGTTTTCCTACGCAGATAATGACGTTTGATGATGGGAATCACTACATTAAAGTCAAAGATATGAGATTTCCAACAATCCGAAGAAACATAGAGTCGTGAAGTGGAAGCAGGCGATGTAATGACCAACTATACGACGGGAATAGTTGCAGTCGTATAGTTGCCGCCGCTACCGCTAGGTCAAATAGAATAATTTTCATGAAGGGACCCCTATATAAAGAGGCCTCAGGCGACGAGAAACAAGCCGCTCTCGCTCAACTACGCCCCTCGCTATCGAAACCCTGCACCAAAGAGCCGCCGGAGGAATAGACTTAGATCTAATCTCCAAACCATTCTCCACCACCATAGCCATATTCCACCATTTGTAATAGTAGATCTCATCTTCGATTGGCGAGATTGTAAGACTATTTGCTATCAATCTTATGATTTCCATTGCAATGTTTATGATCTTTGATCTCATCTCTATGTGTGAGTAATTCTCCTTGGGCTAAGGGCTTTGGCCTATCCATGTAGTTTTTGTGCATGTTATTTATCATAGATGGGATCATGTATTAGTTTGTATGACATTATGATTATTGTATCCTCTCTTGCCTCGATCCAAGGACTTGTCAGGTACCCAAGACCTCGAGGATTGAGCCAGGTATAGGGAGTATGAGTAATGACTAATCTGCAGGTTGGGAACCCTAGTGACAGAAGGGGTAGTATGGTTGTATGTGGGGGATTTACTTGGTATTAACGGTGATGTCACTATGCATACCATTAGTTCTATTTCTTCTATGGATGAGACTAGTAGGCTATTACTATAAGCGGTTGCGGAGGTAATAGCAATTATGGATGCACTGGGATATTAGTTGAGCAACCAAAAACCCTCAGAAGTTCTTGAAGCTGTTTAGTTAAAGCCCCCTGATAGTCATCGAGAGTCTCTTCTTTCCTTGCAAAAGTCTGTTTTGGAAACTTTGGTGCCATTTCCACTGTATATAAATACAGAATTGAATGTAATTAGTATTCATTAGTTATAATGATGCATCATAATAAAGAATTATCGCACTAAAGAATATAACGAAATATTCCCAATTGAATATTCATCATATAATCTAGAGAACTCTTTACCATTGCTCCTAGACTCCTACAGTTATTTCACTTTACTAGGTTTCCAACCTAAGGTCAAAACAATTACTCTATACAAGTTGCGGTGACCCAACATACCACTGCATGTGTAGTACACTATATTCGTTGATATGACATTCACATAACACCGTTCTGTAAATATCACACCCCTTAGAGTGGTACAACAGAAACATTGTGGGTCCAAATTACAAACATACACACTTCATTATTACAAACCAAGAGTTCTCAAACTTCAAGTATTATGAAATTACAAACCAAACTTAAGTAGTTTCAGCGGAAGATATAAAATCCAAACTCATACTTCGAATTGAGCTCAAAAACTTATTCTATATAGTTCCTGCTGCTCGGCTCAATTGGTTTACTAATAACTAAGGTAACTACTCGGACTCGTTGCCCTCCACTCCATAGCGTATATCGTAGTCCACTCCTTCAACACCTCTAGACAGGTCGGGTTCTTCGTAGAAGACGTCCTCTTGTCCATCGGCTACGTACATCGAAGTGTCTTCTGGATTCTCAGTGTCTAAGAAGGGGTTCAAAGGAAAGAGTGGGTAACACCATTACCCAGCAAGTTCATTATATGCAATGTGGGAAGTTTGAGCCTCTATCTACCACCTCGGACAATACGTCCTTGGTATTATGTAATTTTCGTAAACATTTCTTCAAAGATTGATTTTATTATCAAAAACTATGCCCATCAGCCTTTACAGGTTGACCAGAACTTCATGGAGTTCCTTTCCTGCCGCGTTCGTAGCTCCTTCCCGGAACAGGGAGTAACATGTCACAATTTTTACACTCTGTAGAGGTGCATTGCTTTACCCATGAGAGACCAACTCCTTGTTGCACAACCGGGCGTACTTTCCCGTCCACAATTCCATGATGTGGGGCTCAGTAGGTGATCCAAGCCAATCATGCCCTCTCCGCGACCCCATATGTCTGCACGATCCTCCAAGGCTGACTACACCTCCGTTAAGCCTCCAAGTAGGGTAAGCTATAACCCTGGTGAGTTCCCGAAGACTCTATGAAGTGGTGATGCCCCTGGTAAGCTCCATAAAAGGCCCGACTATACCTCCGGCAGCCACTCATAAATAATCTAGACACCAAAATCGTGGGGCCTAAGGGTTCCCACCCATATGTTGGATCCATACCAGGAATCCCAACTTCACGATAAGGTCATCTTGCCTCCATATGAAAGGAAGAAGATACAGCTGACTTCTCTGTCCCATTCCAAATCTCATGGTTAACGCGTATTATACAGCGCTAGAATCACTGATGTCATGGGTTGTTAAGCCTATGTGACTTATGCAATTGGAACCCTAAGTTCCATTGCTGATCTTTATCATCACTTAGGATGATACTACATCTTATTTATTAGAGAAGATATCATTTTCTTTCTTCGGATCATAGATGATAACACACAATTTGCAATATCTTTGATAAAGACTCTTCAAAGGACATGAGCAAGTTATGAACTTGCCTTGTGACTGCAAGGTAGTGAAGTCGGATGCTTCCACCTGACCTTGAGCTCCGGTTTCTACAAAGAACCAATATTGCCCAGTAAGGACAATATTTAAAGAAGCAATATGAAATGCATAGTAATGTCATGCAATAATTTATTATTCGCTTCTTTGCATGTTTTACCCCTTTAGTAAAAGTTTGTTATTCTCTTTAATTAATAAAAGGAAAATATCATTCTATGAATTTATTTCATTTTAACACACCTTTAAATATTTTATGAAATTCCTTTAAGGAAATAAGATTTATTTTTATCAGACCAAATTTACTTTTCAAAAATACAAATTAGTATTTTTTCTATAACAATATATTCATTTAGGATCTTAAAAGTGAATTTTATTCAATTTTAAGTGTTTCCTATTTTTTGTAAAATTAAAAAGTAATTAGCATCCTATTACTAATAACCTTAAATTTAATTGCCAAAAATTCTATTGATTAATTTTACTCAATAGAAAATATTTTTTTGAGTTCATAGAATTATTATTAGTATTTTTAAGATTTTTATTTATTTATCTAGAGTTGTTTTTATTTTAGGGGCATATTTGTAATTACTTCCTTTATAGATAATCGTATTAAAATACGGGCCTGGCCCACTGGGCTGGCCTGGCCTAACCTAACCCGACCCACTTGGCCTGGTTACGCCCACCAGGGTAGTACTGGGCTGCCCACCGGCCCAGTACCCCCCACGCACTCACACTCCTCTCTCTCTCTCTCTTGCTCACGCGGTCACCTCTTCCGTCTGCTGCCGGCGCCGCGCATGATTCCGGCCGAATCCGGCCGTCGTTGTCGCCGCCACGGTGTAGGGTGGCCAAGTCAATGACGCCGCTCCCTTTGGTCTGAGTAGATTCACCGTTGGGGCTTTCTCTTGGCCGCGCTGACTGAGGTCTATACACTTCTATTCTTGTAGACAGTTGTTGGGCCTCTAAGTGTAGAGGTTTGTAGAACAGCAACAAGTTTTCCCTTAAGTGGACCAGCCAAGGTTTATCGAACTCAGGGAGGAAGTGGTCAAAGGTATTCCCTCTCAAGCAACCCTGCAATCAAGATACAAGAAGTCTCTTGTATCCCCAACACACCCAATACACTTGTCAGGTGTATAGGTGCACTAGTTCGGCGAAGAGATAGTAAAATACAAGTGGTATGGATATAAGACAACGGTGCTAGAAAATAGCTTGATGGTGTGAAAGAGACTAAAGGCAAACTGAAATAAAGATGGAAGCAAGCAAACATGTAACAGATCTAATTGCAAACGGTGTATCAATGCTTATAAACAAGGCCTAGGGATCATACTTTCACTAGTGAACACTCTCATATAAATATCTTCTTTTTATGATACTAATCTTAGCTACTCTCTGGTTGGACACTCTAATCGATGGTAGGGCTAGAACAACACACCTCAAAGTAAGCCTTTCCCATCTAAATAACCCCACACTGTCACCTTGAGCACAAGATGGTTCCAACAAACACCACAATTTCATAAAGACATCTAACTCCAAATATAACTCATAACAAGTATTTGTAATCTCTAGACTAAGTGCCACCATGGTATGCACGCTGTCACTTTCACACACATGGGGATTTTTATTGATGAAGACGCTCCAAGAACAACATAACTATGCATGAAACAATAAAAATGAAGCGTTTGGAAGAAACCTGGAATTTTTATTGATGAAGAAGGGGATGCCTTGGGCATCCCCAAGCTTTGACGCTTGTACTTCTTGGATATTTCTTGCGGTGGCACGCGTGGCATCCCCAAGCTTGAGCTTTAGTCCATCCTTCGTCTCATTACTCACTCCTTCCATACACCTGAAATTTTTCCTTCATACAAAACTTCACACAATCTTTATTGGCAACATTAGTGCACTCAAGATAATAAGTCTTTAGGTTCAGTTGTAACAACAATAAAACTTCCATTAAAACAAAATATACTGTAGCACTTCCCTCAAAAATCTCAATTCTCCAAAAGAACTCAAAAAGGAACCAACAAGAAGCAAATGCAGAAAATGACAGAAATCTGTCAAAACAGACCAGCAGGTAAAGACGAATTTTTTTGAAGACTGTCTGTTGCTCAAATAAAAAAGTGTTGAACTAACAAAAGTTAGATAACAACCTGGGGCAGAAGCTCAAAAATCCACGCCTCAAAAAGACATTCAGAGATTTTACACGAATTTTTACGGTGAAGCAGAGAAATCTGTTTCGGGACAACAACTTTCCCAATCATTACTTCTCTCTCATTAGAGGTTACTCTTGGCACAAAAAGCAAATAAAAAGGATAATGAGCGGTTATTACAGAGTTAATAACTTTCAAGACTCATCTAAAACTTTTGGGTTATCTCCTAATAAGTACTTTTCTTTAACGCCTTTAAGTTAGGCATGATAGTTTGAGAAGATGCTCACATAAGAAATATGAATTGAAGTAAAAGAGAGCATCAAGAAGCAAATTCAAAACACATTTAAGTCTAACCCACTTCCTATGCATAGGAATCTTTTAAAGAAACAAGTCATGAAAGCACAAAGCAATAAGCATAGGAAAACAAAACAAGTGCAACTTCAAGACTTTCAACATAAAGAGGGGAAACTTAATATTGTTGAGACACACAAAACCATGTTTCCCTCTCTCATAATAACTTTCAGTAGCATCATGAATAAAAGTAACAATATAACTATCACAAGAAACATTCTTATCATGAGCCATATGCATTAAAGAATTAATACTCCCCACATAAACATAGTCATTCTTATTAATTGTAGTGGGAGCAAATTCAACAAAATAGCTATCATTATTATTCTCATCACCATAATCATCAAATATAGGAGGCATATTGTAATCATAATTAATTTTCTCCTCAATAGTAGGTGGACTGAAAATATCATATTAATCATTGTAATCATCATATATTGGAGGTTTGGTATCATCATAAGCAATAGAATAGCTATCTTCCAAAGTTAGGGAACTAAAAAAATCATTTTCATAAGAACTAGCTTCCCCAAGCTTAGACTTTTCCATAGCATTAGCAATAATGGTGTCCAAAGAATTCATACTAACAACATTGCTATTAGCATGCAAATAAAGTTCCATAGGTTTTTTAACTTTCTCTTCAAACACTTCATGTCCTAACTCAAGATAAATACTATAAAGCTCTCTAATTTTGTTGTTGTTTTCCATTAAGCCTAACTAGTGAAAACAAGAAACAAAAAGACAAAATTGTAGAATCTAAAGGAAATAACTTCGAGCACTCACACTAGAGGATGTGACTACCTTTTACCTTACCTCCCTGGCAACGGCGCCAGAAAATAGGCGTTTGCCATGGGAGGTTCTTCTTCTTTAATCCTTGATATGTCCAAAACGTATCTACTTTCCCGAACACTTTTGCTGTTGTTTCTCCTGTATACTTGTGTGATTTGGATGCAACTAATGTGAACTAACGTTGTTTTCAGCAGAAATGCCTTGGTGTCTACTTTTTGTGCAGAAAATCAACTATCAGGAAAAATCCCGGAAAATATGCCAAAAATCCTATATCACCCGAAGACTCCAGGAGCCAGAATACGAGACGGAGAGGAGCCCTGGGGTGGCCACACCACCTGGTGGCGCGGGCCATGCCAGGCCGCGCCAGGGGTGGTGTGGGCCCCCTAGGCACCCCCTCGGCCTCTCTCTTCGCCTATAAGGAGCCTTCTGACCTAAAAACTTCGGGGGGTTCGACGTTTTTCCAGAAGGAGTTCCGCTCCGCCGCCACCACCAGATTCCACGAAACAGCACCAAAAACTCCGTTCTGGCACCCTGCCGGGAGGGGGAATTGGAGGAGATCATCGCCATCATCATCACCATCGCTTCTCCATCGACCATCCATGTTTCCCCCATCTATGAGTGAGTAATCCCCCGCTGTAGGCTATGGGGATGGTAGGGATTGGATGAGATCGTTCATGTAATGGCATCAGATTGTTAGGGCATAGTGCCTAGTATCTTTTATTAGTGCTTTATGACTTTGTTGCGACTTGTTGTGCTTAATGCTTGTCACTAGGGCCCGAGTGCCATGATTTCAGATCTGAACTTATTATTGATTCATCGTGATAGTATTGTTTTGGGTCTTATCTACAAGTTGTATACACACGTCGTTGTCCGGAACCTATGGTCCCGAAGTGACAGAAATCGGGGTAGCCGGAAGGGAAAGGCTTTGATGTGAGGATCACATGTGTTCACGAAGTGTTAATGCTTTTCTCCGGTGCTCTATTAAAAGGAGCACCTTAATTGCCAGTAGTTCCCTAGAGGCCCCGCTGCAAACGGGCTGGCAGGACAAAAGATGTTGTGCAAGTTCTCATTGCGAGCACGTATGACTATATATGGAACACATGACTAGGATTTTCTAGTACTTGGGTGCTTTATCTTATTTATCTGCAATTGTGAATTGTCTTGTCCATGCAACACCCGTCCATCCATCCCTATGCCTACCGCACTCGAATCCCACTGTTTACTGCTTTTGTTACTACTGTCTTTGCTTTGCTACTACTGTTACTTTACTATTCCTACTACAAAAATGTTGCTACTGATAAAATGCTGTGAGCAAGATTGTTTCTAGGTGCAGCTGAATTGACAACTCAGTTGTTAAGGCTGACAAGTATTCTTTGGCTCCCCTTGTGTCGAATCAATAAATTGGGTTTCACTTCCCTCAAAAATACTGCGATACACCCCCTATACTTGTGGGTCATCAAGACTATTTTCTGGTGCCGTTGCCAGGGAGCATAGCTTTATTTATCAAGTTCACTTGGATTCTCTATTGTTCGCTGCTTTCCATCCATCATGGGTAAGTCTCGTGATGGCAAGGTTCCTATTTTACCATCCACTACAAGAAGAGGTACGGTTCTGAACACCTCTACCGCTCTTGATTCACCGTCTGTTCTGAGTAAGTTCCTTACACCACCACATACACATGCTACACACACTGCTACTACTGCTGAATCTGAAACTTCTGATGCTTATGATGCTGCTTCTACTGTGCTTGATAAGAGTGGTTCATTAGGTCCTTTCCTAGATGCTACGATTGCTAGAATTATAGTTGGAAATACCGAAACTCCTAATGAACACACTGCTACACCTGTTAGCTCACCTGAGTCTAGTGAGAGTTATGATGCTGAAGAAGATTATGTTGAGATGACTGATGAGTTTATTGAAGAATGTAGGAACACCCATGATAGGAGCGCTGCTAAGAATCTCCTTGAGAGGCGTACTATTAGAACCAAATTATCCCCTGCTGCTTCTCCTGTAAACATTATAGATGAAGATTATGATTTCTCTCTCGATCTATCCTACATAGCTATTGTCGAGAAAGAACCTTTTGGCGGGACTAAGACTGAAAGTGCGGTAGCACATATGAATGAACTTTCTACCATGAGTGGCTTGTTTTCTGATGATATTAAAATGCGTACTTACTTTGTTGCTAAGATTTCCCCTTTTCACTGAAAGGAGAAGCTAAAACTTGGTTTGGTAATTTACCTCCTGGATCTATTGATAGCCCTGAGTGCTTGTTTAATACTTTCCTGCAGAAATATTTTCCTCCTAGTGCTAGACATGTTGTTTTGCAGGAACTTTTTGATTTTAAACAGGGGGAAAAAGAGGTATTGCCCGAATCTTTGGCAAGGTTTTGTGCTTTGATTCATGCACATGCTGGAAGTCCATTGCCTAAGAATGAACTACTTGATATATTTTATAATGGACTAACCGAAGAATCAGGACATACCTAGATAGTTGTGCTGATTGTGTTTTCAGGAATAGGACTCCAAAGGAAGCTGAGGAATTAATGGCTAAAATAAGCAAGAATTATGAAGATTGGACTCCTCCTAAACAAGCTATACCTGAAGTAATTGTACCTGAACCATCTATTCCGGTGCCTATTCCAACATCAAAGAAGAGGGGAGTTATTGAATTAAATGATGAAGTGATGAAGGAAGCTAAGAAATGTCTTAAGGAGAAGGGAATTAAAGCTGCAGATGTCAAGAATTTACCTCCTATAGAAGAATTATGTAAGCCTATTCCCTATTCACCCACTATTGAGGTACACTCTCTCCAACACTTTGATGAAGGTGATATCCCTTGAAACCTCCTGATCAATGCTTAGAAGAATTTGATATCTTTATTGTTAAGAAAGATAACTTTAATAAAAGGGTGCAAAATCATCTAATGGAAAACACTAGAGCTATTGTTGAGTTGAAAGATGTTGTGGAAAGAACCTCTAATGATGTTAAAATGATTGTTAAACAATTTCAAATGGTGCAAACTCAAATAGATCAACTCGTTAAAGTGCAAAACGACTTGCTAGTTAATGCTGCTAAAGAAAAACACGCTTATGAAATTAGAACTAGAAGTGGTGCTGCTACCCAGGATCCTCTATATCTTGAGGGGCATCCCAAAAGAATTGAGCAGGATGCTCAACGAGCTGAAAATAGTGGTTCTACTCGTAAGAAAAGGAAAAAAGAAACATAAAATTGTTGTAGAACCCTCTGAACCTGCTATAGATCCTAATAGTATATCTATCTCTGATGCTGAAACTGAAAGTGGTAATGAAGAAAATGAAGTTCCTAATGAAGAAAAAGTTGAAGAAGAACCTGAAAACCACACTAAGACTACTAAATACACCAAAGAAGATTTTATTGCTAAGAAACATGGTAGTGAAAGAGAACCTTGGGTCCAAAAACCTATGACTTTCCCTGATAAGAAACACAAGTCAAAGGAAGATGAACACTATAATAAGTTTTGTGAGTGGATGATACCTTTATTCTTGCAAATTCCTTTGACTGATGCTATTAAATTGCCTCCTTATTCAAAGTATATGAAGGACATTGTCTCGAATAAAAGGAAGATCCCTAATGAAGAAATCTCTACTTTGCTTGCTAATTATTCCTTCAATGGTAAGGTTCCTAAGAAACTTGGAGACCCAGGGATTCCAACTATCCCTTGCTCTATTAAGAACAGTTATGTTAGAACTGCTTTGTGTGATTTGGGAGCTGGAGTTAGTGTTATGCCTTTCTCTCTATATATAAGAGGCTTCAGCTTGAAAAATTGATACCAACTGATATATCTTTGCAAATGGCTGATAAGTCTACCACTATTCCTATGGGTATATGTGAGGATGTACCTGTCCAGGTGGCTCATAATTGCTTGATATTAACTGATTTTGTTGTGCTTGAAATGCCTAAAGATGATAATATGTCTATTATTCTTGGGAGACCTTTTCTTAATACTGTAGGAACTGTTATTAATTGTAATCAAGGAAAGGTGACCTTCAATGTTAATGACAAGGAACATACTGTCTATTTCCCCAAGAAGATTGAAAGGATTTATGGTTTAAATTCAATTGAACATGTTGAAGGCATTCAACTTGGAGAAATATATTGTCCCATACCAAAAGAAAAATTTGAAACTATTATGATTGGGACCATTGCTATCAAGGTTGAGGTAACATAATTATTAGTGGAATACAAAGTTTTGTTTCATATGCAATTGTTTTGGTAGCAAGACTTGATCAACCTTGCTAACAAAAGGATTCCATTGAACAAAACAATGTTTTCATTATGATTATCCCCGTTTATTTCTATCCTTTGCATTTTAGTTTTTGCTTTCGTTTAGTTTTCTTTGTGTTGTTAGTTGCTTGCATGCTAGAACTTCTGTAGTTCTAGCCTTGTTTTTGTCCTTGCATCATGTTTCCAAAAAGAAAAAAAATCTATCTGTCAGAAAAATCATTCTTCTATTTCTGAAAAATGCCCAAAAATAAAGTGTCTCGAAAAAATTCCAAAAAATTCATATTAAATTTTTACGTGAAAAAAGGGGCAGAGGAGTACCTGGTAGGTACTAGGGGGGCCACCAGGCAGGCACACCACATGGTGGCACGGCCAGACCTAGGTGGCGCCATGCCCTGGTGTGGGCCACCCCTGGCCCCCCACTACCTCTCTCACCTGCCACTTTCTTCTCTCTCCCGAGTAAGCTTCAGTTCATAGCTCGAAACCACGTTCTCTCTGTGCTTGACCTCGATTTCTTCGATCTCTTTGGTCAGCCCATCTTTCTTGCTGAAATTTGGAGCAATTGTTCCTTGGTATGTGACTCCTCCCCTTGTCCAAGTAGATTTGTGTTTAGTGGATTGTATGTTGAGTATTTTGCTGCTGTAGGTGACTGTTTTTGAGGGCTTGTAAGCTTGTTTGATGCTTAGAGATATAGTTTTGATGCATGTTTAGGCCTCTTGCTAGTCCCTGTGAGTAGAATCCTTCATTATATTTACTTTGCAATCACTTGTTTAATAGGTGTTTAAATTTCAGAATAGAAGATGAGTGAACACCACCTAAACCAACATGAGCTTTGGGTGCCTGATGTCATGAAGGTCCACCAGGAGGAGGAAGTTTTTCCCTCCATTTATCCATGTTCTGAGTTCATGAGAGCTGCAGGAATTCTACAAGATTTCCACACTTTGGTTTCTAATGCGGGGTTAGAGCACTTTTTGGAAGACAAACCTTGTCAATTTGTGAAGCTAACCATGTCTGTGGTGCAGGATTTCAAATTTAGTCACTCTTTGCCTAACCCCATGGTCCATTACAAAATTTACAATATAGCTGTCAACCTTTCTCTTGATGATTTTTGTGCAACTATTAAGGTACCTCAATGGGGATCATGTAAGAAGATTAAAGAGAGACCGGAAGCACTCATGGATTTATACGCAGAAATTTGTCAAGGGAGTAGCTTCTCGAAGGAGAATGGAAAAATCCTTAACATTCATCTTCCCTCCATTCGCTACTTTGCCTACTTTATTGCCAAGTGTGTTCTTGCTAGGAAAACTGCCAATAAGTTATCTTCGTTTGATTTAGCATTTATCTCTGTTGCTCTTAGACGAGATAGGTCCTACAACTTGGGTGCTTTGATAGCTTTCCGTCTTGCAGCTAACCGTGAGAAGGGTGGAATTTGTGGAGGCCTCATTGCTTCTCGTTTGCTAGCATTGCATGGTTTAGTGCCTCATCCTGTAGACCTACAGTTTCCCATAGAGAGGCTTGATTTTAATTCCATGGTACATCATAAATTTATTTCCTCGTGGGCTAGCTTGAGTGAGTTGTCTTATGAAATAACCTTTCTCAAAGCTGGCTGGGGAAAGAGCAAGTCCGAGCATGTTGTTCTTTTTCCTGCACCTGTTTTGTTTAACCTTGATAACAGGGAAGGATGGTCCCTCGCTGAGGAGGAGCTTGACACATACTTGGGAGAGCTCTCCCAATAGGAGCAGGACACTAGAAGGGAGGTCACGGATGATTTGATCCAGCCCTCGAATGAGGGAGAGTCTTCATATCAGCAGCCCGCTTATGATTGGGGAGCTTCTTCTTCCTCTCATGGGCCCGGTTATGACCATTCTTACCAAGATCCGCCTGCTTGGAACCCCTATTCTTACATGGATTGATACCCACTTAGGCCAAAAGCCTAAGCTTGGGGGGAGGTACGCCGACACCGCACTCATCTCCATATCATGTTGCGTCGGTTCTTTGTATATTCATGTTTTCGTTCTCTTTCTAGTTTTCGTTCGTCTTTGCTTCTGCTTTCTAAAAACACAAAAAGACCAAAAATATTTTTGTTGTTTCTCTTTGGTTTGCTTCTTCTTTTTGCTTTTTCCTTTTTGCTTTGTTTGAACTATTTGAAAAACCCAAAAAGATTTTGCTTTGCTTGTTTTTCTCTTTTGGTTCTTGTTTAAAAATCAAAAACACCAAAAATATTTGTCGTTCTTCTTTGGTTTTTGCGAGTTGGCTACAGGGTTCAGCAGTTCTTAGTGGATTATTGGTTTCATATTATTATTCAAGCCACACAAGTGAAGAGTAATAATGAGGATCAATGACAACTTGAGGCATGGTAAGAGGCTGGTAACGAACTCTATTTGTCTTCATTTTTGTACATATACTCATCATTGTGAGCTTGCTTAGTCCGTTCATGTAGAGTGTATGTTTTCTTTGGATGCTTAGTAGTTCTTGCTTTCTTGTGATTAGCTCCAGCTCGCTAATAGTTTGTAGCATGTGTCATGAATGTTTGCTTGCATTACTCTATTCATAAATTGGTTTGACACTGTGGTATCCTCCTCTGAATGTTTCATTTGATTGACTTGGCACATGCTCACGCATGCACATGACTGTAATAATCAGTTAAGCCTTGACGAATTATTTTGCCTTCAGGATCTTGAACCATTTTCATGCCATGAGTAGTCTTGTTTTGTTGTAAGCATGATAATGACAGCTATTGCTCTCTTGTTTGTCGCTCCCTTGCTATTGCTAGCCTTCATTTCCACTGAGTGTTTTACTCATGTTTCCAACTCCCTAAACCAAATATTTCCAAAGTGTCCACCATACCTACCCATTAGCATCACTTGCTACTTCCGTGCATATTCAATATGCCTTGTTTTCTTCCGAATAAAATGTTTGCTTGTTATGAGAAAGTTAGTTAGTAAAGCTCTCACGAACTTGATGGCACACTTTATTTTCTGCACTTAATAAACCTGAACCATTGCATCCTTCTTTGTTGTGCATATGCTTGCGCTTTATGAGTTGAAGTTAGCAGAACCATGTATCATGGGGACCACTTTCAGCGCTTCATAGGTACTTTGTACTTAGTTGGTATCATGTTCTTTTGCTTATGGATCCCGGCGTTGTGAAATAAAAGTGGAACTTGTAAGATCATGGAGTTTGTATGTATGTTAGAGAAACGCCTGGGTCGCTAGCCTAAGCCATGCCTAATCATGGTGGAAACTTGCAGCATAATCATAATGAGCATTCTATGAAGCATCCTCAATAAACATCTATGCACATAGTAAATAAAAAGATCGCTGAGATGCTCATTGTCTGCTTGCCTTGTATTTGGATTATGGGATAACTCCCGTGTCATGTGCAAGGGGTACCCCGTTGGCGGTTCTCTATGATACGTATATACTTACAATGACAAGGGCTTACTTGTGACTGAAGTTGAGTAGCATGAGGATCGGTCTTCGTAAGTAAGGGGCATGAGACTTCAATTTATAACTTGTCAAGCATATCCTCTTAGTTGTGTCGCTTTCACCTTAACCACATTAAAGATGCTTATGATAGGGGCAATGAGAGCTCAAAGCTAACGAGTACCATACTTTCAACATTTGGAAGCCTTTCAAAATTATTCAAAACCTTTTTCTTCTACTTGTTGAGTCTCCACATATTCTTTGAGCACCTTCTTGAGTGCACTAGTTGTCATTTTTTGTGTTTGTTCCATTACTTGATTATTTGTGTTATGACTTTGATGCTTGTATCTTTGATATCTTTACTTCTAGTCATCACTTGAACTTCAGAGGTGCCTTGACATTCATAATCCAAGGCAAGCGAGATACCACTCTATCATACCTTTCTATGAGCATTGTAATGTTGCTTATGTGTGTGCTTCGTGCTACTTATTATTCTTGAGTTGGAATCTCTTCATAGCTTGCAATGACTATTAAGTAGACTCAGTTGCATACTCTTTATTATGAATTGTCTAAGTAGTTGATCACATTGCTGAGATTATTTACATCATATGAAGCAAATGTGTTCGTGAAAGTTCTTTTATCACACTCAGTTTTCAACTGAATTGCTTGAGGACAAGCAATAAGCTAATCTTGGGGGGAGTTGATACGTCCAAAACGTATCTACTTTCCCAAACACTTTTGCTGTTGTTTCTCCTCTATACTTGTGTGATTTGGATGCAACTAATGCGAACTAACGCTGTTTTCAGCAGAATTGCCTTGGTGTCTACTTTTTGTGCAGAAAATCAACTATCAGGAAAAATCCCGGAAAATATGCCAAAAATCCTATTTCACCCGAAGACTCCAGGAGCCAGAATACGAGATGGAGAGGAGCCCTAGGGTGGCCACACCACCTAGTGGCACGGGCCAGGCCAAGCCGCGCCGGGGGGTGGTGTGGGCCCCCAGGCACCCCCTCAGCCTCTCTCTCTTCGCCTATAAGGAGCCTTCTGACCTAAAAACTTCGGGGGGTCGACGTTTTTCCAGAAGGAGTTCCGCTCCGCCGCCACCAATAGATTCCACGAAACAGCACCAGAAACTCCGTTCTGGCACCCTGCCGGGAGGGGGAATTGGAGGAGATCATCGCCATCATCATCACCATCGCTTCTCCATCGACCATCCATGTTGCCCCCATCTATGAGTGAGTAATCCCCCGCTGTAGGCTATGGGGATGGTAGGGATTGGATGAGATTGTTCATGTAATGGCATCAGATTGTTAGGGCATAGTACCTAGTATCTTTTATTAGTGCTTTATGACTTTTTTGCGACTTGTTGTGCTTAATGCTTGTCACTAGGGCCCGAGTGCCATGATTTCATATCTGAACTTATTATTGATTCATCGTGATAGTATTGTTTTGGGTCTTATCTACAAGTTGTATACACACGTCGTTGTCCGGAACCTATGGTCCCGAAGTGACAGAAATCGGGGTAGCCGGAAGGGAAAGGCTTTGATGTGAGGATCACATGTGTTCACGGAGTGTTAATGCTTTGCTCCGGTGCTCTATTAAAAGGAGCACCTTAATTGCCAGTAGTTCCCTAGAGGCCCCGCTGCAAACGGGCTAGCAGGACAAAAGATGTTGTGCAAGTTCTCATTGCGAGCACGTATGACTATATATGGAACACATGCCTAGGATTGTCTAGTACTTGGGTGCTTTATCTTATTTATCTGCAATTGCCCTATGTTCTGATTGCTATGTGAAATGTCTTGTCCACGCAACGCCCGTCCATCCATCCCTATGCCTACCGCACTCGAATCCCACTGTTTACTGCTTTTGTTACTACTGCCTTTGCTTTGCTACTACTATTACTTTACTATTCCTACTACAAAACTGTTGCTACTGATAAACTCCTGTGAGCAAGATTGTTTCCAGGTGCAGCTGAATTGACAACTCAGTTGTTAAGGCTGATAAGTATTCTTTGGCTCCCCTTGTGTCGAATCAATAAATTGGGTTTCACTTCCCTCGAAAATACTGCGATACACCCCCTATACTTGTGGATCATCAATCCTCCGGTGTGAATACCTTTTACCTTACCTCCTCGGCAACGGCGCTAGAAAATAGCTTGATGTCTACGCACTTCTATTCTTGTAGACAATTGTTGGGCCTCCAAGTGTAGAGGTTTGTAGAACAGCAACAAGTTTTCCCTTAAGTGGATCACCCAAGGTTTATCAAACTCAGGGAGGAAGTGGTCAAAGGTATCCCCTCTCAAGCAACCCTGCAATCAAGATACAAGAAGTCTCTTGTGTCCCCAACACACCCAATACACTTGTCAGGTGTATAGGTGCACTAGTTTGGCGAAGAGATAGTAAAATACAAGTGGTATGGATATAAGACAACGGTGCTAGAAAATAGCTTGATGGCATGAAAGAGACTAAAGGCAAACTGAAATAAAGATGGAAGCAAGCAAACATGTAACAGATCTAATTGCAAACGGTGTATCAATGCTTAGAAACAAGGCTTAGGGATCATACTTTCACTAGTGAACACTCCTCATATAAATATCTTCTTTTTATGATACTACTCTTAACTACTCTCCGGTTGGACACTCTAATCGATGGTAGGGCTATAACAGCACACCTCAATGTAAGCCTTTCCCATCTAGATAACCCCACACTGGCACCTTGAGCACTAGATGGTTCCAACAAACACCACAATTTCATAAAGACATCCAACTCCAAATATAACTCATAACAAGTATTTGTAATCTCTAGCCTAAGTGCCACCATGGTGTGCACGCTGTCACTTTGACACACATGGGGAGAGCAGAGATCTATTAAAGCACTTGAGTAGCAAGGTAGATCTACTTGATTACAAAGCTCATGATCACAATATGATCACGCATAGAGAGAGAGAGATGAACACATAGCTACCGGTAGAACCCTTAGCCTCGAGAGAGAACTACTCCCTCCTCATCATAGGACTCAGCAATGACGATGGAGATGGTGGTGGAGATCGATGGAGATGGCTCCGGGGGTTCTTCCCCGTCTCGGCAGGGTGCCGGAATAGAGACTTTCTGTCCCCCGAATCTCCCCTACAGTGGTGGCGCCGCTGTGGAACTTTTCGTGGCTGGAGGCTTAACGATTTAGGGTTTTTGCATCGGGAGGCATCTTATAGGCGAAGAGGCAAGGTCAGTGGGCGGCCAGGGGGGCCACACCACCTGGTGGCGTGGCTAGGGGTAGCCCGCGCCACCACATGGTGTGGCTGCCCTGTGGCCCCTCCCCGTCTCGTCTTCTAGCTCCGTGAGTCTTCTGGTAAAATATCGACTTTGGCTTTTGTCCGGTCCAATTCCGAGAATATTCATTTTCTGACTTTCCTGGAACCAAAAACAGCAGAAAACAGGCAACTGGCACTATGGCATCTTGTTAATAGGTTATTCCAAGAAAGTGTATAAAAAGTACTCCAAAGTTGGAACAAAACATAAGAAAGTAGATAAAACCAAGCATGGAACATCAAAAATTATGGATACGTTAGCAACATATCACTGACCCCTGCCCGAAACTAGGGTTAGGGTTAGCCGCCCTAGAGCATCGGCGATGGTGCGCCGGGTTTCTCACGGCGTATGCCCCTATCCTTTGGCGGATCTGACGCGCGGTAGGTGTGGGTTGCAGCGCCCCTTCAGACTGCTCCCCATGCCGTCGCTTCCGCTTCGCCGCTGGCCATCCTCTACTTCCTCTTCGGTTCTTTTTGCGAGGCCTTTGAGTAAGTCTGACTACTCCCCTTCTGTGCTCCTCTCTGGTGCTCTAATTACTTCCTGTCATGATGAACATGAGTAATCCCCCTGTCTAGGGTTCATACCCTGCAAAATATGTTGTTTAGCTGCTCGCTCGATAGCCTCTTTGTGTTTCCAGTGATCAATCCCTAATTGGGTTCATGGTTTGATTAGGGTTCATCCCTATGGTTTGATTATGATGGCTTTACTAGGACTGATTGTAGCGGTTATAATGTCCTGGAGGTTTGTCCACTTATTCTAGTGATGTGTATTTCACTATTGTTTCCTGATCTTAGTACTGACAATGGTACTGTCAGTAATGGTTCACTTGATCTTTATACACTAGTTTGTGTAGATATTTCAGAATGGAGTTAATATGATGCTCCAATGATTCTCTGATTGTGTACAAGAAACCATGATTATGATTCCTGAGTGTCCATTCCAGGAAAATGATTAGTTAGTTAACTACAAGTTTACTGATGAAATCTAAGTATAGCATATGCTTGGTTTAGAAGTTATACTTGTGACACCTTCTTTAGAATGGTACACAAGTGTTCATACTTCTATTGGCTAAATTTTATATGTGTCCAAGTATGTCTAGGCTAAATGAATGGAAATCTTCTGCTGGCTTTATTATCCTAAGATGCTACAAATCTATTAGCCTATGATGCTGGTCTGAGGCATAGCTAAGTAAAATTAAGTTTGTTTCTAGCTGTCCGTCATAGATGTGCTCTGATGCATGGTATTAGCTAATGATTCTTGAATTCTTTAATAAAATGATTGGCATCCTCATTGTTAAATATAGATCCTTAAGATCATTAGATTTCAGAGGTGTTACTCTTTAAGAGATGTGCCCTGAAATCTTGTTCTAAGGCTGCTGTTATATAGGAATGTGGACATTTAAGTTTATATCCAAGATCTATGATGCATATGCTGAGATCTTGGATTTGTTTGTAAATATTTGTCATTGGGTTTTATCTAAATACTTTTGGGATGGATACACCCCACTTGGGTGATTTCTGAGAAGCTAAGTACATGACGTCTAAGATAATTAGATCATGTGAAGTTTTATATCACTTACCACAACAGTTGAGTTGTTGGTGTTGTTGCTGGTTGATCTTGGTGGCTTGATCTTGGTGGCTTGATCACTCCTTGGAGCTTGTTTTGCATCCCCTGATATTGATCCTGCTCCTCCTAGCTCATGTGATCTTCTACAGACCTTGCTATCTTCCTACACCACCCCACCCTGTGTCACCATCCTGAGGATGATCTGGTTGTTTGTTGTGTATATTGGCTGGTGGGTTTGTTGGGGATTTGGCAAGATCAGTGGTGTTCTTGGTTGTGTGCTTGAACGTGTGGTGATGGAATGAGATAACCAACAACCGTGCTACGGTAGTGTTTCCCTTTTGACTGCTTGGGCTGCTGCTGCTGTGTCGACAACACATAGCATGCAGTTAGCAGAGTAAGCTGCTTTACTGTTTGGCCTATTTGGATCAGATCAAGTGAATTGATTTTCACTTCTTAACCTTTTACTAGTTACCAACATGGTGAAACTTGTCCCTTTTCATATACTCAATGATGAGTTTGGCATATCACTTGTATGCACAATCTGAGAGTAATCTAACTCCAAAATGAACCCTTTATTTTATCATCTGTTTGTCTATTTCTTTTATTTTGTGTTACAAGAATTAAAGTGAAGAAGAAGAGATTGGGGATATAAAAGATGTAAATAGGAATTTTAGTCTAGACTTTTCCTTTATACTTTTGTAATATTTCTTTGCTATTTGAGGCAATTGTAATACTTGTATAACTTATTTAATAAAGTTTGTTTCTGTAATATTCAGTGTTTTTGGTGTATATAACACTATTTGTGTTATTTAATCAGAAAATAGAATTCCCTTTCTTATTTCATTTTCCTTGTCTTAATTCCTTATCAGTATCTATTATCTAAAATTTAACCAAATAATACAAACAAAGAATTTTGGAAATCAAACCAATAATACCACTTCTAATTTTTAAATTCTTTTCAAATTGATTTAAAATTTTAATGTTAATTCAAAGTAACTTCCCCAAAAGCTTAATAATGCCCAAAGGTCATGTCAAAATTCATAACAACCACTAACCAGAGCTATTCCTACCTCCAGTTAGCGAAAGAAACTCTGATCCCTTTAGGTTTTTGTTTGGCGAAAAATTTATCCTGATTTTACAAATGCATGCATGCACAAACTTGGATTCCTAATTCTACCGTTCGTCAGATCCTAATGCTGGGGTGTTATAGACTTCCCCCCTTAGATTAAACTTCGTCCCGAAGTTTGCGGATGAGTACCTGAATAATTCCGGATATGCTTCCCTCAAGTCATCCTCTTTCTCCCAGGTAGCTTCTCGTTCTGGGTGATGTTCCCACTATAGCTTACAATATTTGATTGCCTGGTTGCTCAACCTTTTCCAGTTTTCCTCTAGAATCTTACAGGGTTTCTCAACATAAGTCAAATCTGCTTGTAACTCAATTTCTTGATGTGTGAGAGCATCATCGGGAACTTTAAGACATTTCCGAAGTTGTGAAACATGGAACACATTGTGAACCTGAGCTAACCTCTTTGGTAACTCTAGAGCATAAGCTATTGTTCTATTCTGACTTAATATCTTGAATGGTCCAATATACCTTGGACTTAATTTTCCTTTGACTCCGAACCTCTTTACTCCCTTCATCGGACTTACTTTGAGATATACCATATCTCCTACTTCTGGATGCCATGATCTACGACTTTGATCAGCATAACTCTTTTGTCGACTTTGACCTATCTTCAACCGATCTCTAATGATCTCGATGATATCTTGTCTTTCCTTGATATAATCTGGTGCAAATTCTTTGCTACTACCAGGTTCATACCAGCATATAGGTGATCTACACCTCCTTACATATAGTACTTGATAAGGTGCTGCCTTCAGACTACTCTGATAGCTATTGTTGTAGGAAAATTCTGCCAATGGTAGATGATCTTCCCACGAACCTCCAAATCTAATGCACAGGCTCTAAGCATGTCTTCTAAGATTTGATTGGTCCTCTCTGTCTGGCCTCCAGTTTCTGGATGATAAGCTGTGCTAAAATCCAACTTTGAACCCAATGATGTATGTAATTATTTCCAAAATGATGATGTAAACACAGATCCTCTATAAGACACAATTTTTTTGGGTACACCGTGCTTACTCACAATCTCTTTGACATAAATTTCCATTAATTTCTCAGCATTATCCTTTTTGTTCACTGGAATAAAATGTGCACTTTTTGTGAGTCTATCCACAATTACCCATATCATATCTTTTCGCTTAGGTGTCATGGGTAGTCCTATGATAAAATCCATACCAATTCCTTCCCACTTCCATTCTGGAATTTCCAAAGGCTGTAATGGTCCTGCTGGACTTTGATGTTCTGCTTTAACCCTTTGGCAAGTATGGCATTCCGATACATATTTTGCAATATCTCTTTTCATATTATTCCACCAGAACAACTCCTTTAAATCCATGTACATCTTTGTACCTCCTAGATGAATGGAATATGGTGTTTCATGAGCTTCCCGAAGTATCACTTCCCAAAATTCTGGCACATCTGGTACACAAAGACGGTTTTGAAACCATAAAGATCCACAATCTCCTAAGTGAAAAACTGAGGTTTGACCTTGAGAGATTCTTCGAACTTCTTCAGTAATGAAAGGATCTTCACCTTGATGTCTATAAATCTCATGTTGAAGATCACTACTCTGTTCTTCAATTACTCGCATTGTAGCTAATCCTCCCAGAACTGCTGTACTAATAAACTATATTTCCATCCTTTCCAAATCCATCTGTAGTCCTTTCGGCAGTTCTCTATTCAAAGGTTGTATATCTGTGGTTTTCCGACTTAAAGCATCTGCCACAACATTTGCTTTTCCAGGGGTATAATTGATTGCTAGATCATAATCTTTAATCAACTCCAGCCACCGCTTCTGCCTCATATTCAATTCCTTTTGAGTGAAGAAATATTTGAGACTTTTGTGGTCAGTATATAACTCACATATTTCCCCATAGAGAAAATATCTCCATCCTTTTAAAGCAAACACTACTGCTGCTAATTCTAAATCATGGGTTGGATAGTTCACTTCATGTGGCTTCAATTGCCTAGATCCATAAGCAATTACCTTTCGATCTTGCATAAGCACACAACCTAATCCTTCCTTGGATGCATCACAATATAGTGTGTAATCTTTTCCTGGTTCTAGAATTGCTAGTATTGGTGATGTGGTTAATCTGGTTTTCAACTCCTGAAAACTCACTTCGCACTTCTCATCCCATACGAACGGTGTATTCTTTCTTAATAATTTGGTCATTGGTCCAGCTATCTTGGAAAAACCTTCAATGAACCTCCGATAATATCCGGCCATACCTAGGAAACCTCGGATTTGCTTCACATTGGTTGGTGCCTTCCAATCCAATACTGATTGAACTTTGGGCGGATTTACAGCAATTCCATCCTTACTGATCACATGACCAAGAAACTCTACTTCGTCCAACCAAAATTCACACTTACTGAATTTAGCATAAAGCTTATGTTCTCTTAAGATTTGTAATGCTACTCTCAAATGTTCTGCATGCTCTTCTGTATCTTTGGAGTATATCAGAATATCATCAATGAATACTATGACATACTTGTCCAGGTAAGGCATGAAGATTTTGTTCATCAAATTCATGAATATTGCTGGTGCATTAGTCAGACCGAAAGGTACGACTAAATACTCATGATGTCCATACCTTGATACAAATGCTGTTTTAGGAACATCTTCAGGTTTAATTTTTATCTGATGGTATCCTGATCTTAGATCAATCTTGGAGAATACTCCTGCTCCCTTGACTTGGTCAAATAAATCTTGTATCCTTGGTAATGGATACTTGTTCTTGATAGTGACATTGTTGAGATTTCTATAATCCCCACACATTCTCCATCCACCATGTCGTTTATCCACAAAGATCACCAGAGTTCCCCACGGAGATACACTTTCCTGTATGAATCCTTTCCGGACTAATTCATCAATTTGCTCCTTAAGCTCTTTTAATTCCTTGGGCCCCATATTATATGGTGCTTGAGCTATTGGTGTTGTACCAGGTATCAGGTCAATAGTGAACTTTATCTCCTGATCAGGTGGCATTCCTGGTAATTCTGCTAGAAAAACATCTTGAAACTCCTTCACCATTGGAATATCTTCTAATTTGACCCCCTTCATTGAGTTCAACTGCAGATCTACCATGATATGACTATGTTTATCCGCCTGATAGACTATCCTTCCTCCACTTGGAGACCTGATTGAAATGGTTTTATCCTCACAATTGATCTGAGCTCCATAGTCCATTATCCAATCCATTCCCAGCAATACCGCTATTCCTTTTAATGGGATCACATAAAGATCCGCATAATAGGTTTAACCACAAATTGAGATGACTTGGTTTAGTTTAATATGCCTAACTACCACGATCCCTCCGGTGGTAACTACGGTCATAGGTTTTTCTAACAGTGCCCATCTAATCCCGAATTTATCACAAAACTCTTCAGATATGAAAGAAGTAGTTACACCGGTATCAAATAAAACCTTTCCGGGATTTGTGAGAATATTTAGCGTACCTATCACTGCCTGATTTGAGTTATCCACCTCCTCCAAGGTTGCGCAATTCAGCTTTCTCGTAGGTCTACCTCTCTTGCCATTATTATTTTTGGCATAGCTTCCACCTCTGTTAGACTGTCCACCTCCGCCTCCACTGGCTTGTCCTCCACCTTTTGTGGGCCAACCACCGGGTGGTTTGTTTGGGCAATCAGGCTTAATATGACCCTTTAGTCCACATCCATAACAAATTATCACTGGTTTTTGACAATCCTTGCTGATATGTCTTGGAAGTTTGCAATTATGACATATGACATTCCTTCTAGGGTTGAATTGTCCTCCAGTGTTGTCGCTACTCCTGTTGTTGTTGTAGGGTCTGTTTCTAGGTTGAAACTCCAGATTGGTTTTGGGTTTACTTGCATGAATCCTCTTCATATCCTTCTTTTCTTTCTTCCTACGGTCCTCTTGGACATTTTTGTAATCATCTTCAAAGGTTATAGCTGCATCAAGCAACTGTTGAAAAGTTTGGGTGTTGGCAAGCCTCAACTGCATCTTCACAAATGGATTTAGTCCACACATGAACCTCTTCTTCCTTTTCGCCTCTGTGATAACTTCTTCAGCAACATAACGAGATAAATCACTAAACTCCCGAATATACTTCATGACACTAGAGTACCCTTGTTGTAGTTCTTCAAACTCCCTACGCTTCAACTCTATGATACTCTCCGGAACATGATATTCACGGAATATTTGTTTGAACTCCTCCCAATTGTACTCTTTTCCTGGAGGTTGCATTGCTAGCTGACTCTCCCACCATGACGCTGCAGGTCCGGTCAATAAATGCGTTGCACACCTCAACTTCTCTTCCTCATTGCATCCTGCAGTTCTCAACTTTCTTTCGGTATCTATTAACCAGTCCTCTGTATCCATTGGTTTAGGAGCGGATGCAAAAGGTAAAGGCTGGTATCCTGGAAATCCGAGAGACTAACACCACGTCCTTGAGGTGCCCTCGGCTGTCCCACACGGTCTACTAACCCCTCCATGAATTTGTTCTGGGACTCTTGCATCATTTGCCTGTACTGCATAAAGTTCTGCTCCATCAGTGGCCTCATTAGTGGTGGTGGTGGTGGTAAATTTTCTTGCATTCTGGCGTCTTCATCTGCCTTTTCTTTGACTTTGCGCTCCATGCGCTGCTGCTCAGTCTCGTTTTCTACACCCGTTTCCATACCCCCTCTAGTCCTGTAACATAAAGCGAACACTCAAAATTACATCATGCATATGTGTTCTGAGCTCAACTTCATGCACAGAACTAGTCACACAATGGAAAACAAGATCCAAATAAGAACCAAATATGCATTACACACATATTATACATTATAAGCCACATAATTGATACAACATGGTTACAAACCCTCACTAACCAAATGTTACAAACTCATGTGGATTATATCCCACTTATTTATTTACATCAAGTCCTCAGACTTTTACCCCCCACACTCTGTGAAAATACTACAAGTCAAAGTCACACTCCCCAGAAGTTGCGTCGTTCATTGTACATACCCGAAGTACACCATGCTGACGTGAACTACGACGCACCGTCTGTGGAACGACTTGCCTCTTCGACGGACGATACTCGGTATTAGAAGTTTCCGGACTTGACACATCATTCAACTGAAGTGCATCCATTCCTTCCAATTCAACTGAAGCATCAACCGAGCCATCCTCATCACTATCTTTTTCATCCATCTCCTGCATCCTGATGTCTACGCACTTCTATTCTTGTAGACAGTTGTTGGGCCTCCAACTGTAGAGGTTTGTAGAACAGCAACAAGTTTTCCCTTAAGTGGATCACCCAAGGTTTATCGAACTCAGGGAGGAAGTGGTCAAAGGTATCCCCTCTCAAGCAACCCTGCAATCAAGATACAAGAAGTCTCTTGTGTCCCCAACACACGAAATACACTTGTCAGGTGTATAGGTGCACTAGTTCGGCGAAGAGATAGTGAAATACAAGTGGTATGGATAATTATAAGTAGTAACGGTGATAGAAAATAACCTGATGGCGTGGAAAAGACTAAAGTAAAACTGAAATAAAGATAGCAGCAAGCAAACATGTAACAGATCTAGTAGCAAACGGTGTTTCAATGCTTAGAAACAAGGCCTAGGGATCATACTTTCACTAGTGAACACTCTCATATAAATATATTCTTCTTTATGATACTACGCTGAACTACTCTCCAGTTGGACACTAATCAACGGTAGGGCTATAACAGCACACCTCAAAGTAAGACTTTCCCATCTAGATAACCCCACACAGTCACCTTGAGTACTAGATGAGTCCAACAAACACCACAATTTTATAAAGACGTCCAACTCCAAATATAACTCATAACAAGTATTTGTAATCTCTAGCCTAAGTGCCACCATGGTGAGCACGCTGTCACTTTCACACACATGGGGAGAGCAGAGATTCATTAAAGCACTTGAGTAGCAAGGTAGATCTATAGATTACAAGCTCATGATCACAATATGATCATGCATAGAGAGAGAGATGAACACATAGCTACCGGTAGAACCCTTAGCCTCGAGAGAGAACTACTCCCTCCTCATCATGGGAATCAGCAATGGTGATGGAGATGATGGTGGAGATCGATGGAGATGGCTTCGGGGGCACTTCCTCGTCCCGGCAGGGTGCCGGAACAGAGACTTTCTGTCCCCCGAATCTCCCCTTCGGTGGCGGCGGCGCTGTGGAACTTTTCATGGTTGGACGCTTGATTCTCTAGGGTTTATGCCTCGGGAGGCTTCTTATAGGCCAGAGGGCAAGGTCGGTGGGCGGCCAGGGGGCCCACACCATGCCCTGGTGCGGCTTGGGGGACCCGTGCCATGGGGTGGTGTGGCCACCCTGTGGCCCCTCTCCGACTCTCCTTCTAGCTCCGTGAGTCTTCCGGGAAAATATCAACTTTGGCTTTTGTCTGGTCCAATTCCGAGAATATTGATTTTCTGACTTCCCTGGAACCAAAAACAGCAAAAAGCAGGCAACTAGCACTGTGGCACTTGTTAATAGGTTACTCCAAGAAATCATATGAAAAGTACTCCAAAGTGTGGACAAAACACAAGAAAGTAGATAAAACCAAGCATGGAACATCAAAAATTATAGATACATTTGCAATGTATCAACATCCCCAAGCTTAACTCCTGCTTGTCCTCGAGTAGGTAAGTGATAAAAAGAAAGAATAATTTTTGAGGTGACATGCACCATCATAAACTTGATCAAAATATTTGTAAAACATTCAAAGCTGGGATCATTGTACTTCAATCATAACATTAAATACAAAGTTCTAGCAATAAGACAAAGAAACTATGATGCAACATGAAAAGGCACAAACAAAAGATTCATGAATAACAATGCTTTGCAAGACGTTTGTTTGTTTCACATAAAGAAAATGTAGCATAATAGTATTCAGCTTGTCCCTCATAGAGTAGCAAAATATAAATGCATAGGACACCTTCAAAGTTCATAAGAGTGACTAGATACAAATAGTTTAAGAACAAGAAATATCAAGTTATGCATCAATCAATGAGTCTTGGGACAATGCACATAGAACTAAGAATGGCCACTATGCTCTCAAAGTAGGTGCATAAAGGTAGAAGGTGGAGACTCAATATATGATGGTGGAAGAAAGGCTTCATAAAAGGAAGTAGAGATTCAAGTCTCATAAAGAGCTTCCAAAAATTATGGTACTTATAGCTTTCAGCTCTCATTGCCCCCTATCATAAGCATCTTTAAGGTGATTAAGGTTAAAGTGACACAACTAAGAGGATATGCTTGACAAGTTATAAACCAAAATCTCATGCCCTTACTTACGAAGACCGATCCTCATGCTACTCAACTTTAGTCACGAGTAAGCTCTTGTCATTGTAAGTACATGTGTATCATAAAGAACCGCCAATGGAGTACCCCTTGCACATGATACAGGAGCTATCCCATAATCAAAATGACAAGGCAAGCAGACAATGAGCATCTCAGTGATCTTTTTATTTGCTATTTGCATAGGTTTTTATTGAGGATGCTTCATAGAGTGCTCATTATGGTGATACTGCAAGTTTCCACCATGATTAGGCATGGCTTAGGATAGCGGCCTAGGTGTTTCTCTAACACACATACAAACTCCATGATCTTACAAGTTCCACTTTTATTTCACACCGCCAGGATCCGTAAACCAAAGAACATGATATCAACGGGGTACAAAGTACAAGTGCAATGTTGAAAGCGTTCCCCATGGTACATGGTTATGCTAATTTAAACTTATGAAGCGCAAGCATATACGCAACAAAGAAGGACCCAATGGTTCAAGTTTATTAGATGCAAAAAAGTAAAGTGTGCCATCAAGTTCGTGAGAGCTTTAATCACTAGTTTTTTCTCATAACAAGTTTAATTTGGAAGGTAAACATGTTGGGTCCGCAGCATAGAAAACAAAAAATTTCCTACGATGAGAACTATACGCCAAGATCTATCTACTAGATACAGAGCAACAGGTGGACATACATCCATGGAGAACTTACCCTCGAAGACAACGAGTTTTGTTAACGAGTAGGAACTCGTGGTTGATGTAGTCGTACGCTTGCCGATCTCAAGATCGTGTGGAAGTCCGACAGGTCCAGCAGCTCCAGCACCATCAGGTCCAGCACCGTCAAGTCTAGCACCGCAAAGTAGCGGTGCATTCGTGATCGCACACACGTTTGGTCCACCGAACAACCTCCGCCTCCTCGCTCCAGCGATGCAGTGGAAGTAGCAACTCCTTTCCAGATAAAGCCACCGGGAACATGTATCTCGCTAATCCGAGACCATGGGGAATAACTAGAGGGAGAAGAGAACCTTCACGAGGAGGTGGTGCAAGATGAGAGGAGGGAGTGGGGAGCCTTTTATAGGGAGAGGGGGGCAGCCCCTCACCATGGCCGGCGGCCAAGGGAGGTTCCCCCACCTCTTCCACATTCATGTGGGTGGAGCTCCCACTCACATAATTAGCCACCCACTCAAAATTCCACTCACCTCCATTAAATTTCCACCAAATTTAATGCAAGTTCTCATTAAATAAAACACTATTATTTATTTTATTCAGAATTTTGTTAATTACATTAATTAACAAACATTCACATAAAACCCCCTGCAACATTTCAATATCACATGCAGAACCAGTTTCAGCAATTTCACCCGAAACAATTTCGGTTTCCATCGAAATGATTCCAGCGCTTTCTTAAATATTTATCTGAAACATATTTGCTCCAAATGGTGTCGGTATCCCTTAAGTGTGTCACCCTACGGTTCACGAATAATGTAGACATGATCGAGACCCCTCTCTGATCAATAATCAGCAGCGGGACCTAGAGATCCGTACTGACTCCCACATATTCAACGATGACTCTTGTGATCGTGTGAACCTTTAATGTCGTAACTAAATCCCTTTGTCTCGCGATATATTACATGTCCGAGATTCGATCATTGGCATCCAAATACCTAGTTTGATCTCGTTACCGACATGCACTCTTTTCTCGTTCCCGTGATATAACATTCTAGTGATCACATCACTTGCTTGCAAGCTATTTCAATGTGATATCACCGAGAGGGCTCAGAGTATATCTATCCGTCATTGGGATGGACAAATCCCACTCTTGATCCATGAGCCTCAACATAACACCTTCGTAGCACTGAACCCACCTTTATAGTCACCCTGTTACGGTGTGACGTTTGATGTTATCAAGATACTCTTCTGGTGTTAGCAATTAACATGATCTCATGGTCTAAGGACTAAGATTACGTCGTATGATGTTATAGCAATATAAACACAATGACTTTGATCGTCATGCTATACTTCGGATGAATGTTCATCACATCATTCCACAAATGTTGTGACCTCGTTATTAACAACATCCAATGTCCATGATCAGGAAACCTTGATCATCTTGTTAATCAACGAGCTAGTCTATAAGAGAGGCATAACTAGGAACCCTTTTTGTTTATGAAACACACATGTATTGACGTTTCCGATCAATACAAGTATAGCATGTAAAATAAACATTTATCATAAACATGGAATAAGATAATAACCACTTTATTATTGCCTCTCAGGCATATTCCCTTCAAAACAAAAGCATGAATATACTTGGAATAGCATAAGCTAGTAGGTATGTATGTTGGACTCTTTGGAATAACTTGGTTTAGGGAGTTGGATGCATGTTTGAACTCATACATGGTGGTGGAGGCTAGCAAAAGACTGGGAGCGACAAACTAAGAGAGCAATAATGGTCATAATCATGCAGAGCGACAAAACATCATTGATCAAAGCATAAAGTGATACTACAAGTTGAAAACTAAAGGATCATAAAGGCTATGGTGACTTTGGATAGCTATAACATGGTGTGAGCATGCGCCAAGTCAACCCAAATAAAGCATCAAAGGAGAATACCACTATACTATGCTTTAATATGCTAAAACAACGCATGATTCATCCAAGGCACATTAAGAAATCTCAATTGTTTATAACAAGTCATGCTACAACAAAGAATACTAAGCATAAAGCCAAAACAATATCAAGCATGGCATGACAAAGCATAGGCCACAGTCAAAAACAAACTCCTTTTACCACTTAAGCATGAGCTTTCCTACTCTTTTCCAAACCAAACCAAACTATTTGAAAACCAATGTATGAAAAAGGGGGTCCAACCAATTTATTCATAAAACTAAGAAAACAAAGCAAACGAAAAACCAAAACGAAAACGAAAAAGAAGACGCTCCAAGAACAACACAACTGTGCATGAAACAATAAAAATGAAGCGTTTGGAAGAAACCTGGGATTTTTATTGATGAAGAGGGGGATGCCTTGGGCATCCCCAAGATTTGACGCTTGTACTTCTTGGATACTTCTTGGGGTGACATGTGTGGCATCCCCAATCTTGAGCTTTAGTCCATCCTTCATCTCATTACTCATTCTTTCCATACACCTGAAATTTTTCCTTCATACAAAACTTCACACAATCTTTATTAGCAACATTAGTGCACTCAAGATAATAGGTATTTAGGTTCAGTTTCAACACCCATAAAACTTCCATTAAAAAACTAGCTACTGTAGCAATTCCCTCAAAAAGCTCAATTCCCCAAAAGAACTCAAAAAGGAACCAACAAGAAGCAAATGCAGAAAATGGCAGAAATTTGTTAAAACAGACCAGCAGGTAAAGAAGAATTTTTTCGAAAACCTTATGTTGCTCAAATCAAAAAGTATTGAACTAACGAAAGTTAGATAACAACCTAGGGCAGAAGCACAAAAATTCACGCCTCAAAAGAACGTACAGAGATTTTACACGAATTTTTATGGTGAAGCATAGAAATCTGTTTCGGGACAACAACTTTCCCAATCATTACTTCTCTCTCATTAGAGGTTACTGTTGGCACAAAAAGCAAATAAAAAGGATAGGGAGCGGTTATTACAGAAGTAATAACTTCAAAGACTCATCTAAAACTTTTGGGTTATCTCCCAATAAGTACTTTTTTTAACGCCTTTAAGTTAGGCATGATAGTTTAAGAAGATGCTCACATAAGAAATATGAATTGAAGTAAAAGAGAGCATCAAGAAGAAAATTCAAAACACATTTAAGTTTAACCCACTTCCTATCCATAGGAATCTTGTAAATAAACAAGTCATGAAAGCACAAAGTAACAAGCATAGGAAAGCAAAACAAGTGCAACTTCAAGACTTTCAACATAAAGAGGGGAAACTTAATATTACTGAGATACATAAAACCATGTTTCCCTCTGTCATAATAACTTTCAGTAGCATCATGAATAAAATTAACAATATAACTATCACATAAAACATTCTTATCATGAGCCACATGCATAAAATAATTATTACTATCCATATAAGCATAGACATTCTTATTAATTGTAGTGGGAGCAAATTCAACAAAATAGCTATCATTGTTATTCTCATCACCATAATCATGAAATATAGGAGGCATAGTGTAATCATAATTAATTTTCTCCTCAATAGTAGGTGGACTGTAAATATCATCATTGTAATCATCATATATTGGAGGATTGGTATCATCATAAGCAATATAATAGCTATCTTCCAATGCTGGGGAACTAAAAAGATCATTTTCATAAAAACTAGCTTCCCCAAGCTTAGACTTTTCCATAGCATTAGAAATAATGGTGTCCAAAGAATTCATACTAATAACATTGCTATTAGCATGCAAATAAAGTTCCATAGGTTTTTTAATTTTCTCTTCAAACACTTCATGTCCTAACTCAAGATAAATACTATAAAGCTCTCTAATTTTGTTGTTGTTTTCCATTAAGCCTAACAAGTGAAAACAAGAAACAAAAAGACAAAATTGCAGAATCTAAAGGAAATAACTTCGAGCACTCAGATTGGAGGATGTGAGTGCCTTTTACCTTACCTCCCCGGCAACGGCGCCAAAAAATAGGCGTTTTCCGTGGGAGGTTCTTCGTCTTTAGTTCTCCGGTGTGAATACCTTTTACCTTTCCTCCCCGGCAACGGCGCTAGAAAATAGCTTGATGTCTACGCACTTCTATTCTTGTAGATAGTTGTTGGGCCTCCAAGTGCAGAGGTTTGTAGAACAACAGCAAGTTTTCCCTTAAGTGGATCACCCAAGGTTTATCGAACTCAGGGAGGAAGTGGTCAAAGGTATCCCCTCTCAAGCAACCCTGCAATCAAGATACAAGAAGTCTCTTGTGTCCCCAACACACCAAATACACTTGTCAGGTGTATAGGTGCACTAGTTCGGCGAAGAGATAGTGAAATACAAGTGGTATGATAATTATAAGTGGTAACGGTGATAGAAAATAGCCTGATGGCGTGGAAAAGACTAAAGTAAAACTGAAATAAAGATAGCAGAAGCAAACATGTAACATATCTTGTAGCAAACAGTGTTTCAATGCTTAGAAATAGGGCCTAGGGATCATACTTTCACTAGTGAACACTCTCATATAAATATATTCTTCTTTATGATACTATGCTGAACTACTCCCCGGTTGGACACTCTAATCAACGGTAGGGCTATAACAGCACACCTCAAAGTAAGCCTTTCCCATCTAGATAACCCCACACTGTCACCTTGAGTACTAGATGAGTCCAACAAACACCACAATTTCATAAAGACATCCAACTCCAAATATAACTCATAACAAGTATTTGTAATCTCTAGCCTAAGTGCCACCATGGTGAGCACGCTGTCACTTTCACACACATGGGGAGAGCAGAGATTCATTAAAGCACTTGAGTAGCAAGGTAGATCTATAGATTACAAGCTCATGATCACAATATGATCATGCATAGAGAGAGAGAGATGAACACATAGCTACCGGTAGAACCCTTAGCCTCGAGAGAGAACTACTCCCTCCTCATCATGGGAATCAGCAATGGTGATGGAGATGGTGGTGGAGATCGATGGAGATGGCTCCGGGGGCACTTCCCCGTCCCGGCAGGGTATCGGAACAGAGACTTTCTATCCCCCGAATCTCCCCTTTGGTGGCGGCGGTGCTGCGGAACTTTTCGTGGCTGGGGGCTTGATTCTCTAGGGTTTATGCCTCGGGAGGCTTCTTATAGGCCAGAGGGCAAGGTCGGTGGCCGGCCAGGGGGCCCACACCATGCCTTGGCGTGGACTTGGGGGACCCGCGCCATGGGGTGGTGTGGCCACCCTGTGGCCCCTCTCCGACTCTCCTTTTGGCTCTGTGAGTCTTCCGGGAAAATATCAACTTTGGCTTTTGTCCGGTCCAATTTCGAGAATATTGATTTTCTGACTTTCCTGGAACCAAAAACAGCAGAAAACAGGCAACTAGCACTATGGCACTTGTTAATAGGTTAGTCCAAGAAATCATATGAAAAGTACTCCAAAGTGTGGACAAAACACAAGAAAGTAGATAAAACCAAGCATGGAACATCAAAAATTATTGATACATTTGCAATGTATCACATCCCGACTCTAGAGGAATCTACAGAATATTCCCCTTCTGGTGCCCCCCAAGTACTCTGCTGGATACGATAGTCCTCAGCTATGATTGGATAGTGCACATTATCTGGAGTAGAATAATGTTCTATTGACTCAAACAACCTTTCTTTAGGATCTTCCTCCTCGGACTCTACATCTTCCACATGGACATCTCTTCCATCAAGGAATAAGATCTTACGCCCATGCGACTAGTCTGCCCGATATCTCCAACTGAATCTTCCAGAGGAATAGGATTCCCGGCAGATCCATCCATTGATCCGTACCTCCATCCTTCAGAATTCCCAATAGGTAGTTTCGAGTCTTCAGTTCCCCAAGAACTCTGTGGTACTGGATGACTAGTGCCCTCATCAGGATATCTAGTAGGTTCTGGTATTGGTGAGTAAGGATATGGTGTAAAAGATGCTGGATCTATAGGTATATCCTTGAAAACTGGGTTAACCCTATCCACTGCTTCATTTTCCAGTTTAAATGCTAACTTCTCCCATCTTTCAGGATTTGTTAAATCCTCTCGCATATCAACCTGATCTTCTACAATAACCTGATGTGTCTTATACAAAGACCCAACCATCAGTCGATACAGATCCATAAACTTAGAGGCTAGTTTTGGATGCTTCTTTACTAAAGTAAGATGATCTGGTTCCGATTCCTCGTCTATAGAGTCATGAGGAATCACAGAATATGTGCTTCTAGCTAACTCTTCTGCTTTGTGTTTCCGAACATTGGCTATCGCCTCCACAATAGCAACATGATATGCTGCTAGGTGACTTCTACCTTCCCCCATAGGTAAATCGTGATATAAACCAAGATTCTTTGGTAGTTGGATGCTAACACGATATTTGGCTAACATTCGCCCATCATGGTAGGTAATGGTATTGACTGGGATATTAGTTAAGCAACCAAAAACCCTCAGAAGTTCTCGAAGCTGTTCAGTTAAAGCCCCCTGATAGTCATCGAGAGTCTCTTCTTTCCTTGCCAAAGTCTGTTTTGGAAACTTTGGTGCCATTTCCACTATATATAAATACAGAATTGAATGTAATTAGTATTTGTCGTGGTGGTGTCACGGCAGATGCCATGTATAGGCTAAAGGTGGGGACTAATACTCGCTAGTGGAATCCAGGGAGGGATAGTGAAGTGATTCTCCACACAAGAGCTTGTATTGATTTTCTTCCAAGGTTACAAGTGCTCCTAGAGCTGTATTGGCGAGAGGAGGAAGAAGGAGCTCTCTTACTCTCACCGACAAATCTCCCCTGAAACCCTAGACCAAAACCGAACCGTAGAGAGACCAACCCCTTGAATAGAAGCCCTTGCCCCCCTTTTATAGGGGAGGCTCGGTTTCTGCCTAGGGCATACGTGGAGGCATATTCCTAAGAATATGCCTCCTCCCAAAGTGGTAAGTCGACCGGGATGCTTTTTCCCCGCGTCACACATGCTTTAGCTACGTGAGCCTCTGACGGCGCCCTCGTCAGCCGACACGGGCGTCGTCACGCTTGTCGGCCATGCCCCGGTGGTCCTGTCCTTGCTCACTTCGCTCAAGCAGTGCGTACCGGGGCTCCTTTTGACCAGCGAGATTCCTTCCTTCTCCTAGAAGCCTGCTGTGACCCCGGATGACGGTTCATCTGGCCACACCTTTTCCTGGATATAGGTAAAATATGCATTTCTGACTTACTACTTAAGTCGGATGAGACCTAGTTAGGCGAACGCCCCCAGGTCCGGATTACCCCGTGATTCGGCATGCCTTGAGGTGACCCGGCCAGCATCTGCTTTGGCCTTGCCGAACCTCGGCTAACTCGGCCTTTATACCCTGGTGTGACCCTACCCGAGGGTATCCCCCCAACATTAGTCCCCGAAGCTGGTGCGGTCTTAGCTGCCTTGGCCGCTAAGGCCACACCAGGTTCAATTTTGTGCCCCGGTCGTTGTTGCCGAGTTACCTCTGTACCCCGGACTGCTTGGATTTACGTTCCCTTCGCACATTTCAAGTTTTCACTTACCGACCGGGTTACCACTGTTCCATCCGGGTCTTGCTTCCTTCTTTCGTACGCTAACCCATGTGAAGGGTAATCATTATGTCGTCTTATTTTAAGGGATGGTACAGTAACCGCCGCAGTAATTGTCAGTTATCATTGTGCGCGGGTCACGTCACGCCTGCCTCCTCGTTTACCGCATCAGCGCGTCACGTCACAGGACTCTCTCCGCCCTGTGGCCCTCCGTGTGGCTCCTCACTGATTGGTCCGGACGGGTGATACACGGCCACAGCGTGTGGCCGGTCCACAGGGCGCGATCCCACTCACCCCTGATGGGAGTGGTTAAATAGCGGAGGGGTGCGTCCCTTAGGATTTTTTCCCCTCCGCACCTCTCTGCCCGCTGCTATCCTTCTTCCTCTTCCTCGCGACCGCGCCGCCGCCAGCATCGCCAAATAACTGCGTCGCCGCCACGCTTCTTCGTTGCACCTCCGCGTCGCCGCCACCACAACGCGAATTTCTCGCCACGGGTCCGCGCCAGTCCCGGGCACTGTCCCCCGCCGCCTCCAGTGCCAGCGAGGGCCTCGAGGATCAGATGACTGAAGAGGAACTCATTGTTGCTGAGTAGGAGATGGAAGAGGACGCCGCGGTGGCAGACCGCGGCGCGTGGGCCGGCTCCTGGGTCTGCCAGGATGACCTGGACTGGCTCTACCAGACCAGGCGCATCCCTGCCGGCGTCGCCGCGCGTCTTCCTTCCAATGAATTGGCCCCCTCACCCAATCCGGGCGAGTTCGTCGTGTTTTTGTCTCATTTCCAACGGGGCTTCGGCTTGCCGGTGAGTGATTTTTTCCAGGACTGGCTCGGTACGTACCAACTCCAGCCACACCACCTTCCAGCCAATGCCATCACCTCTCTTTCTGCCTTTGCTTCTACGATCGAAGGCTACGCCGGACTATGGCCCACGAAGGAGCTATGGATCCGGTTCTTCGGCCTTCGTCGCAACGTCATTCCCAACATCCACGCTGATCCGGAGGACAAGCGGCTCACTCAATTTGGAGCGGCCTCCATTTCACCCCAGCGATTTTCTATTTTTCCCGGGGTTACTGGGCTAGAGTCCTGCAAAGGATGGGCCCGGACCTTCTTCTATGTCCGGAACACGGGCACCGAAGACTTGATCCGGTTGCTTCCCTACACTCTGGGTCCACCTAACCTGGACCTGTGGGATGTGATCCCCAAGAAGCCCACAGCCTTGGCCAACCAAGTGAGCAAAAGGTTCGCGGAACTGAAAGGGCTCGGGCTATGCAACGAGGATGCCATGATCACCTTTGTGCATAACCGAATCTCACCCCTCCATAAGCGCACCCACAAGGTGTGCCACATGAGCTACGGCCGTGATCCTAACCGGACCTCATCCTTCGAGCTGACCAACTCGGAGATTTATCGTCGGGTTAAGGCTCTCTTCACCACTCACAAGGACTTTTCCACTGATTGGTCTTGGGGGATTGAGCATTTCTGCCGTGACCGGCTTCCTCCCACGGTAAGTTTCATGCTGCAAAATTAACCCGGACTAATTATATGTCAGTTATTGTTGCAATTTTTGACTCTTTTGTTCGCTCTTTTCCTCAGCAATTCCTTTAGCAGACCCTTGAGGACGGCACCGATCCGTCCCTTAAGTGGGCGCCGGACCGGGAGACTCCGGATGAGGAAGAGCCGGACCAGGAGATGTTCCTCCCTATGACCGACGCCGCGAAACGACCCATGGGTAAATCCTCTTCTATTAGAGATTGGCCCGGTGATGAAGATGACTCAGAAATCGAGGTGATTGAATCTTTTGAGGCTGTCCCCCTTTCTTTTGCTTTTCTGCCATCAGCTCACCCCGGCGGTCATATTCACGAGGATCCCCCTCTCGCTACGGGCGAGCCTATTCTGATGGCAACGAAGAAGAAACGTGGGGCTTCTTCGAGTTCTTCCTCCGGACCGTCTCAGCCCGTTAAAAGGCGAAAGAAGTCCGGGGACAAGACTGCCCCCAAACCAGCAGGCAAGGCCCCAGCACGAAGGGCTCGGAAACCCAAAGCGGCCGAAACCTCAGATGCGTAAGTCCTTCTTTCTTCTGTAACTCGTTCTTCTTACTTCGTCGTAATTTTTCTTCTGACGTTATTTGATTTCGCAGGGCTCCGGTGGAGGTCCCTCAATGTGGATCTAGCATCTCTTCCCCTCTCTGACCTAGCCCTTCGCCCCGTTGTGACGACGAGTCACGCCCGCTGAGCCCTATCCCAGAGGGTTCTGCGGCCGCTCCGGGTTCATCTCCACCTCGGCGAGAGGAGGGTAACCTTGGAGTGGGGGAGATCGGCCTAGCCGGAGCAACGGCATCCACCGCCTCGACAACACCTCAACCAGCAGCCACCGAGGCTACTTCGGCCCCAGCACCAATTCTCGTACCAGCAAGTAGACCAGCACCAACTCCAACCTCGGCATCAGCATCAACTCCGGTAGCGAAAACTTCGGCGCCGGCACCAAGCCCAGCAGCGAGAGTACCAGCACCTAGTTCCTCTGCATCTTCCGAGTCCTCTCAACCTCGGCAAGGAACTACCCCGGCAATTTCTAAGGGGAAAACCACTGCTACAGCTTCCTCTACTCAGCAATCCAAAGGCAAGAAAGCTCCAGACGCTACCAAGCCTACTGCCGTCGAGTCCGGGCAGCGCACCCTTGTGTCAATGCTCCCCAAGAAGACATCAGCGGCAAAGGACGCGCCTGCCGAGCCAACCGAAGCCTAGCAGTTGGTTTTGCACACCAGCCCCGCCCTTGCCTTGGTGGAGAGGAAGGAAGCACATGCAAAAGTCTTGGTGACGCCCCATATGCCCACCGGTGAATGGTATCCTCCGAGCCTGATGGAATTTGTCATGAACTGGAATAAGGCAGAGGTAGTCCAGGAATCTGATCTCCCGGAAAAGTTCGGCCCCGTCGAGTTTTCCGCTCAGATGAATACCGCCGCAAAGGCCATTAACCTCGCTGGACGAATGATGGAGGTACGTCGTTTCTCCTTTGCAAATTGTAGATAATAACCATTAGTCCCCGAGCCTCCGGGGGAGTAACTTGGCCCGGATGCTCTTTTATAGAACTAATGTAGCTCCATGATAACTTCGAACATGCACACATCTAAAGCCGGGTTAAGTTCCACTTGGCCCGGATTTTAGTACACTTCGAACATGCACACACCTAGAGCCGGGTTAAGTTCCACTTGGCTCGGATTTTAGTACACTTCGAACATGCACACACCTAGAGCCGGGTTAAGTTCCACTTGGCCCGGATTTTAGTACACTTTGAACATGCACACACCTAGAGCCGGGTTAAGTTCCACTTGGCCCGGATTTTAGTACACTTCGAACATGCACACACCTAGAGCCGGGTTAAGTTCCACTTGGCCCGGATTTTAGTACACTTCGAACATGCACACTAGAGCCGGGTTAAGTTCCACTTGGCCCGGATTTTAGTACACTTCGAACATGCACACACCTAGAGCCGGGTTAAGTTCCACTTGGCCCGGATTTTAGTACGCTTTGAACATGCACACACCTAGAGCCGGGTTAAGTTCCACTTGGCCCGGATTTTAGTACACGTCGAATATGCACTAGGCCGACTTAAGTTTTTGTATATCTTTTAGGTGACCACCAACCGTCGGAGTGCTGAATTCCAACGCTTGCTGGATACGCACAAGAATCTTCGCACGAAACAGGCTGCACTCATCGCGGAGTACGAGAAAAGGGGTAAATTTCTTTCTCATCCTTTCCTCAATTTTCTTCAACTTCGCTTGCCGAACTAATCTGATTGTTCGGTTTCCGCAGCTGGGGTGGAAGCTGAAAACAAGATAATGCGAAAGAACTTGGAGCAGATCAAGGGTACGTCCTTCTTGTATGTCTTTACCGTGGTTTCCATCAGCTTTCCTCCTTGGCTCGGCAAACATTTATTCCTCGGCACTGCCGGGCCAACGCACTATTTCAGCATCGCTTGAAGATAGTGTGCATGTGCCTGACGTGATGCTACATTTTCTCGAACAAGCAGGGCAGCACCAAGACGAACTAAAGAAGAAAGATGATGAGCTCGCCCTCCTCCGGACCAAAGACGATGAGATAGCCAAGCTCAAGGCTGAGATGGCTAAAATGAAGGCGCAGCACCAAACCGAGCTAAACAAGGCTGGCTAGGACTACACTGAAGAACATGAGCGCCTCAAGCTCCAAAATGCTAAGGACCGTGAGCTTCTTCAGGAAACCGAGGTCAAACTTGAGTCGGCAAATGCTGGGCTCGAGCAGCTTCGGAAGAGGCGTGATGCTTGCACCAAGGAATTGACCCGGATTTACAGTCACATCTCACGCAATTTCTTTTCCTTTATCCGCCTTATTTCTCCGGGTTACTTCATATGCCTTGTTTTCTCAACTTTGTCCTTTGCCTTGTTTCCCAGGCCACTTTCTAGAGGGTACTGCTATTGCCAGTGCTGCTGTCGCCAATTTCCGCCGAGAAAGGGGTACTCCGGTCGCTCCTGAGGGTGAGAGCATTCCCTTTGACATGGAGGACCTGTTGGTCAGCCTGTCGTCTTGCGTGGAAATTATCAAGAACTACGGCAGGGACCTCCTCGATGTTGCAGTCCGAGTTTTCAACGCCTTCTGGCCCGCCGATGATGCTCCGAAGAGAGTCACACAGCTCGCTGAAAAACTTTCGGAAATCGAGACCCAGCTCGACCTCTGGCGAGAGTCCGCTGGACGTGCTGCAGCCGATACCATCCTTCACCACATTTTGACGTGGTATGAGAAGATAGATCTCAGCCTCCTCACACGCCTGCGCACCGGATCCAAATGGACGGATGACCCGGAGTGGGTAGCTCAGCGCCAGGCTTGCGCCCACAGCCTCATCGAATATGCCCCCATTCACGAATGGACTGAGGGTCCGAGCTTCCTGGAAGTCACAGGCGAAGAGGAAGTTGAGAACGTTGAAGATGACTCGGGTGAAGACGAAGAGGACACTGCCTCGGATATCGAAGAGGGCGACGATGATGCCGAACTTCCTCCCGCTGCTCCTTAAGAAAAAACACTTGAAAATTTATGAGATCCCCGGTGGTGGAATTGTATTCCAAACACATGTGATATTTTGCTACTGAGTACTTATGCCGGATTAACTTGGGCGTAGTCCCCGAGTTTCTTTTTCTTGTTCGTTCAATCTTTTGGCTCGGATCGTGTCTACCTTGATTCGGTTTTACAACTTACGAATCCGAGCTTAAAAAATGTCTTACAATACTGGGAAACTTTTAGACTTATCTCAAAAATAAAACTGTATAACAATTTGAAAATAAATACGGGGTTAGTCCGAAACAAAAACGTCAGCTCAAATAAATTCCTTTCCTTAGTCATTTTTCATGTGCTACGCAATTCCAAACTTGTTCTCTTGCTTGCCATGAAGCCAATTCTTGTTGGACAGCAGCAAGTCGAAGAGTTGGGTTTTTGGTGCTCACACACTACTAATCCGAGTTAAGTAGAATAACTTACTCCAGCTGACGCGCAGAAAATAACAAACATTATTAAGGCAGTCCCCGAGTTACTGCGCGAGGTACCAACATTTCGTTGATAAGCTCATTGCCGACATACATACCGACATATGAGATAACCCGGATACATACACTTCTTAGCTAGGTGTAGAAAGGCTGAAGTAGAGCTATATTCCATGGTCGCTTGGATTCCTCTCCGGACCTGTCCGCCTTGTTCTTTTCCTGTGGCTTTGCATCTATAAGATAGTAAGAATCATTGTGCAATGCTTTGCTCACGATGAACGGCCCTTCCCATGGGGGGGATAATTTATGCATTCCAGTAGTACGTTGTACCAACCGGAGCACCAGATCGCCTTCCCGAAAGACTCGGGGGCACACTTTCCGGCTATGATAGCGTCGGAGATTTTGCTGATATATGGCGGATCTGGACAGTGCCAGTTCTCTCGCTTCTTCCAGCAGATCAACATCATTTTGCTGGGCTTCTTCCACTTCGGCTTCTGTGTATTGGGTGACCCTAGGCGAATCATGCTCTATCTCGGCTGGTAATACAGCTTCTGCCCCATATACCAGAAAGAACGGCGTATAGCCTGTTGATCGATTCGGAGTTGTTCTTAAACTCCACAGTACCGCTGGTAGTTCTTCTATCCAGCACCCCACTGATCTTCGCAGCGGCTCAATGAGCCAGGGTTTTATCCCGGATAATACTAATCCGTTGGATCTTTCCACTTGGCCGTTTGATGCGGGGTGAGCTACCAAAGCTACGTCTAGCCGGATCCTCTTATCCCGGCAGAAACGAGCAAAAGCTCCTTCCGCAAAATTTGTGCCATTATCAGTTATGATACTGTGTGGATAACCGTACCTCGAGATGATATCTTTGAGAAATGTTACAGCCATAGCTCCATCACATTTTCTTATAGGCTTCACCTCAATCCACTTCGTAAACTTGTCCACCATTACCAGAATGTGAGTCATATTTCCCCTTGCTGGTTTGAACGGGCCAACCATATCCAAGCACCATACGGCAAATGGCCAAGTGATTGGGATGGTCTTGAGTTCTGACATTGGCATATGTGTCTTGGTAGCGTACCTCTGACAACCATTACATTTTCTCACCAGATCTTCTGCTTGCTCTAAGGCCTTTGGCCAGTAGAATCCGTGTCAGAAAGCTTTTGCTACCAAGGCTCGGGATGAGGCGTGATGCCCGCATTCCTCCTGATGTATATCTCGGATGATTTCAAGCCCTTCTTCCGGGTCAACACACCACTGGAGGACATTGGTCACACTTCTTTTGTATAACTCGGAATTGATGATCGTGTAGGCCTTTGCCCTCCTCTGTGTTTGCCTAGACAGCACCTCCTCAGTGGGTAATGTTCCATCCTTCAGGAATTGAAAATATAGGCAGTGCCCAAGCCGGTATTGGCCGCACGGGGAACACGTCCTCGTCTATCTCCATCTGATCCACCAGCATAACTTCAACCGGACCATGCTGAGTAGTCCCCGGGTCTTGCGAAGCAGTCCCCGGGTTTGCCGAAGCAGTCCCCGGGTTCTGCGCACCACTTCCCGTGTCCACGTCCATGGGCACAACTCTGGATTCTGTGTCCTCCGGGACGTAGATTGACTCGGATTCTAGGGATGGCCTGATGGATGGTTTCCCGAGGTGCTCTAATTCTACACCCGGTGGAATTGCTTGCCTGGTTGACCCGAGCTTTGACAGCATGTCGGCAGCCTCATTTTCCACCCGGGGTACATGATGAAATTCGCATCCCTCAAAGTAACCAGAAATCTTCTGCACATGAAATCTGTATAGTGCCATGTTTGGATCAAGGGCGTCCCACACTGTGGACACTTGCTGCACCACCAAATCTGAGTCACCAAAGCATATGATCCGACGTATACCAATTTCTTTTGCTACCTTGATCCCATGCACAAGTGCTTCATACTCAGCGACATTGTTCGATGCGGTGAAGTGGATCTGCAGCACATATTTCAACTGGTCCTTTTTGGCGACGTGAGTACAACTCCGGCACCTAGCCCGGTTTTGGTCTTTGATCCATCAAAGTGCATTCACCAATAGTTCGGATCCGGAAGTGGTGGTTCGTACTGCACCTCGGCCCAGTCCACGAAAAAGTCCGCCACAGCCTGAGACTTGATGGCTTCTCGTCTGTCATATTGCAGAGCATAAGGAGCTAGCTCAATTGCCCATTTTGCAATTCTGCCGCTTGCATCCTTGTTACTCATTATCTCGGATATGGGGGCCTCGCATATGACCCGGATGGGATGCTCCTCAAAGTAATGCTTCAGTTTCTTGGCGGCCATGTACACGCCATATGCCACTTTTTGATAATGTGGGTAGTTCTGCTTTGAGGTTGACAACACCTCACTCAAATAATACACCGGCCTTTGCACCGACTTACCTTCCTCATCGCGCTCCACTACTATCACTGCACTTACAACTCGGTTGGTTGCGGCTATATAGAGTAGCATTGGCTCCTTTGATAGTGGTGAGGCTAGCACTGGTGTCGTGGCTAACATTTTCTTCAGGTGGGTAAAGGCTTCATTGGCCTGCGGTGTCCAAATGAACTTATCCGACTTTTTCATGAGTTGGTAAAGAGGCAAAGCCTTTTCTCCCAACCGACATGTAAACCGACTTAACGAGGCCAGGCAACCTGTGAACTTCTGGACATTGTTAAGACACTTTGGCGGTTCCATTCGCTCGATGGCCCGGATTTTGGTTGGATTAACCTCGATACCTCGGCTGGAGACGAGAAAACCGAGCAATTTTCCAGCCAGGACACCGAAGGTGCATTTTTCCGGGTTAAGTTTCATCCAGAACCTTCTTAGGTTTGCAAACGTTTACCTGATATCGTCAAGGAGCGTTTTGCTTTCCTTGGTCATGATAACCACATCATCCACGTACACCTATACATTTTGACCTGTTTGGTCGTGCAAACATTTTTGCATACACCTCTGGTACGTTGCCCCTGCATTACGTAAACCAAACGGCATGGTGCGATAGCAATAAGCCCCATACGGGGTAATAAACGCAGTCTTTATTTGATCATCCGGATTCAGAGGTATCTGGTGGAAGCCAGAATAAGCATCAATGAATGACAACAATTCACATCTAGCAGTTGAGTCTATGACCTGAGCTATTCTTGGTAGTGGAAACAGATCTTTTGGACATGCCTTATTCAGGTTCGTGTAATCGATACACATACGCCAAACCATTGCCACGTTCGGGTCATCCTTCTTCTTTTCCACCAGCACCGGATTAGACATCCAATCCGGGCAAAGAACTTCCATGATAAATCCTGCAGCTAGCAACCGAGCTATCTCGTCTCCAATGACTTTCCTCCTATCTTCGGCGAAGCGGCGAAGAGGTTGCTTCACCGGCTTGGCTCCGGGTCTCACATTCAAAGAGTGCTCGGCCAACTCCCTCGGAACACCTTGCAAGTCCTGTGTCGACCAAGCAAAAATGTCCCGATTCTCACGGAGGAAGCTGACGAGCTCGCTTTCCTATTTATCACTTAGCCCGGCACCAATTGTTATGGTGCGCTCTGGGAACATGTCGTCAACGGGAACCTTCTTGGTATCTTTCGTGGCCTGGAAAGAGACAGTTCCATGCGGGTTGCTCAGCGCCGGCATATACTGCTGCGCGGACTGAGCCAATGCCGCCACCTCTTGAATTTTTCTTTTTTCCTGCGTGATCACAAGTGACTCGGCTAAGTTTGATCCGGCCGACGCACACTCCATGGATCATCGGAAGTCCCCAGCAATGGTAATCACACCGTTTGGTCCGGGCAATTTCATCTTCAGGTAGCTGATATGACAACTTGCCATGAACTTGTTCAGCGCTGGCCTTCCGAGCAATGCATGATACGCGCTTTCTAAGTTCACCACTTCGAACTCCAGATTTTCGGTTCGGCAATTATCCCTCGTGCCGAACAAGACGTCGACCCGGACCTTGCCTATGGGCTCGCAAGAAATGCCGGGCACAATGCCATGGAAAGTTGTCCTCGTGGCCTGGAGCATGTTCTCCGAGATACCCAACTTGCGCATTGTGTCCGCATACATGATATTTATGCTACTGCCGTTGTCGATCAGTACCTTGGAGAACCTTACATTAATGCTAGGTCCAATGAACGTAGGATCCAGCACCAACGCATACGAACCAGGGCTCGGCATGAGCTTGGGATGATCCCTAATGCTCCAGGTGATTTCCTGATCGGACCAAGGCATGTCCTCGTCACTGCAGGCATTACTGCATTCACCTCCATATGCCTATGCTGCAAGCTTTTTCTATCAGTTTCCTCTGTGGTGAATACACAGTAGCTCTGGTGATGCTCCCTGTACTCGTTTCTCCCCTCATTTCCGGGGTGCCTCTGATCCGGCTGATGCTGATTTTCTACTTGATGCACTGCATCCCTTCTTTCATTGTTATCATACCTCGGCGGAGGGGGAGGCAACATTAGCTGTTGCGTGTTCGCTCCGGAGAGCAATTGCTGCCGGGGTAACTCCTGCCGAGGCTGATCATTCTAGGGTGCCTGAGCATTCCCCGAACCACCTTGCTCGATCTTGCGCATCCACTCGCATTGCCTCGTCGTATGACCCGCTGGGTTGTTCGGATTTGGCGTGTGAAACTTACACGGCTAATCCAACATCGACTCGTAAGTATACCTCGGACGGTCTTTCCTTTCTTGCCACTGCTTCTTTTGCTCCGGTGTCCAAGTTTCCTTCCCATCGTTCCTTGGAGTCCATTGACGTCCAGTTTTCTGGCGCTGGCTACCCCCTGCTCCGGGTTGATCTTGATTCACAGCTGCAACTTGGTGCGATCCGTACCGGTGGTCCGGTCTATCATCTCTCCTTTTTCCTCTGTAATCATTCCTCCGGGATGATCCGGATCCATCCCTCTGATAGTACTCATCGCTTGACTCGTTTGAGGCGAGCCTTGGTTGGGTCGGGTCACCCAACGCATACGAATCTGCAATCCGGATCATTTCTACCAACGTAGCCAGCATTTTCCGTTGCAACTTCATCCATAGCTCGCTTCCATATCTGCACCCCTGTGCAAACCATGCTATGGCCTGTGATTCTATCACGCCCTCGCATGAGTTTCTCACGGTACACCACCGGGTCAAGAACTCCCGGTCTGTCTCATTGGGTCTTTGCTTGCACATAGCTAGGGTCTGTGGCCTATTTGGCCTTTGATACGTACTCGAAAAATTGCTAATGAACATCTCCTCGAAATCTATCCAGCAGTTGATGCTTCCTAGTGGAAAATTGTTCAACCACACCCTTGCCGGGCCTTCCAACATCTAGGGTACATACCGTACATCCCATCTCAGGTTGCCTGTGGCAATTTTTACAGCCGTAGCATAGTTTATCAGCCAATCCTCTGGCTTGGTACTACCGTCATAGGTCTTGGTGCCCCTGGTCAGCTGAAAGTTCGGTACTGGTGGCTCTTTCATGATCCGAGGTCCAAAACACGCTGGACCCGGTGGACCTTGACATTCAATCTATTCCGACCTATACAGTCGATCCAGTTTCAACCTTGCATCGTCCGGCATCAAATCCCTACTTCCCAATCTCGACCCTATCACATGATAGTCCGGTCTCGGGTATCCCGCATTTGCCATCTCCGAATCACCGTCGTTGTACCGGTTTTGCTCTTGCGGCGCACCTTTCTGTTGCACACATCGGCCGGCACCGTGCTCTTGCCTTGGTATGTTCCGCTGCTACGGTTGCCTTGCTCCAGTAGAGTTTTGCTGCCCGGCATTGCCGTTGACAATGTTCCCTTCACCGGCATTGCCTTGGTCGCGGTTACCTCGGCCAGCTTCGCCTCGGCTCACACTCCGTCGATCATCATTTTTCTGTGCTTCTTTTTCTTTCCCTGCCTGTGTCGGGTCATACGGGACAATCTGTTTGTTTCGTCTGACCGAGGTTACCACCTCCTCTCTCCTTGGACCACCATGAGGGGACGATGCGGCTCCAGCAGATTTCTCCGGGTTGCCCAACGCCGAATGGACGATCTTGGAGGCTCCAGCTCTTTCCAGGTTTGCCCTGAGTAGTTCCTCGTTTTGCTTATTTGCAATATGAACCAGCTCGTTTACCCGATCTTGCTGCCTTTGCCGGGCTTCACCCGTCAGTCCCTCTAACTCGGACGCAGCTGCATCCGCTGCTCTGAGGTTCTGGGCCGGGGTACTATACCTCGGCAGCCCCACGGACAAACAGTTTTCTGACTCCTCGACTCCAGCATCACCTTCTCTGTTCATCTTGCTCATGAGATTTCTCTCTTTGACTTTTACATTATCGACCTTGTTCGCCTTGGCGTACTCACGTAGCGTCATGTTCAACGACTGCTGGGCCGCGGCTATTTTCTTTGCGCCCTCTAGTATTTTCTGCCTAGTTTCTTCCAGCTCGGCCTATGCACGAGCCGGATCTACCGCTGCTACTACAGGGTTCGCCAAGCTATCCATTGCCTCTCTCAACACATTTTCCGGCCTCTCTAGCGGAGGACCTCTACCTTTCCTTGGTGCCTTGGGCATCACCTCCAGATCTGGCGCTGGATCTTTGCTCGCACCTACACCTGGCGTTGTCATCATTACCTCTGCATGGTCCGGATGAACGCTCCCCGCGAGCCACAGTGAGGGGCGGCTCGCCTGCTTCGACGACGTGGCGCGGATGAATGCTAGACACGTCCACCGCAACGTAGACCTTGTGCGCACCGAGCTTGACGAAGATGCTGTTGCGCGGGAGAGGGCGCGTGTTGAAGCAGCCTGCGTTGTCGCTGACGAAGTCCCGCGCTCCAAAGCGCTGAACGAGCCCGGAGACGATGCGCTCGCCGGTGGCGATGAAGTTTCCCGTCTGGATTTTGACCCCTGCTAGCGCCGCTAGCCCCACGGTGGGCGCCAACTGTCGTGGTGGTGTCACGGCAGATGCCATGTATAGGCTAAAGGTGGGGACTAATACTCGCTAGGGGAATCCAGGGAGGGATAGTGAAGTGATTCTCCACACAAGAGCTTGTATTGATTTTCTTCCAAGGTTACAAGTGCTCCTAGAGCTGTATTGGCGAGAGGAGGAAGAAGGAGCTCTCTTACTCTCACCCACAAATCTCCCCTGAAACCCTAGACCAAAACAGAATCGTAGAGAGGCCAACCCCTTCAACAGAAGCCCTTGCCCCCCTTTTATAGGGGAGGCTCGATTTCTGCCTAGGGCATACGTGGAGGCATATTCCTAAGAATATGCCTCCTCCCAAAGTGGTAAGCCGACCGGGATGCTTTTTCCCCCGCGTCACACATGCTTTAGCTACGTGAGCCTCTGACGGCGCCCTCGCCAGCCGACACGGCCGTCGTCACGCTTGTCGGCCACGCCCCGGTGGTCCTGTCCTTACTTGCTTCGCTCAGGCAGTGCGTACCGGGGCTCCTTTTGACCAGCGAGATTCCTTCCTTCTCCTAGAAGCCTGCTGTGACCCGGATGACGGTTCATCCGGCCACACCTTTTCCTGCATACCGGTAAAATATGCATTTCCGACTTACTGCTTAAGTCGGATGAGACCTAGTTAGGCGAACGCCCCTAGGTCCGGATTACCCCGTGATTCGGCCTGCCTTGAGGTGACCCGGCCAGCATCTGCTTTGGCCTTGTCGAACCTCGGCTAACTCGGCCTTTATACCCCGGCGTGACCCTACCCGGGGGTATCCCCCCAACAGTATTCATTAGTTATAATGATGCATCATAATAAAGAATTATCGCACTAAAGAATATAACGAAATATTCCCAATTGAATATTCATCATATAATCTAGAGAACTCTTTACCGTTGCTCCTAGACTCCTACAGTTATTTCCCTTTACTAGGTTTCCAACCTAAGGTAAAAGCAATTGCTCTGATACTAGTTGCGGTGACCCAGCATACCACTACATGTGTAGTACACTATAGTCGTTGATATGACATTCATAGAACACCGTTCTGTAAATATCACACCCCTCAGAGTGGTACAACAGAAACATTGCGGGTCCAAATTACAAACATACACACTTCATTATTACAAACCAAGAGTTCTCAAACTTCAAGTATTATGAAATTACAAACCAAACTTAAGTAGTTTCAGCAGAAGATATAAAATCCAAACTCATACTTCGAATTGAGCTCAACAACTTATTCTATATAGTTCATGCTGCTCGACTCAATTAGTTTACTAATAACTAAGGCAACTACTCGGACTTGTTGCCCTCCACTCCATAGCGTATCTCGAGTCCACTCCTTCAACACCTCTAGACAGGTCGGTGATGACCCACAAGTATAGGGGGTGTATTGCAGTATTTTCGAGGGAAGTGAAACCCAATTTATTGATTCGACACGAGGGGAGCCAAAGAATATTTATCAGCCTTAACAACTGAGTTGTCAATTCAGCTGCACCTGGAAACAATCTTGCTCACAACAGTTTATCAGTAGCAATAGTTTTGTAGTAGGAATAGCAAAGTAGCAACAGTAGTAAAGCAAAGACAGTAGTAACAAAAGCAATAAACAGTGGGATTCGAGTGCGGTAGACATAGGGATGGATGGACGGGCGTTGCATGGACAAGACAATTCACAATTGCAGATAAATAAGATAAAGCACCCAAGTACTAGACAATCCTAGGCATGTGTTCCATATATAGTCATACGTGCTCGCAATGAGAACTTGCACAACATATTTTGTCCTGCCAGCCCGTTTGCAGCGGGGCCTCTAGGGAACTACTGGCAATTAAGGTGCTCCTTTTAATAGAGCATCGGAGCAAAGCATTAACACTCCGTGAACACACATGATCCTCACATCAAAGCCTTTCCCTTCTGGTTATCCCGATCTCTGTCACTTCGGGGCCATAGGTTCCGGACAACAACGTGCATATACAACTTGCAGATAAGACCAAGAACAATACTATCATAATGAATCAATAATAAGTTCAGATCTGAAATCATGGCACTCGGGCCCTAGTGACAAGCATTAAGCATAACAAGTCGCAACAAAGTCATAAAGCACTAATAAAATATACTAGGCACCATGCCCTAACAATCTGATGCCATTACATGAACGATCTCATCCAATCCCTACCATCCCCATAGCCTACAACGGGGGATTAATCACTCATAGATGGGGGAAACATGGATGGTCAATGGAGAAGCGATGGTGATGATGATGACGATGATCTCCTCCAATTCCCTATTCTGGCAGGGTGCTAGAACGGAGTTTCTGGTGTTGTTTCGTGGAATCTGGTGGTGGCGGCGGAGCGGAACTCCTTCTGGAAAAACGTCGAACCCCCCGAAGTTTTTAGGTCAGAAGGCTCCTTATAGGCGAAGAGAGAGGCCGAGGGGGTGCCTGGGGGGCCCACACCACCCCCTGGCGCCGCTTGGCCTGGCCCGCGCCACCAGGTGGTGTGGCCACCCCAGGGCTCTTCTCCGTCTCGTATTCTGGCTCCTGGAGTCTTCGGGTGAAATAGGATTTTTGGCATATTTTCCGGGATTTTTCCTGATAGTTGATTTTCTGCACAAAAAGTAGACACCAAGGCAATTCTGCTGAAAACAGCGTCAGTTTGCATTAGTTGCATCCAAATCACACAAGTTTAGAGGAGAAACAATAGCAAAAGTGTTTGGGAAAGTAGATACATTTTGGAAGTATCAACTCCCCCCAAGCTTGGCTTATTGCTTGTCCTCAAGCAATTCGGTTGAAAACTGAGTGCGATAAAAGAACTTTCACGAACACATTTGCTTCATATGATGTAAATATTCTCAGCAATGTGATCAACTACTTAGACAATCCATAATAAAGAGTATGCAACTGAGTCTACTTAATAGTCATTGCAAGCTATGAAGAGATTCCAACTCAAGAATAATATGTAGCATGAAGCACGAACATAAGCAACATTACAATGCTCATAGAAAGGTATGATAGAGTGGTATCTCGCTTGCCTTTGATTATGAATGTCAAGGCACCTCTGAAGTTCAAGTGATGACTAGAAGTAAAGATATCAAGGATACAAGCATCAAAGTCATAACACAAATAATCAAGTAATGGAACAAACACAAATAATGACAACTATGCTCTCAAGAAGGTGCTCAAAGAATAAGTGGAGACTCAACAAGTAAAAGAAAAAGGTTTTGAGAAATTTGAAAGGCTTCCAAATGCTAAAAGTATGGTACTCGCTAGCTTTGAGCTCTCATTGCCCCTATCATAAGCATCTTTAATGTGGTTAAGGTGAAAGTGACGCAACTAAGAGGATATGCTTGACAAGTTATAAATTGAAGTCTCATGCCCCTTACTTACGAAGACCGATCCTCATGCTACTCAACTTCAGTCACGAGTAAGCTCTTGTCATTGTAAGTATGTATGTATCATTAAGAACCACCAACGGGGTACCCCTTGCACATGATATGGGAGCTTTCCCATAATCAAAATGACAAGGCAAGCAGACAATGAGCATCTCAGCAATCTTTTTATTTGCTATTTGCATAGGTTTTTATTGAGGATGCTTCATAGAGTGCTCATTATGGTGATGCTGCAAGTTTCCACCATGATTAGGCATGGCTTAGGCTAGCGGCCCAGGCGTTTCTCTAACACACATACAAACTCCATGATCTTACAAGTTCCACTTTTATTTCACACCGCCGAGATCCGTAAGCAAAAGAACATGATATCAACTGGGTACAAAGTACAAGTGCAATGTTGAAAGCGTTCCCCATGAAACATGGTTCTGCTAATTTAAACTTATAAAGCGCAAGCATATACGCAACAAAGAAGGACACAATGGTTCAGGTTTATTAAGAGCAAGAAAATAAAGTGTGCCATCAAGTTCGTGAGAGCTTTACTAACTAACTTTCTCATAACAAGCAAACGTTTTATTCGGAAGAAAACAAGGCATATTGAATATGCACGGACGTAGCAAATGATGCTAATGGGTAGGTATGGTGTACACTTTGGAAATATTTGGTTTAGGGAGTTGGGAACTTGAGTAAAACATACTCGGTAAGAGTGAAGGCTAGCAATAGTAAGGGAGCGACAAACGAGAGAGCGATAGCTGTCATTATCATGCTTGCAACAAAACAGGACTACTCATGGCATGAAAGTGATTCAAGATCCTCAAGGCAAAATAATTCATCAAGGCTCAACTGATTATTACAGTCATGTGCATGCGTGAGCATGTGCCAAGTCAATCAAATGAAACAATCAGAGGAGGATACCACGGTGTCATACAACTTTATGAATAGAGTAATGCAAGCAAACATTCATGAAACATGCTACAAACTATTAGCGGGCTGGAGCTAATCATAAGAAAGCAAGAACTACTAAGCACCCAAAGATAACATACACCCTACATGAACGGACTAAGCATCCCCACAGTGATGAGTATATGTACAAAAATGAAGCCAAATAGAGTTCGTTACCAGCCTCTTACCACGCCTCGAGTTATCATTAATCCTCATTATTGCTCTTCACTTGTGTGGCTTGAATAATAATATGAAACCAATAGTCCACTGAGAACTGCCGAAACCTGTAGCAAACTCGCAAAAACCAAAGAAGAATGACAAATATTTTTGGTGTTTTCGATTTTTAAACAAGAACCAAAAGAGAAAAACAAGCAAAGCAAAATATTTTTGGGTTTTTCGAAAAGTTCAAACAAAGCGAAAAGGGAAAAGCAAACCAAGGCAAAAAGAAGAAGCAAACCAAAGGGAAACAACAGAAATATTTTTGGTCTTTTTGTGTTTTTAGAAAGCAAAAGCGAAGAAGAACGAAAACTAAAAAGATAACGAAAACATGAATATACAAAGTACCGACGTAACATGATATGGAGATGAGTGCGGTGTCGGCATACCTCCCACCAAGCTTAGGCTTTTGGCCTAAGTGGGTATCAATCCCAGGCTGGCCAAGATGAAGTGTCACCGGGGTACAACGAGGAGGTACCCTCGTCCTGGTGCGAGCCCGAGTACGCCCCTCCGTAGTGTGCGGAGTAATCATAGGAGGGCTGGTGCTGCTCGTGGAAACCCAACAAGCGAAGCTGCTCATCCACCTCCTCCTTGGAGCGTGACCATAGTCTCCTGTCAACACTAAACAAAGCAGGCTATGGCAAAAGGATCTCCCTTTCATCCCCGTCAATGAAAAGCATCCTATATACTAGATTGTTCAAATCAGAGGTAGAAGTGACAAAGTGATGAGTTTTCATGGCAACAAGGTCGAGCCTCTGTGGTGCTAGCATAGCATCATCGGGAGCCACTGAAAGATCTAATGCATTGACTACATGCGAGGCAATGATGCCCCCATAGATAGCCCTCCCTAGCAGCTAGGCGGAGAGCAATAAGCGAGCCAAGATTTTAAAAGAGACAGTAGATTGATAGGGTGTGTTAGTAAATGAGAAGCTCTCAACAAAAGTTTTGGTGAGCATAGCGTATTGTGCACTCTCATCTTGCATATAAGAGGTCAAACCAACCCTCTCAATCAGTAGCAAGAAATCATCAAGAATACATGCAGCTTGCAAGAAAGTAAAACAAGGAAAAGAAGATGGGTGAGCGTCTCCATCATCCCTTTCACTTCCAATTCGTGTTGCAATGAGGTCTTCATTGTATGATGGCCTAGCTTGAGAGGCTGTTCTTGAGGGCCTCGACCTCCTAGCTGCATCACTCTCAAATATCTCTCCAAAAGTGTGATTATTCATGCTTGGTATTCTGAAATTTAAACACCTATTAAACAATTGATTGCAAAGTAAGGATTCTACTCATAGGGACTTGCAAGAGGCCTAAACATGCATCAAAACTATATCTCTAAGCATCAAACAAGCTTACAAGCTCTCACAACCAGTCACCTACAACAGCAAAATACTCAACATATAATCCACTAAACACAAATCTACTTGGACAAGGGGAGGAGTCACATACCAAGGAACAATTGCTCCAAATTTCAGCAAGAAAGATGGGCTGAGCAAGGAGATCGAAGAAATCAAGAGCAACCATAGAAAGAACGCGATTTTGAGCTATGAACTGGAGCTTACTCGGGAGAGAGAAGAAAGTGGCAGGTGAGAGAAGTAGTGGGGGGCAGGGGTGGCCCACACTAGGGCATGGCGCCACCCAGGGTTGGCCGCGCCACCACATGGTGTGCCTGCCTGGTGGGCCCCCCGGTACCTACCAGGTACTCCTCTGCCCCTTTTTCACGTTAAAATTTAATATGAATTTTCTGGAATTTTTCGAGACACTTTACTTTTGGGCAATTTTCAGAAATAGAAGAATGATTTTTCTGACAGATAGATTTTTTTTCTTTTGGAAACATGATGCAAAGACAAAACAAGGCTAGGACTACAGAAGTTCTAGCATGCAAGCAACTAACAACACAAATAAAACTAAACGAAAGAAAAAAGTAAAATGCAAAGGATAGAAATGAACGGAGATAATCATAATGAAAACATTGTTTTGTTCAATGGAATCCTTTTGTTAGCAAGGTTGATCAAGTCTTGCTACCAAAACAATTTCATATGAGACAAAACTTTGTAATCCACTAATGATTATGTTACCTTAACCTTGATAGAAATGGTCCCAGTCATAATAGTTTCAAATTTTTCTCTTGGTATGGGACAATATATTTCTCCAACTTGAATGCCTTCAACATGTTCAATTGAATTTAAACCATAAGTCCTTTCAATCTTCTTGGGGAAATAGACAGTATGTTCCTTGTCATTAACATTGAAGGTCACCTTTCCTTGATTACAATTAATAACAGCTCATGCAGTATTAAGGAAAGGTCTCCCAAGAATAATAGACATATTATCATCTTCAGGCATTTCAAGCACAACAAAATCAGTTAATATCAAGCAATTGTGAGCCACCTGAACAGGTACATCCTCACATATACCCACAGGAATGGTGGTAGATTTATCAGCCATTTGCAAAGATATATCAGTTGGTATTAATTTTTCAAGTTGAAGCCTCTTATAGAGAGACAAAGGCATAACACTAACTCCAGCTCCCAAATCACACAAAGCAGTTCTAACATAACTGTTCTTAATAGAGCAAGGGATAGTTGGAATCCCTGGGTCTCCGAGTTTCTTAGGAACCTTACCATTGAAGGAATAATTAGCAAGCAAAGTGGAAATTTCTTCATTAGGGATCTTCCTTTTATTCGAGACAATGTCCTTCATATACTTTGAGTAAGGAGGCAATTTAATAGCATCAGTCAAAGGAATTTGCAAGAATAAAGGCTTCATCCACTCACAAAACTTATTATAGTGTTCATCTTCCTTTGACTTGTGTTTCTTATCAGGGAAAGGCATAGGTTTTTGGACCCAAGGTTCTCTTTCACTACCATGTTTCTTAGCAATAAAATCTTCTTTAGTGTATTTAGTAGTCTTAATGTGGTTTTTAGGTTCTTCTTCAAATTTTTCTTCATTAGGCACTTCATTTTCTTCATTACCACTTTCAATTTCAGCATCAGAGATAGATATACTATTAGGATCTATAGCAGGTTCAGAGGGTTCTACAACAGTTTTATGTTTCCTTTTCCTTTTCTTACGAGTAGAACCACTATTTTCAGCTTGTTGAGAATCCTGCTCAATTCTTTTGGGATGCCCCTCAGGATATAGAGGATCCTAGGTGGCATCACCACTTCTAGTTCTAATTTCATAAGCATGTTTTTCTTTAGCAGCATTAACTAGCAAGTCGTTTTGCACTTTAATGAGTTGATCTATTTGAGTTTGAACCATTTGAAAGTGTTCAACAATCATTTTAACATCATTAGAGGTTCTTTCCACAATATCTTTCAACTCAACAATAGCTCTAGTGTTTTCCATTAGATGATTTTGCACCCTTTTATTAAAGTTATCTTGCTTAACAATAAAGATATCAAATTCTTCTAAGCATTGATCAGGAGGTTTCAAGTAAGGGATATCACCTTCATCAAAGTGTTGGAGGGAGTGTACCTCAATAGTGGATGAGTAGGAAATAGGCTTACATAATTCTTCTATAGGAGGTAAATTCTTGACATCTGCAGCTTTAATTCCCTTCTCCTTAAGACATTTCTTATCTTCCTTCATCACTTCATCATTTAATTTAATTACTCCCCTCTTCTTTGATGTTGGAATAGGCACAGGAATAGATGGTTCAGGTACAATTACTTCAGTTATAGCTTGTTTAGAAGGAGTCCAATCTTCATAATTCTTGCTTATTTTAGCCATTAATTCATCAGCTTCCTTAGGAGTCCTATTCGTGAAAACACAATCAGCACAACTATCTAGGTATGTCCTAGATTCTTCGGTTAGTCCATTATAAAATATATCAAGAAGCTCATTCTTAGGTAATGGACTTCCAGCCTGTGCATGAATCAAAGCACAAAACCTTGCCCAAGATTCGGGCAATACCTCTTTTTCTCCCTGTTTAAAATCAAAAAGTTCCTGCAAAATAGCATGTCTAGCACTGGGAGGAAAATATTTCTGCAGGAAAGTACTAATCAAGCACTCAGAGCTATCAATAGATCCAGGAGGTAAATTACTAAACCAAGTTTTAGCTTCTCCTTTTAGTGAAAAAGGAAAAATCTTAACAACAAAGTAAGTACGCATCTTAATATCATCAGAAAACAAGCCACTCATAGTAGAAAGTTCATTCATATGTGCTACCGCACTTTCATTCTTAGTCCCACAAAAAGGTTCTTTCTCGACAATAGCTATGTAAGATAGATCGAGAGAGAAATCATAATCTTCATCTATAATGTTTATGGGAGAAGCAGCAAACTTAGCACCAAGAGATAATTTGGGTCTAATAGTACGCCTCTCAAGGAGACTCTTAGCAGCGCTCCTATCATGGGTGTTCTTACATTCTTCAATAAACTCATCGGTCATCTCAACATAATCTTCTTCAGTATCATAACTCTCACTAGACTCAGGTGAGCTAACGGGTATGGTAGTTTCTTCATTAGGAGTTTCGGTATTTCCAGCTATAGTTCTAGCAATCGTAGCATCTAGGAAAGGACCTAATGAACCACTCTTATCAAGCACAGTAGAAGCAACATCATAAGCATCAGAAGTTTCAAATTCAGCAGTAGTAGCAGTGTGTGTAGCATGTGTATGTGGTGGTGTAAGGAACTTACTCAAAACAGACGGTGAATCAAGAGCGGTAGAGGTGTTCAGAACCGTACCTCTTCTTGTAGTGGATGGTAAAATAGGAACCTTGCCATCACGAGACTTACCCATGATGGATGGATAGCAGCGAAGAATAGAGAATCCAAGTGAACTTGATAAATAAAGCTATGCTCCCCGGCAATGGCGCCAGAAAATAGTCTTGATGACCTAGAAGTATAGGGGGTGTATCGTAGTATTTTCGAGCGAAGTGAAACCCAATTTATTGATTCGACACGAGGGGAGCCAAAGAATATTTATCACCCTTAACAACTGAGTTGTCAATTCAGCTGCACCTAGAAACAATCTTGCTCACAGCAGTTTATCAGTAGCAACAGTTTTGTAGTAGGAATAGCAAAGTAGCAACAGTAGTAAAGCAAAGACAGTAGTAACAAAAGCAGTAAACAGTGGGATTCGAGTGCGGTAGGCATAGGGATGGATGGACGGGCGTTGCATGGACAAGACAATTCACATAGCAATCAGAACATAGGGCAATTGCAGATAAATAAGATAAAGCACCCAAGTACTAGACAAACCTAGGCATGTGTTCCATATATAGTCATACGTGCTCGCAATGAGAACTTGCACAACATCTTTTGTTCTGCCAGCCCATTTGTAGCGGGGCCTCTAGGGAACTACTGGCAATTAAGGTGCTCCTTTTAATAGAGCACCGGAGCAAAGCATTAACACTCCGTGAACACACGTGATCCTCACATCAAAGCCTTTCCCTTCCGGTTATCCCAATTTCTGTCACTTCGGGGCCATAGGTTCCGGACAACAACGTGTGTATACAACTTGCAGATAAGACCAAGAACAATACTATCATAATGAATCAATAATAAGTTCAGATCTGAAATCATGGCACTCGGGCCCTAGTGACAAGCATTAAGCATAACAAGTCGCAACAAAGTCATAAAGCACCAATAAAAGATACTAGGCACCATGCCCTAACAATCTGATGCCATTACATGAACGATCTTATCTAATCCCTACCATCCCCATAGCCTACAGCGGGGGATTACTCACTCATAGATGGGGGAAACATGGATGGTCGATGGAGAAGCGATGGTGATGATGATGGTGATGATCTCCTCCAATTCCCCGTTCCAGCAGGGTGCCAGAACGGAGTTTCTAGTGCTGTTTCGTGGAATCTGGTGGTGGCGGTGGAGCGGAACTCCTTCTGGAAAAACGTCGAACCCCCCGAAGTTTTTAGGTCAGAAGGCTCCTTATAGGCGAAGAGAGAGGCCGATGGGGTGCCTAGGGGGCCCACACCACCCCCTGGCGCGGCCTGGCCTGGCCCGTGCCACCAGGTGGTGTGGCCACCCCAGGGCTCTTCTCCGTCTCGTATTCTGGCTCATGGAGTCTTCGGGTGAAATAGGATTTTTGGCATATTTTCCGATATTTTTCCTGATAGTTGATTTTCTGCACAAAAAGTAGACACCAAGGCAATTCTGCTGAAAACAGCGTCAGTTTGCATTAGTTGCATCCAAATCACACAAGTTTAGAGGAGAAACAATAGCAAAAGTGTTCGGGCAATACGTCCTTGGTACTATGAAATTTTCGTAAACATTTCTTCAAAGATTGATTTTATTATCAAAAACTATGCCCATCAGCCTTCACAGGTTGACCAGAACTTCATGGAGTTCCTTTCCTGCCACGTTCGTAGATCCTTCCCGGAACAGGGAATAACATGTCATAATTCTTACACTCTGCAAAGGTGCGTTGAATTACCCATGAGAGACCAACTCCTTGTTGCACAACCGGACGTACTTTCCCGTCCACAATTCCATGATGTGGGGCCCAGTAGGTGATCCAAGCCAATCCCTACCCTCTCCGCAACCCCATATGTCTGCACGATCCTCCGGGGCTGACTACACCTCCGTTAAGCCTCCAACTAGGGCAAGATATAACCCTGGTGAGTTCCCGAAGATTCTATGAAGTGGTGATGCCCTTGGTAAGCTCCATAAAAGGCTCGACTATACCTTCGGCAGCCACTCATAAATAATATAGACACCAAAATCATGGAGCCTAAGGGTGCCCACCCATATGTTGGATCCATACCAGGAATCCCAACTTCACGATAAGGTCATCTTGCCTCCATATGAAAGGAAGAAGATACAGCTGACTTCTCTGTCCCATTCCAAATCTCATGGTTAACGCGTATTATACGGCGCTAGAATCACTGATGTCATGGGTTGTTAAGCCTATGTGACTTATGCAATTGGAACCCTAAGTTCCATTGCTGATCTTTATCATCACTTAGGATGATACTACATCTTATTTATTAGAGAAGATATCATTTTCTTTCTTCGGATCATAGATGATAACACACAATTTGCAATATCTTTGATAAAGACTCTTCAAAGGACATGAGCAAGTTATGAACTTGCCTTGTGACTGCAAGGTAGTGAAGTCGGATGCTTCCACCTGACCTTGAGCTCCGGTTTCTACAAAGAACCAATATTGCCCAGTAAGGATAATATTTAAAGAAGCAATATGAAATGCATAGTAATGTCATGCAATAATTTATTATTCGCTTCTTTGCATGTTTTACCCCTTTAGTAAAAGTTTGTTATTCTCTTTAATTAATAAAAGGCAAATAACATTTCATTTTAACACACCTTTAAATATTTTCTGAAATTCCTTTAAGGAAATAAGATTTGTTTTTATCACACCAAATTTACTTTTCAAAAATACAAATTAATATTTTTCTATAACAATATATTCATTTAGGATCTTAAAAGTGAATTTTATTCAATTTTAAGTGTTTCCTATTTTTTTGTAAAATTCAAAAGTAATTAGTATCCTATTACAAATAACCTTAAATTTTAATTGCCAAAAATTCTATTGATTAATTTTACTCAATAGAAAATATTTTTTTGAGTTCATAGAATTATTATTTGTATTTTTAAGATTTTTATTTATTTATCTAGAGTTGTTTTTATTTCAGGGGCATATTTGTAATTACTTCCTTTATAGATAACCCTATTAAAATACGGGCCTATCCCACTGGGCTGGCCTGGCCCAACCTAACCTAGCCCACTTGGCCTGGTTACGCCCACCAGGGTAGTACTGGGCTACCCACAGGCCCAGTACCCCCCACACACTCACACTCCTCTCTATCTCTCTCTCACTCGCTCATGCGGTCACCTCTTCCGTCTGCTGCCACCGCCGCGCATGATTCCGGCCGAATCCGGCCGCCCTTGCCGCCACCACGGTGCAGGGTGGCTAAGTCAATGACGCCGCTCCCTTTGGTCTGAGTAGATTCGCCGTTGGGGCTTTCTCTTGGCCGTGCTGACCCCTGCCCAAAACTAGGGTTAGGGTTGGCCGCCTTGGAGCATCGACGATGGTGCGCCGGGTTTCTCATGGCATACGCCCCTCTCCTCCGACGGATCTGACGCGCGGTAGGTGTGGGTTGCAGCGCCCCTTCGGGCTGCTCCTTGTGCCGTCGCTTCCGCTTCGCCGCCGGCCATCCTCTACTTCCTCTTCGGTTCTTTTTGCGAGGCCTTTGAGTAAGTCTGACTACTCCCCTTCTGTGCTCCTCTTTGGTGCTCTAATTACTTCCTGTCATGATGAACACGAGTAATCCCCTTGTCTAGGGTTCATACCCTGCAAATATGTTGTTTAGCTACTCGCTCAATAGCCTCTGTGTGTTTCTAGTGATCAATCCCTAATTGGGTTCATGGTTTGATTAGGGTTCATCCCTATGGTTTGATTATGATGGCTTTACTAGGACTGATTGTAGCGGTTATAATGTCCTGGAGGTTTGTCCACTTATTCTAGTGATGTGTATTTCACTATTGTTTCCTGATCTTAGTACTGACAATGGTACTGTCAGTAATGGTTCACTTGATCTTTATACACTAGTTTGTGTAGATATTTAAGATTGGAGTTAATATGATGCTCCAATGATTCTCTGATTGTGTACAAGCAACCATGATTATGATTCCTGAGTGTCCATTCTAGGAAAATGATTAGTTAGTATAACTACAAGTTTACTGATGAAATCTAAGTATAGCATCTGCTTGGTTTAGAAGTTATACTTGTGACACCTTCTTTAGAATGGTACACAAGTGTTCATACTTCTATTGGCTAAATTCTATTTGTGTCCAAGTATGGCTGGGCTAAATGAATGGAAATCTTCTGCTGGCTTTATTATCCTAAGATGCTACAAATATATTAGCCTATGATGCTGGTCTGAGGCATAGCTAAGTAAAATTAAGTTTGTTACTAGCTGTCCCTCATAGATGTGCTCTGATGCATGGTATTAGCTAATGTTCTTAAATTCTTTAAGAAAATGATTGGCATCCTCACTGTTAAATATAGATCCTTAAGATCATTAGATTTCAGAGGTGTTACTCTTTAAGAGATGTGCCCTGAAATCTTGTTCTAAGGCTGCTGTTATATAGGAATGTGGAGATTTAAGTTTATATCCAAGATCTATGATGAAAAGGCTGAGATCTTGGATTTGTTTGTAAAGATTTGTCATTGGCTTTTATCTAAATACTTTTGGGATGGATACATTCCACTTGGGTGATTTCTGAGAAGTTAAGTACATGACTTCTAAGATAATTAGATCATGTGAAGTTTTATATCACTTACCACAACAGTTGAGTTGTTGGTGTTGTTGCTGGTTGATCTTGGTGGCTTCATATTGGTGGCTTGATCACTCCTTGGAGCTTGTTTTGCATCCCCTGATATTGATCCTGCTCCTCCTAGTGTTGGAGATATGCCCAAGAGGCAATAATAAAAGTGGTTATTATTATATCTTTGTGTTTATGATGAATGTTTACATCCCATGCTATAATTGTATTATTAGGAAACACTAATACATGTGTGTTTTGTAAACATAAGAGAGTCCCTAGTAAGCCTCTTGTTAAACTAGCTTGTTGATTAATTGATGATCATGGTTTCCTGATCATGGACATTAGGATGTGATTAATAACAAGGTTATATCATTAGGAGAATGATGTAATGGACATACACCCATAGTAAGCGTAGCATAAGATCAAGGCATTAAGTTCGTATTGCTATAAGCTTTTAAATGCATAGTAACCTAATCCTTCGACCATGAGGTTGTGTTAATCACCATCACCGGATGGGTACTTTGATGACATCAAACGCCGCTTCGTAACTGGGTGGTCATAAAGGTGTCATTGGGTATTCCGAAAGTATGTGTTGAAGCGCATGGACCAAGATTGGGATTTGTCCATCCATATGACAGATAGATATGCTCTGGGCCCTCTCGGTGGAATGTCATCTAGTTAGCTCGCAAGCATGTGACTGGGTCACAAGGGATGACATATCACGGAACGAGTAAAGAGTACTTATCAGTAACGAGGTAGAACTAGGTATGGAGATGCCGACGATCAAACCTCGGATAAGTATAGTATCGCATGACAAAGGGAATTGGTTTCATATATAAATGGTTCAATCAATCACGAAGTCATCGTTGAGTATGTGGGAGCCATTATGGATCTCCAGGTCCCGCTGATGGTTATTGATAGGAGATGTGTCTCTGTCATGTCTACATATTCACGAACTGTAGGGTGACACACTTAAGGTTCGAAGTTGTTTTAAGTAGATATGGAATGTGCGTTGGAGACCGAATGTTGTTCGAAGCCTCGGATTGGATCCGGGACATCACGAGGAGATCCGGAATTGTCTGGAGAATAAGATTCATATATTGGGGATCATTTTCTGAGTTAGGAAATGTTCCGGAGTATTTGTATGAGGATTCTAGAAGGTTTTGGAATGTTCCGGAAGGTTCTGGAAGATTTCTTGGAGTTTGCTTGAAAACCAAGAAAGGGATCAAGGAGTCCTGGTGGGGCAAGACAAGGAGTCGTGGGGGAGGAGGACTCCTCCCCCCCTCCCCAATCCGCCAGCCATAGAGGGAGGGGAGTCCTACTAGGACTCCCCCTCCCATGGCGCCTCCCCCCTTTAGATAGAGGGGTGGGGGCGCCACCTCCAAGCCCTCCTTCATAACTCCAAATCTCTGCCGCCTCTCTCCTCCTCCTTTCTTCTGCACAGGCATAGGTGAAGCCCTGCATAATTCTCTACTCCACCACCACCACCACACCATCGTGCTGCTAGGATTCTGTGGAGAAGATCTACTACCTCCGCTGCTCGCTGGAACGAGGAGAGGAAGGTCTGCTTCGACTCCGCACGTGTGACCGACTGCGGAAGCGCTGCCGAAACGCGGCGCCGGAAGGATCGTCCACACGATCTTGAGATCGGCAAGTGATCGACTACATCAACCACGAGATCTAATCTCATAACGCTTTCGGATCTACGAGGGTTAGTACATATCTATCTCGTTGCACATGTCTAATAGATTAGATCTTGGCTTTTATCTAGATTAGATCTGGGTTTTGTTCGTTCTTGCGGTAGAAATTTTTTGTTTTCCATGCTACGAACCCATCACCTAGCTCATGTGATCTGCTATAGACCTTGCTATCTTCCTACACCACCCCACCCTATGTCACCATCCTGAGGATGATCTGGTGGTTTGTTGTGTATATTGGCTGGTGGGTTTGTTGGGGATTTGGCTAGATCAGTGGTGTTCTTGGCTATGTGCTTGAACGTGTGGTGATGGAATGAGATAACCAACAGTTGTGCTACGGCAGTGTTTCCCTTTTGACTGCTTGGACTGCTGCTGCTGTGTCGACAACACATAGTATGCAGTTAGCAGAGTAAGCTGCTTTACTGTTTGTCCTATTTGGATCAGATCAAGTGAATTGATTTTCACTTCTTAACCTTTTACTGGTTACCAACATGGTGAAACTTGCCCCTTTTCATATACTCAATGATGAGTTTGGCATATCACTTGTATGCACAATCTGAGAGTAATCTAACTCCAAAATTAACCCTTTATTTTATCATCAGTTTGTCTATTTCTTTTATTTTGTGTTACAGGAATTAAAGTGAAGAAGAAGAGATCAGGGATATAAAAGATGTAAATAGGAATTTTAGTCTAGACTTTTCCTTTATACTTTTGTAATCTTTCTTTGCTATTTGAGGCAATTGTAATACTTGTATAACTTATTTAATAAAGTTTGTTTCTGTAATATTCAGTGTTTTTGGTGTATATAACACTATTTGCATTATTTAATCAGAAAATAGAATTCCCTTTCTTATTTCATTTTCCTTGTCTTAATTCCTTATTAGTATCTATTATCTAAAATTTAACCAAATAATACAAATAAAGAATTTTGGAAATCAAACCAATAATACCACTTCTAATTTTCAAATTCTTTTCAAATTGATTTAAATTTTTAATTTGAATTCCAATTAACTTCCCCAAAAGCTTAATAATGCCCAAAGGTCATGTCAAAATTCATAAAAACCACAAACCAGAGCTATTCCTGCCTCTAGTTAGCGAAAGAAACTCTGATCCCTTTAGGTTTTTGTTTGGCGAAAAATTTACCCTGATTTTACAGATGCATGCATGCACAAACTTGGATTCCTAATTCTACCCTTCGTCAGATCCTAATGCTGGGATGTTACAAGGCGACGAAAACAGTGGATCGTGAGCACGACCATGCCATCGATACCGCATCCAAGGAGGAACGTGTGGCGGATGCCACCGAGCTGGCAGCCGCTTGGGTGCTCATCGATGGGGACGATACTGAGGTCGAGGATGAGGATGTGGTGGAAGGCTATGAGGGTGGTCGCAGGCCGTGGAATCCATGCAGGAGAGGTTGCAACATAGGGTTGTAGCGAGAGAGAACGTCAAACACGAGTGTCGTGCGGTAGAGGATCAGCTGGCGATCACGATGTCGGCGACTCTCCATAAGTATGTTGGAAGATTTTTGGATGTCATCATCCCTGGTCTTCTTACCGTTCATCTTCTTGTTGGCAAACTTTCTTCCGTCAGGTTTCTTGGTCTTGGCTATTGAGTTGGGTGTTGGGATTCTATTTCATTCCTTGTCACTTGAATCTTTGTCTTCACAATCAACAAGGTTACCCACGGAAGGTCTTCATCACATTCTTCTTTGTGCCCTCATATCATGATTTCTGCACTTCTCAACATTCTCAAGCTCGTCCCAACAATGGTGTAAAGTGAAAGCTTTCCCTTTCTTATCCTTCTTTATCGCCTTGTTCACTCTTCCCCTAAACATATTTTGTGCCATGTTATTCTACATATGAGAAATAGGAAAATGTTGGCCACACAGAACACACAAAAATGTGAAAATATGTTGCAAACACTCACTCGATCATCATCACTAGTCCCACTTGGATTTATCCGTTTCACATTTGCCAAACACGCCGACCACTTTTGACAATTGATGGATATGGTACCCCATCGATGACGAATGGAAGCAGCGGTTCTTTCACGGCCATGTGGGTTGCGAGCATCAAAGAACTCCTTCCTCCTCTCCCCATATGTGTCCTTCTACTGCTCTTTGCCCATGGCCGGATCAAGAACCACCTTCTTCCATGCCAAGATGATCACAAGGTCTTCTTTGTTGGTGTAGTTGCTTGTTCTTTGGGCCACTTGGGTTGAGTCCACAAACCATCATCCATCTCATCAAGATTTTGTTCATATTCTTGACACGGGGTTTCGTGTGAACCCACAAAATCTTGATGAGATGTCACATTCATACTCTCCAAAAAATTTACATCATGCAAACTAGGAAAATCACAATAGAGCAAAAATTAACATAAATGGCTAATATACACCACTAGAATTCACCCATGCATGAATTAGTCGGCGGAAATACCTTTGTGCCACTCCGTCAAACATGTCATGCACGGGTGTCGGGACAAACGGTGGCGAAAAATCCTCCACCATGGGTGCCGGCGGCAGGATGGACTGTGGTGGCATCTCCACATCCGTCGCGGAATTGACCTCACACGGGCAGAAAGGGCCTTCTCCTTCTTCACCTTGCCGTCGGTGGCCGCGGTCGACCGCCGCTTCTAGTAGCGGTGGATGGCGCAGTTGGCTTCCTCCTCTTTGCTATCGTCTTGCCGACAATTGCGACGATGCCCTAACTAGGATTCGATGCAGCGACGACCGGCTGAGGAGCTTGGAAGTTCGCGCGATGGGCAGGCAACAACATAGGGTTTGGCGCGGCGGATGCAGCAGACACTGGGGGGCCATCGAGAGGGGCGAAAGAGGAAGAGGGCTTCGGCGGCCCTGTCCATGGTGTTCTTGTTGCTGACGGCCAAAGCGGGGAGGCGGAAGGCGCATGTGCTGGAAGTTTCACCGCGGTGGTTAGGTGCGTGCGTGAGCGGGAAGAGGAAATGAGGCACGACCACAGTGTGGCAAGTATGCGGCAGTGCCCCAAACAATGGGACAGCAAACATAGTGTGGGCAGCTGTTGGAGGTCTTTTTCCGCCAAAGTACCCCATTTGGTGGTTCTTTTAGGGCCCCATTACCCCAAAATGGGGCAACTATTAGAGACGCTCTAAAAACAAGCCTCTAATTTTAGGCGCGTGCTAGGCGTCCCCAAGACGATGGGGAGCTCCCATCGTCCTGCTTCCACGCGCGCCACGTGTCCCCAAAATCGCCTCAAATCCCGCTTTTGCTGCAAAACACCGCTTTTTTGCTACAAATGTACCCGTTTTTGCTTCCGAAGCAAAAAAGGTTCGTTCTAGAAATAGAACGTTCCGCCGGAGACCTCGTCGGAGACCATGCAACAAAAAATTGTACTAATGTAGCAAAACCGACTTCGCCGGAAACATCGTTGGAAAAAAATCGCCGGTGACTCTCGCCGGAGACCTTGTAGCAAAAAGTTGACACTCTTGTAGCAAAAACCACAAGACGGTTGTAGCAAAAAAGTTCTTCTCATGTAGCAAAAAATCTATTTCGTCGGAGACATTGACGGAGACTTTAGACACCTCGTCGGAGGCCTCTAGCAAAAAAATTACGATATTATAGCAAAATCAGAAAACAAATGTAGCAAAAAAAATAACAAACGTGTAGCAAAATCCGAATTTGCCAAAGACATTGTCGCAAAAACATGCTATGTAACAAAATAGTCCGTCATATGTAGCAACGCCGACTGCCGTATGTAACAAATTTGACCACCGCGGGTAGCAAAAATTGCCAACGGAGCAACGCCACCTATGGAGGAACCCTAGGCCATGGAGGTAGAGGAGTGGGCCTCTCGTCCTCGATACCGGCAGCCTAGATGCAGAGGAGGAGCAGTAGGCTCGCCGGTTGTACTGCGTGGAGGTCACCGGAGACGGAGGCGGAGGTCGCCGGGACACGCGGAGAGGAGATGGGCGAAGGGTGCTGGACGGCGAGCTCGCGCTGGACCGCGGAGTGGCACACGAGGCCGTCGAGGAAGCCAGGATCTGGTTGGGACGACGACCTCGCCTTTTTTTTTCCTATCTGGAACGCGTGCGTGAGGCGGAGCGAGCGACCCATCATTTTCCCTAATTTTAGGTGCAACTCACGTGGTTCGACTGAATTTTTCCACTATATTTAATCCCTACGCCAGGGGCATGAAATTTAATTATCTGAAGGGGTAAAAACAATTCAACTAAATAACTACCCTCGGAACATAAGACAATCTGTAGACTTCCAACCGATTGTGCTGGTATATGGAGAGGGATCAACCTCTAGTCAAACCCCCATCGGTCCTGATTCTGGCATATATGTACGCTGGCAACAGAGCTGATGTGATTTGCCCTTCCAGTAATTTGATAAGCACTCTTAAGCAAAAAATACAACAAATTGTACATAAACTTTCATATCTAATCAGTGGCTACATGTATACTAACCAGACTAATTGGCTACTTGGGAGAGGTGCTAATATATCGAACATCTGTGATGGTTTCATTAGAAAAACACTCTTCCTCCTATTTCTTCAAGCTGAATTCACGAGTCGTATTCTGTCTGGTCTCGTAATTCTGCGGCAGAAGGCATGCATGTGAACAATTTCATCCAAGATGTGTTCTCATTAGCAGCACCACTTTCAGACATGAATGAGAAAAATGCAAGCAACAACACTCATCGTGTCCTTGGTCTTATCTGATAGTATTTCACACCATAACCTACTGTGGATGCCATTGTTGTTGTCGCTACCAGCCAGCTGCAGTTACAAAGAGAAGAATATACTTAGCATGAAACAGTGCAAACAAAATGATCATAAGATTTACTATCACTAAACTTCTTTCTCAATCATCACTTGTTGGTATTCAAGTATTCTTCTGATTCAATATTATCTGCTGAAATTATCATGTCACCAAAGGATACATAGGAAATGCTTCTGGGTAATGTCAGATAATTCAGTAGTTTTTCCTGATTTAATGAAGAAACATAATTTCCTATAAAAAAGATCACCATTCTGCCAGACAAAGACAAAGTTTGAAACAGGATTACCTCAAGTATGTAATATAATTATGAGTCTCTTCTGTGCCATATTCCGGCTGAAGGAGCGCACCAGCAACCAGCATCAACTGGAATACTGTATTCACCTGCATTAAGAAATTACTGTCATGCGTGTCAAAGGTCTACAGGATCAAATGATGTGATTACACAGGACTACATACCTTGCTGATGAAAAGAGGCTCAACCTTCTCACGCTGAATTGCATCTAAGTTGGAAAAGTCTGACCAACTGTTCCACTGGCACAAGGATAATCAGGGTGTGAATTCATTTTAACGCTTCCAAAGAACTACATCAATTTGGAGTAAGTAGTACCTTCCATCCTAGACTGGAAGCTCGTTTGTAGAAAGCACCACCCACCAGGAGAAGGTCTCTTACAACCACCAGGCCAACAAGGCCAGCTTCAAGCAAAGCAAACAATGTGCAACTTAATCGATTGATTCATCAAACAATTGAGTTAAGGGCAAGTATAACAGAACAACATATTGACCTAACAGCAATCATTGATTATATTTTACTTAGATGAGGCTAGTGAATGGTCACACTTTTTTTCAGTGTCACTTGGTATTTCTAGTTGGGATTGATCGATAAGTTAGACATCTATGGAAGCAAGTTGTCTCGTAATATCTCTGTGTAGCAAATATGTGAAAAATAAGAGAGTGCGTGTTGATCTACTCACGATGTAAGAGCTCCTTTTCAACCATTGCTACGGCGACACTGCAAATCAATACCTAAGCAACACAACAAAGAAAGCAGATCAGCTTAGGAACACAGGTGTAATTTAATAAGGAAACATAAAGCTTATAAACATTAATATTTTGAAGTTTGAACCTTGTCAGCTAATGGGTCAAGATATGATCCAATTACAGAATTGATGCCCATCTTTCTTGCTAAAAACCCATCCAGCTACGATTAGAGAACAAATGATGAGCAAGTTTTTAAACATATGATGTTAGAATGGCCAAAACGTTAGAAGGGTATAATCTTACCCAATCACTGGCACCAGACAAAGCTAGTGTGCCAAAAGCTGGAAGATACCATCCATTCACAATCATCCTATATAGCATATGTAGATCGTCAAAACCAAAACAGTAAACAAGAAAGATAAATAAGACCATAGCCCTGTAAATTTAAAATATAACATGGCAAGACAAAATATCCACAACTGCACGTTAATCAAGGAGATACAAAATACAAACATGGGAATCCTGTATCTTACAGAAATTGCATGCTCTGACATCCTAGAAGACTAGGTAATTCGAAATCCTTGTTAAAACATCCAAACTAACTAATCTGACAGTAAATACAATTTCAGACTTGCAAGACAACAAAAAAAAAACAAGAGGATGGTACAGTGTTAAAGCACATAATGAGAAGCCTACGGTTTGAAAACTTCTTCAGATCCGACGCTGACACACAGTACTGGAGCAATAAGCAATACAGCTGATTCTAATGTGAAAGATAAATAATAGGTTTACTCATGAATGAACCATTTATGTTATGGAATATCACATTGACATAAGAACAACATGGTTCAGTGTCTTTTATCTGATATGGTGCAAATCTATCTGGCCAAAAGGGTACTACCTCTGTTCCACAATGTAAGCCTTTCTAGCACGCTGTTTTAGTTTGCTAAAAAGGCTTATATTATGGAACAGAGGGAGTATTTACATAACCAACATGGAGAAAGGTTCAACTATTTGTTAACATGTTTCAACCCCCAAACCCCGCAATCTAGGTGACAAGGAAAAAGTTCCAACGTCCTATTTATGCCCTCACTAAGTATGTGGCTTGGCAGCTTCTCACTCTCTCCTGAAATGACAATGTCTAGTGTTCATAGTTCCTAAATCTATGAAATTCAGAAGTAACTCTGCCATACCTATTTAAGAGTTGTAAACCAATCAATTATAAAATTCAATAAAGCATCAGATATTGCTTATACACAAGTAAACAACCATGTAGGGAAGTTAATTTATTGCTTCCGATTCGAATCAATTGACACGCCTCTGAACCAACCAACAAACTATTAACACGACGAGTCCAGTTCTAGCTGAATGCAGTACCAACTAAACCCCAGTTAGAAACTAGGATTTTGGTGGACGAAACCCAAACATCAAGCTTGAGCAACTACGTTAATGCATAAGGTTCGACAGCACAGTGGTAACTGAAGGTAAAGCACTCACCATCCAATGAGCGGACCCGACGCCATGCGCCCGAGCGACACCAAATTGGGAAGATTCAGAAACTTCTCGCCTCCAGCGGCACCCTTGTCAGCAGCCTCGCTTCCGTAGACCCGCTTGGGCTCCCACCGCACCGCGTCCGCCACGGCCTGCGCACCGCCGCCGCCAATGGCGGCGCGAGCCCCGTGGGGCTTCGCGCGGAAAGCAGCGGCGGCGGTGAACGGCCTGGGGGACTGCGAGAGCGTCCATGGGGCGGATGAGAGGAACAGCGGTACGGGGGAGCCGACGAGGAGGTGAGGGCGCACGGCGGTCGCAGCGGCGAAGGGGGCGGCGGCGGGAGAGACAGCGGTTGTGCGGAGAGGGGCGAAGAAGTCGTAGTGGGAGAGGGGGGAGGTCGGATTCGGGAGGGTGCGGTTCCTACGGAGGAGAGGGTTTAGGGTTTTGAGGAATGCCATAGCCGTGGACTGCGGAGCGTTGGCGGGGGTCGGGCCGTATGTCTGGATCCCCGGAGCGGAGAGGAGGGGAGAGCTTCTTGCGCCGGGGGTTGCTGGTGTTCTCGAGGAAGGTGACTAGTACAGAGCGATCGGCGGCTGGTAGGTGGGCCGGGGGCGGTGTTATTACACTCTCCTTCTCCGGCCCGCGGGCAACCATTGCGAAAATTGACAAAACCCTTCTGAAAGTTCATCGTATCTCTTAAAGAACTAAGCTCTCTAGCTTTGAGCCTCTATGGATGATCAGGATGTCATTTTTATGGGGCCTATCTGTTGGTGGTTAGCCCTTATACAAGTCATGGTTATTTCTAGTGCTAAAAATTGAATTTTGATCACTTCTTTTATTTTGGTCATGACTAATCAGTTGACTTTACAATATATAATTTTATAAGTTTACTTGGTTTAAAATCTTCCCAGATCCAATTTTTGTAGCCTCGCAACAAGTAAATAATTGGACCACCCGTTATTTTTTCCGATTAAAAATTCCTGCCAAAGAAATATTTTAATTGTTAAAAACGGACATATTGACTCTATATTTGGATTAGAAATAGTATTTTTATTGGTCAGATATGTTTTTGGCTAAATTTCACCGTATTGATAGTTTACTTGGTAGATACCACTCGGCCAATTAGTTGTTTGTTTGAATTAGAATTCTAAACGAAAATAAATTGTATTTTTCTACCACGTATATTTCAAGGTCTTTGGGGCCCAAATATTGATGTGTTACCAGTTTGCTGCTACTGGAACTGTGACTATGATTGCTTGGGCCATGTCCAGCTAGATGGGGCCCACCTGAAATGCTGCAGGTGAAATTGGGACTCTATGTTGCTTAGGCTATGTACTACTAAAGGGCGCACCCGTTTGCGTGTTGCTGCTTCGCTATTCGTAAAAATGAGGTCACGTGGTTGCTTCTTCTATCGGCCTTAGGTTTGACTTATCTGGTAGCATCTTATTATTTCCCTTGCGGGCGGGTCTGTCTGAGTGACTTTTGCGTCAGTGGTATTGTGGTTGGTCGTGTGTGGCCTTATGTGTTCTATATAGAAGGGAGACGCATGCCACGGGGTTGGTACACTGTTGTTTTGACCGTCAGAGCCTTCTTTTCCTTGTTCTGGGCATGACTGCTTGTATTCTCTAGGGTTGTCTATTCCTTGCTTCAGTTTGCTTTCTCTTTTCACTACTTTGATTTTTTCTTTCACTCTATTATGGTGGCTCGCTATGGCTGTTTATTTAGTTCGTGGGCCACGATCGCTGTTGTCATGATTAGTGTGGGGTATGCGGCCACACATCGTGTATATTTTGACCAAGGCTAGGCCACGGCAAAAAAAAGAATTAAACAAGCAACCCTGATAAAGAATTTAAATGCCAACGATAGAGGACGGCGCCGCGAAGCGCGCTAGGTCCATCTAGTACAACTATCAGACCTTCTGAAAATGTTACTGTACTTTTTTTACTTTTTTTTGCTTAATAGTATACTATCTCAGTTTCCGAATAATTTATGTTCTAGTTATTTCCTAGGCCTCTTTAAGTTTGACTATTACATGAAAATGTGTCAATTTAAATCGACAAGATTGATCTCTCTTCTAGTTCTTCTTCACATTCTCTTTTTTTTTAATAAATATTCTCATTCTTTCCCGATCATTTTGGATTACAAAAGTTTCCTGGAAATGTAAAAACACGAAAAAGGTGCTTTCCCTGCCAGTACTACAAACCTTGCAAAAAGTTCTAGAAAGAGGCTGGAGGCAGTCTGATGGTGTGGCGGCGGGACTTCATGGCCCCTCTTGAGCTCGGTAGGGGCCGACAAGGGGTCTGGCTTGTCCCACTGCTGCATCCGATCGGCTTCCGTCCTCCAGCGGTGGAGGTTGTTCCCTCCCGCTGTCCCGCTAAACCTCGACGATGTCTCTGCTTCTCGGCCCTACCGGCCTCGCTTCGTGGACGGCGGTGACACGATGGCGATGACTGCAAGATTGTGGTGGGTGAGCTCGTGGGTGGCAAGTTGGGCGGAACAATTTAGCGCCCCAGTATCTGGTTTGAGGGGTCGGGATAAATCCTTGCCGTTTTGGCACCGATGGGGCGACGCATGCGGGTGTCGTCGTCCTTCCTGAAGGGTGTCGGATGTACCTCTCCACCATCCTATAGAGTACCAGGGGAAACCCTAGAACTCGGCCCGGGGGTCCCCTTGGTTCGGTTCGAGCAGCAACGTCGTCATCGTCACTCCCCCTTCTTGGAGGTGCTGCTTGGTACGCAAGCTTCAGAGAGCTAGAGCGTGGTGGAACTTCTCTGGTGGACGCAGTGGTGGCGAGTCATCTCCTCTTTCATTGAACCATCGTTGTTGGCATTGTTTATTTTTTATTTTTCTCTCTTATTTCTTTTGGGCTAGTTTTGTGTTGTTGGCTCCAGCATTGGAATTACAGTTACATCGGTCGGTTGTTATATTAATATAGCAGGGCACAAGCCTATTTCGAGAAACAAATCATTGAAGGTAAAAAATTAAGGATGAAGATGAAAAAAGTAGTATCATTTGCCCCCTAAACATCCATCCGTGGTATTCTTGGCTAACTCTGCTACTGCATGAGAGTGCACAACAATACGTACTACCAACAACACAAAAACAAGCACTAAGTTTAGAGGCCATATGCCTAAATGTTTTGATTATAGAGACAAAATTCAATTGTGCTCCTATGGATGTCATTATCCTAGCAAGGTACTCCATTTCAATGGAGCCTCCGGAAGTCCTTGCCCATACCTTAGCAGTCCTAGCCACTCAGCTTCATGGCGCATGTGATGCCTTAGGGCTATTTGGTAGCCTGCAGATGGTCTAGCCAAGGTGGGGGCGACGAAAATGTGTCGATTGATTACCCACATGTCCTTTTGGCCCGCATGAGTCCGAACCTTAAAGCATCCCTTAGCCAGGACTGGGGCAACGCTCGAATCGGTTGTTTCCCTAGAACCACCCTCGCTGCGTGCAAAAAGGAAACGCGGCGGTCGAGCTCGTACAGGCAGGGAGATGGTGGGAGGCCGCACGGGGCCTCGAAATTCTGGCGGAAGGAATTCGCTCACCGCCCTCCCGCTCCCCTCCCTATTTATAGAGGGCGGTCTTCCGTCCCCAAAATCCAAATCCAGCATTCCACCTCCCCCCTCGAGCTTTCCACCCATCAGATCTAAATCGATGTCGTTCGATTCTTCTGCCTCCAGCACGAAGACGGTGGTCCTGCCATCTTTGGCGGTGAGCATAGCGTCTATTGGTTGTCCTACTTCACCTTGGACCTTGTCGACGATAGTACTTCCGGGTACTCCGGCAAAGGCGACCATGGTGAGCTTGCCGTCAACAAAGGCGACCAAGGAGACGATGAGCTTGCCGTCTGACGAGGGGTAACCTCGAAAATGTCCATGATGATGGACTTAGGGTTTTGCGGAAAAGGGAACACTGGGGATTTCGTCGGATGTCAGGCAAACAAGGGAGTCGAAGTCGCATGAATACTTGATGAATAACACTATTACAGATTGCTTGGGGGTTTTCCGTTATCCTCTCATAGGCTTCTCTCATCCTATATATAATAGGCCGGGTCCCAAAGCCATATTAGGATAGGTTATATATGTATGATTACAACTTTAACACAATGTTGGTTCATAGTTCCTTTCCAAATACAACTAAAGCTTTCATCGGATGCTTCTTGGGCCATCATCTCGAATCTTCATGGGCCGTAAGCCTTTATGCAATTAGGGTAACAAATCATAAGCACGCAAGTAATCATACCCATGTGAGTAGCCCCCGAGACTCTACCTGAACCGTAGATTCTGGTTGAGTCTCAAAGATATGTTCAGTTTTCATGCTGTGAGATTATATGAATTTTTTCTACTTTTCTTGTTTTATAGGGATTTGATACAACATGCCCGATGCATCCGATGGATCAAGAATCAGTTAATTGCTCCCGGACAAAAACACTGTAGACCTACATCAAACTCAAGTCCCCATGTCTGAATTCGGAATTATAACTGGCATAATTCACTTCGAGCCGTTGAGGTCTTATCGAATACTGAATCTCAGTCCTATTTTATCGGGTACACAACACATCCGTAGGGATTTTTCATCATATCGTTGATATGGATATTTGACTGGTAGAGCGCATTCTGGTGCGATTACTAGGCCACATAGGACGAATCCCGGGGTCTTACCTTCATGTCTTTGGACACATCATTCGGAGTTTTATCGTGACCGGTGCGATCCGAGATTTTTGTATTTGATTTTTATCGACCGCCTTGTTTGGCTGCTGGAATTTCTGAAATTTATCGGATTTTTGTTTTAATGATTTTATAGACTCTACCGATGGGAGTAACCTTTTGAGGATACATCAAAGTAAAACTCACAGGTCTAGTAAAAAACTGTTTTAACTTTATATGCACAATTTAATTTCTATCGGGTGCGCGCCAGCGCTCCTGATGGGAGTAGCTCCTAAGGCTATGTTCGGATGCCTGTATCTGGACATAGGCTCATAATTATTGTTAGTTTTATCAGAAAAATGCTTATAGAAAATAGAGATCCACTTCTTTATTGGTAAAAAAGTATAAATAAATATTCAGAGTATGAAGAACTTATCTTTTATTTATTTTCCGAAGCTGAAGATACATTATTTGGTGGATTTCTACCTGGACATTGGCCTTTATACTTTGGCTAAGAAGACGTGCCATAGGCCTTATTTGTAATTTAAATTGCGAGAAAACATGAATTTAAGCATAAAAATGCTATAGTTATGCGATGTTCCATGGATTGGAGTATTTGACTCATGTCTTCTTGTCTTGTAGCCGATATGCTCCTCCAGGGCTAACTTCTGTAACGATGTAAGGCCCTTCCCACGGCGACTCTAGTTTTCGGTGACCATCTTGCTTGAGGCGAAGAACTAGGTCCCCTACAGCGAAGGACCTAGGACGCAAACATCGACTGTGATAGTTGTGCAAAATTTGTTGATATATAGTCGCTCTTTGTAGGGCAGTGTCATGGGATTCATCAAGTGCATCAACGTCGTCTTCAAGTGCTTCTCTTGACGCTTCTTCATCATATGTAGATACTCGTGGGGAGTCGTGTGATACTTCGACTGGAAGGACGGCCTCAGCGCCATGGACCAGAAAGAAGGATGTTTCTTGTGTCGAATTATTTGGAGTAGTACATAAACTCCACAAAACAGATGGTAACTCATCAACCCATGCTCCTTTTTCCCTATCGAGCAGTGCTAGTAATCTTTTCTTGAGGCTAGCAGTTACTAAGCCATTGGCCTTTTCCACCTGCCCATTGGTTTGCGGGTGGGCTACTGAGGTGTAGCTTACTTTGATACACATCTCCTCACAATATTTCTTGAACTCATTGGAAGTAAAGTTAGTTCCATTATCTGTGATGATGCTATTTGTCACACCAAACCGGAACACTATGGATTTGATAAAATTCACAGCCGAAGTTCCGTCCTGACTGGTGATAGACATTGCTTTAATCCATTTAGTAAATTTGTCGACTGCTACAAGAAGAAAGACGTGTCCTACTTGAGATGATTTGTGAAGTTTGCCCACCATATCGAGTCCCCATTGAGTGAAAGGCCACAAGAGGTATAGGATTTAACTCAGCTGTGGGTGCACCAGGTTTTGTTGCGAATTGCTGACAGGCCTCACATGTTCTAACTATATCCTTTGCATCTTGTACTGCTGTAAACCAGTAGAATCCTACCCTGAATGCTTTGGAGGCAATTTCTCGGATGCTACCATGATGGCCACATACTCCTTCATGTATATCCCCGAGTATAACTTTTCCTTCGTTGGGTGTGACACATCGCTGTAGCACACCTGAAATGCTTCTTTTATAGAATCCCTCTTTGATGATTCTGAAGCCTTTTGATCTTCGAGTGATTCGCCGAGCTTCTGTCACATCTTCGGATAGCTCTCCTCTAGTCATATATGCTATGTATGGCTGCATCCATGTAGGCTCTATTATCATGACCTCATCAGCTTCTGGTTCTTCTTCTATGATTTCCTCTATACTCGTGCTAGCTGGTGGAGCCCCCGAGTCCTTTCGCGGCTTAATATATTTTCCTGCCTTGGGTGCTATGACCTCAGAAACTCTCTTGGCCTTGATAGACCGCTCAGTTTTTCTTCCAAAAAAACCCCGAGTGGTACTGGTAGGCACAGGGACCCGATGTTTGCTAGATTGTCGGCTTCCTTATTGCTTGCTCTTCCTATGTGTGACACTTCGTATCTATGAAACTGAGTCTCCATAATGCTATACAGATCACGGTAGTCAACCATGTTATCACGGACAGCATCGCATTTGTTTATTGCTTGATGTGCTATAAGATTGGAGTCATCAAATATCTTAAGGCGAGTTGCACCGCAAGCTTTAGCCATACGCATACTATGCAACAAGGCCTCATACTCAGCTTCATTATTGGATGCGTTTGTGAAACTCATCCGAAGTATATATCGCATTTTATCGCCTTATGGTGATACTAATATGACTCTTGTCCCTGCTCCTTCTGTTCTTTCCATCAAATATATTATCCATGCACTAGAGAGGTCAGGCGGGCCTGCACATTGTAGTTCGGTCCATTCGGTGATAAAATCAGGCAGAACTTGTGACTTAATTGCTTTACGCTTCTCGTATGTGATATCCCGAGGGGAAAGCTCAATGCCCCATAGATAGACACGTACATTTGTTTCTGGATTATTGAGGATTTTGGACAGGGGTGCTTTGTTAACCACTATGATTAGGTGTTCTGAAAAATAATGGCGTAACTTATGTGTTGTCATAAATACTCCATATGCTAGTTTCTGATAATGCGAGTACCTTTGTTTGAATGGCGAGAGGACCTCGCTCAAGAAATAAACTGGTCTTTGAACACCATGGGTTTTCCCTTCTTTGGGTTGTTCTACGACCAGAACTATGTTGACCACCTGATGATTTGTGGCGGAGATGTAAAGAAGTAAAGGCTCTTTCTCGGGTGGAGACACGACGATGGGAGATGTCGAAAGTGTCCTTTTGAGATATTCAAAGGCGCGCTGAGATTCTTCTATCCACTCGAATTTATGTGATTTCCTCATAAGGGTATAGAATGGTAGTGCTTTTTCTCCTAACCGAGCAATAAATCTGCTGAGTGCCGCGACTCGCCCAGCTAGCTGATGTACACCTAGAAGATTTGTTGGTTTTTTTCATTGTTACAATCACCTGTATTTTCTCATATTAGCTTCGATTCCTCTTGCTGATATGAGGTATCCGAGGAGTTGCCCTGCTGGGACTCCAAAGGAGCACTTCGTCGGGTTATGTTTGATGCAAAATTTGTTGAGGTTCTCAAATGTTTCTTGGAGATGCTTGATAAGTGAAGACCCTTGCTTTTTTGTAACTATAACATCGTCATTGATATGTTGCCCCGACATTCTTGATACCAAAGGGCATTGTTGTATAGCAGAATACGCCATAGGGCGTGATAAATGTTGTTTTCTCCTGATCCTCCTCCTTCATCCAAATTTGATGGTATCCTGAATACGCTTCCAAAAAGGAAAGACGTTCGCACCCCGCAGTTGCATCGATTATTTGATCGATTCACGGTAGTGGGAAGTGATCTTTTGGTCAATGTTTGTTCAGCGCGGTGAAATCAATACACATCCGCAGTTCTTTTGTATTTTTCTTTGGGATGCATACTGGGTTTGCAACCCTCTCTGCTTTCTTTAATTCTTTGATGAAGTTGGCGTCAGTGAGGCGATGGAGCTCCTTTGCAATGGACTTACGTTTTGGTTTTTCGAAGCGACTGTTTTACTGGCTTCACCTTGGGGTCTAAATTCAATGCATGCTCAGTGAGTTCCCTGGGAATTTCCAGCATGTCAGAAGGTAGCCATGCGAAAATCTTCCAATGCTCACGGTGGAATTCGATGAGCGCGCTTTCCTATGCGGGATCGAGATTTGAGGCCACAAATGTGGTTTTCTTTGGGTCGGTAGGATGGATCTGTACTTCCTTTGTATCTTTTGTAGTATCAAAAGCCTGGTCAAGATTGACACATGCTATCGCCAGAGGTTCTGCGGTTGCTGCCGTTTTTAGCTGTTCAAATTCTGTTGTCATCCTAAATTATTCAGAGATTTATTGAACTCTTGATCACAATTGTCGGATCGTGTGAAGTTTCCTTTGACTGTTATGACTCCTTTTGGTGATGGGTCTTCATAACTAGATATGCATAATGCGGGACTGCCGTGAATCGTACGAAATCTGGCCGTCCTAGGATCATGTGATACTGTGATGGCCAGTCTATGACTTTAAACTCGAGCTTTTCTCACCTGAAATTTTCCTTGGATCCAAAAACAACATCAAGAAATACTTTACCTAAGGGGGTTTCAGCTTTACCTAGTACTATGCCATGGAATAATGTTTTTGTTGGTGCTAGATTTGCCAATGAGTAATTCATTGCTCTTAGTGTTTTGGCGTAAATCAGGTTTATGCTACTTCTCGCATCCATAAAGACTTTGCTCATGTCGAATCCTCCCACTTGCGCTTCTACTATCAAGGCTGAATGGCCCGGTCACGATACTCGAAGCGGGTGATCAGCTCTATTGAATGTGATTTCTTGTTGTGACCAATGAAGATACGTGGGTGTGGCTAGTGGATCTACCTTGGCCATGTTGATTGTCTTGTAATTAGCTTTTGGATCCTGTTGGATGGGCCTATTGGATGGGCGTCCTTTCTGAATCATTGGCATTGCTCCCTTTTGAAAGAACATTTCATGTTTTCCTATGTTTTGCGTGTTAGATAACAATACTATGGAGACTTTTCATGTGTGCTAAGTGTGCAGGAAGTTTTGAGGGGGGGGGGGCGGATAATCTGCCCCTCCAAGGGCCGGATAATCCGGCCTACCTCATCTCTCAAGGAAGCCAAGGCGCGTCGCTCTGTGTCCAGTCGGATTTTCTCCCGGAAAATCCGAACTAGGGTGGTTTTTCCTCCCCAGGCCGGATAATCCGGGTTTCGCAAGGGCCGGATAATCCGGCCCCCAGTTTTCGAGAAAAAGGAGCCAACGCGCGTCGCTCGGTATCCGGATGGATTTTCTCCCAGAAAATCCGAACTGGGGCGGTTTTTCTTCCCTAGGCCGGATAATCCGGCCTTCGCATAGGACCGGATAATCCGGCCCCCAGAAGTTGATCAAGGGCAAGCACGGCGCGTCTCACTGTGATATGTGAGCTTAATATCATTTCTCTTAATATCATGTTGTGATATGTGAGCTTATTGATGAGTATTGGTCGTGAACCCAAGATATATCTTCGCGGTGTCACACCATACACTCCAACAAGGTGGCTTCGGCCACCGCCCTCTCCCTTGTGGAGAATTGGCTATTTTTGGATGTTATTTGCGTTCTCATGTTCTTATGGGAATCACACTCAATCTTGGCTTTTGTTTGATTTGGATTTTGCAATTTTGAGTGTCTAGTACCATCTCAGTTTGGCTCTCTTAATCCCAAGCCTTCCCTACCCCTAAGCCATCTATTCTTGCACATAAGTCCCTTGTACACCTTGTGGGGGTGTTGTTTGGGGACGCGCGGGCCTGGTTCTGTGTATAACAGAATCCCAGAATTTAGGCCGGATAATCCGGCCCAAAGTGTTGGCCGGATAATCCGGCCCTGGCGGATTTGGTCTTAAAGGGCATGGCTCAGGGGGAAGGGCTCATAACGAGCAGCACTTCTCTTCCAGCCCTCACCTTCTCCCCAGCCGCCGCCTGCCGCCCCTCACCCTCCCCGGAACGTCTCCGGCCACCGAATTTTTCAGGCCTCCCCGGATCTTCTTCTCCGCGCCTCTGGGTACCTTCTCCTCCGCGTTCTTCCTCCAATGAGTGAGGGTAACTCCCTCTCTCCCCATCTTTGGCTAGATGTGTATCTTGTTGGGTGGAACGTTGTCTAGAAGGATGTGTTTTCGCATAGAACTCATAGTCTTGCAGTTTCTAGGCCCGATCTACTTTTTGCATGCATTCTAGGTGAAATCGAAAATTTCTGCCAGGGCCGGATTATCCGCCCCTGGCCAGGCCGGATAATCCGGCCTGACAGATTCAAGTCTGCTTCAGTTTCACTATGGTGTATGCATTGTGTAGTTTGTCCTATGAACTTTTTGACTACTTTTTCCATGCTCTCTCCTGGACTTGTGTGTATGATTATCCCCTTGCTATCGCATTTATTCTCCTCACAGGTGGTTCCGGTGTTTCCAAGACCTACAAGCGCCGTCCTCGCGCCAAGTACTTTCGGGACGATGGTCAAGGTAACCTTGTGGACGAAGCTGAATTGAGGAGAAGGAAGAACGAAGAGAGACGAATGGCTGAACAATCCAAGAGGACTAGGAAGGGGGTGTCCAAGAGGAAGGGCAAGGAGCCCAAGATCAACTAGAGGGCTTTGGATGTAGTCTCCTTTTCCGCCATCCGTCACCGTGACTTGTTTGTTGAGCTACCTCGTGATGTTGACCTGGGGGATACCCGCTTTTGGTGTGTCGAACAGAAGGGGATTTATGAAGACATCTATGCCAGGCTGAACATTAGGCCTATGCACCCTCTGGTACTTGCTGATGCTTTGGAGAAGGCGCATCTTGTGGATGCGATGTATGTGGCTGAGAGGATGGGGCTGCACCATCTCATGTCCCTCAAGTGCTCCTTTGACTCTGAGGTGGTGAAGGAGTTCTTCTCCACTTTGGTGATTTGTCGAGATGAGCGTCGCACTATGAAGTGGATGACTCATGATAGGCCAATGACTACTGATTTTCACGTGTTTGTTGAGGTTCTGGGGTACTCCTTCCGCAGCAGGGATAGAGCCAGTGGCCACCGCATCATCACTCAGTTGAAGCCCAACAAGGATGCAGCTCTCTCTCCGTGCACTGTGGACAATGGCATTGTCGGTACTGTGGCTGGTCTTGCTCCCATCTATGCTGCTTTGGTGGGTCTCTTCCGTTACTCTATTACACCGAGTGGGGGCAACAATGACAGCATCCGTGGTCACCTTGTTCAGCTACTTCAATTTTCTCATGAGGTTGCCTCCTGCGAGGACGAGTCAGTGCAGTATAGGCTGGATGTCATGGACTTCATTTACCATGAGCTGTGTGATGCTACGTTCAACCGTCTGTCCATTCCCTATGCGCCCTACATTATGATGCTCATCCGCCACCTGCTTCCTGCCGAGGAGTTCCACATTGACTCGGTGCACAAGGCCAAGAAGATATACAACAAGGTTCGGAAGACTTCTCACCCCTCCTCTACTCCTAAGGGCCTCATGAGGGATGCTCGCAGGCCCCTAGTGCCTCCCGTGGCTCGTGAGATCAAGCAACTGAACTGGTTCCAGCGTCACATTCTCTGCATGGGCGTGGACACGCGCAAGGGTCAGTACGAGGCATATAGGCAGTGCCATGAGTTGGCTCACTCCCAGCAGCTCATTCTCCACCACGTGTCTAGCGCTTCGGGTGCTCCTCCGGCTCCTTCACCTCCCACTCCATATGCTCGGTGGAACTCTTCCTCCGGGCTGAACTATGGTGAGCTGGAGCGTCACTTGTTCCTCTCTGCGCCTGCTACTAATGCTGAAGATGAGGAAGGTGATGGGTTCGTAGCATGGAAAACAAAAAAATTCTACCGCAAGAACGAACAAAACCCAGATCTAATCTAGATAAAAGCCAAGATCTAATCTATTAGACATGTGCAACGAGATAGATCTGTACTAACCCTTCTAGATCCGAAAGCGTTACGAGATTGGATCTCGTGGTTGATGTAGTCGATCACTTGCCGATCTCAAGATCGAGTGGATGATCCTTCTGGCGCCGCGTTCCGGCAGCGCTTCCGCAGTCGGTCACACGTAGGGAGTCGAAGCAGACCTTCCTCTCCCCGTTCTAGCGAGCAGCGGAGGTAGTAGATCTCTCCACGGAATCCCAGTAGCACGACGGCGTGGTGGTGGTGGTGGAGTAGAGAATTCTGCAGGGCTTCGCCTAAGCCAGAGCAGAGGGAAGGAGGAGGAGAGAGGCAACTTGAGATCTAGAGAATAGAAGGGGCAAGGGGCTTTGTGCCTCCACCCCTCTATTTAAAGGAGGGGGCGCCATGGGAGGGGGAGTCCTAGTAGGACTCCCCTCCCTCCTTGGCCGGCAGATTGGGAGTGGGGGGAGGAGTCCTCCTCCCCCACTACTCCTTGTCTTGCCCCACAAGGATTCCTTGATCCTTTCTTGGTTTTCAAGTAAACTCCAAGAAATCTTCTAGAACCTTCCGGAACGTTCCAAAACCTTCTAGAATCCCCATACAAATACTCCGGAAGATTTCCTAACTTAGAAAATGATCCCCAATATATGAATCTTATTCCTCGAACAATTCCAGATCTCCTCGTGATGTCCCGGATCCAATCCGAGACTCCGAACAACATTCGGTCTCCAACGCACATTCCATATCTACTTAAAACAACTTCGAACCTTAAGTGTGTCACCCTACGGTTCGTGAATATGCAGATATGATGGAGACACCTCTCTGATCAATAACCATCAGCGGGATCTGGAGATCCATAATGGCTCCCACATACTCAACGATGACTTCGTGATCGATAGAACCATTAACATACGAAACCAATTCCCTTTGTCACGCGATACTCTACTTATCCAAGGTTTGATCGTCGGTATCTCCATACCTAGTTCTACCTCGTTACTGACAAGTACTCTTTACTCGTTCCGTGATATGTCATCCCTTGTGACCCAGTCACATGCTTGCAAGCTAACTAGATGACATTCCACCGAGAGGGCCCAGAGCATATCTATCCGTCATATGGATAGACAAATCCCAATCTTGGTCCATGCGCTTCAACACATACTTTCAGAATACCCAATGACACCTTTATGACCACCCAGTTACGAAGCGGTGTTTGATGTCATCAAAGTACCCATCCGGTGATGGTGATTACATAATCTCATGGTCGAAGGATTAGGTTACTATGTATTTTAAAGCTTATAGCAAACGAACTTAATGACTTGATCTTATGCTATGCTTACTACGGGTGTGTGTCCATCACATCATTCTCCTAATGATATGATCTCGTTATTAACGACATCCAATGTCCATGATCAGGAAACCATGATCATCCATTAATCAACAAGATAGTTTAATCGGAGGCTTACTAGGGACTCTTTTATGTTTACAAAACACACAAGTATTAATGTTTCCGATTAATACAATTATAGCATGGGATGTAAAACATTTATCATAAACATAAAGATATAATAATAACCACTTTATTATTGCCTCTTGGGCATATCTCCAACAGTCTCCCACTTGCACTAGAGTCAATAATCTAGTTAAAAAACTTGTGCATTCAACACCTATGGCTTTCTGGTGTTGTATAGACACTATTGCTAGTGGTAAACATAATCTTCGGATCTGACACTTCTAGGTCCGTGTGTATTTGCATGTCCTTGCGTCTCTATGCATTACTCATTCTCCAATGAGATGGCATTGTATAAATTTGGTCCTTTGGTGAGACCTTTAGTTCCTTGGGATTAAATCATGTTGATACAATTGTCGTACAATGTATCTTCATAGTATTATCCCGCTATGAACCACGCCTAGTTTGATAACAACCTACTTAACACAAATGCCCTCCTTTGCTGCTACTATAGCAGTTATATACTTAGCCTTTTGTTGAAGTATCCGTCACAATATCTCAACTTTGGAACTCATCCAAATCCATCATGGACATCCTTTCCATTATATTGTGCTACCCCTAGTCTAAATTGAGATAAATTTAATTTGTATTTGTGACCAAAACTAGTATCAATGTAACACTTTACAATTGAACTACCTTTTAACTATTTGTCACCTTATACATGATATATTCTTAGTTCTTCCAAAGCTTCATAAGAATATCTTTACTATTGTCCAATGATCATCTTTTGATCATTCTGGTATATGCTCATAACATTTAGAGCATAGGACATATCTGGATGTGTACATCTCAAAGAATGATTGATCAAATATTCTTGTGATTTCACCAAGTGTCAAAACACTTGAATCTCGTGTCAACACACTTGAATTTTGATTTCGTCCTTTCGGCGTCAAGAACCTTTCTTGTTGTTTCCATATTGAACTCATTCAACATCTTAATCTATGTACATTTGGCAAAACCATATTAGCGCCTCAATCTGTCCATATAGGCATTGATGCCTAATTCTTGGGTTATGCCTAAGTCTTTCATCGAAATGAAATTCTTAACCTGTGTCAATAAAAGATAGATCATTTCTAATCAACAATATGTCTTTCACATAATGTATTAGAAATATGTCTTAGCGCTTCCACTTAATTCTTGCAAAATTCAAACATCTTCATCGTCTCTGATGAATTTAAACCTTTTAACGGTTTCATCACGGTGAAGATTCCAACTGCGCGGTGCTCACTTCAACCATTGAAGTTTTGCATACTCTTTTAGCATCCTTTGAATTAACAAAACCTTTGGATCGTGTCATGTACACGTCCTAGGTAACCATTCTATTAGAAGAACTTGTTTTGTTTTTCAACTACCATATACCAAAATATATGTAGTGGTTGCTACATTAATCCGTCCAGACTAAATATCGCTATGAAAGATCAAATCTTATCACTAGTCAATTCTTGAACATTGTCGTAAACTCTTTCCGACATGTCGATATTTCATAGATTTGAAACTCCATGTCTATTTCTTATAATCCAACACGCCCGATCGGCTTCACGCCTTTCCGGAGGGTCTTCTAAGTTCAGAAACTTAGAAACTTGATTTCTCGTGTATGGATACTATCACGGATTCCATGACTTCTAGTCATTTTATGGAGTCGGGCCCAATCACCGCTTCTTTGCATGTAGTCGGTTCATCATTTGTCAAAACAATAACGACTTGCTTATCAAATCTTACTATTTGATTCTTACCGACCCACACGGTTCTATAGGAACTCTAATCTCCGAGATCACACCTTTTGTAATCACGAGAGCCATGAGCATGTGGTCGTCACCGGGACACTTTCCGGCGCTGCGCTACTTAGCACATATAGCTAGGTTCAACAACCTTATCAAAGTTCTATTGTCCTCCCACTTAACTTTTCACGAAAAATTCCTTCTCAAGAAACTTGACGTTCCAAGCGACAAACTCTTTTGTCCTCGGCGTTATGGAGAAATTCCCAGCAAATTCTTTGGAATAACCTACAAAGACATGCTTATCCGACTTTTTGTAAACATTTTACTTATGCATAGCATACCAAAATTTAAGAAAAGACAATTCGGGTTTTATCCCAACCATGACTTATATGGTGTCATTTCAACGGATCACGATGGAGCTCTTTTCGGTGTAAAAGCGGTAGTCACTAAAGCTTTAATCTTTATATATAATGGCAGTTCTATAAATGACACCTTGATCTTACCATGTCAAACAAGGTTTCATTACATATCTTGAACACTCCATACTCCTATGGTGTTTTGGGAAATGCAAATCCATGGAACGATTCCTCAAATCTTAGGTGTTTTGCTAAACTTGTAACTCAAACATCTTTCTTTATGATCCAATCATAAACTCTTTTATTTTCTTGTTACAATGATTTTCCACTTCATTTGAAAGTCTTTGAACATTTTCAAATGTTTCATACTTCTTCCTTATTGAGTAAGTATATACATATACTCACTCAAATCTTTGGAGAAAGCATATGAAGTTGAAATCCATCGCCCACGACTACACATAATGGACTATACACATCAATATGTACAAATTCCAATCAGTTAGTCGTCCGTTCCTCTTTTGGCCTACGAACGGATTTTTATTATCTTCTAGGAAAGTATCACAAGCGTCATTTGATCCAAATCAAAGACTCCAAAAATCCATCAACATGGAGTTTCTTCATGTATCCCTTTCAATATAATTAAACGGCGATGTCACTTCGCAAGTGATCTTTCAATCATTTGCCTTGCGACATCTTAGCATTAGTTTTATGGTCGTTATTTCTCCTACCAGACTTGTATATTATCCATCTATTATGGAATACGGTAATTATTTGAACAACCTTTTGTCGTTTATAATACCAGATCAAAATAACAATTATTGAAACAAATCTTGAAGGCAAGCTTTGATGTTAACGAGCAACACAACAACCCTTTGTTTGTTTTCGATGAACATCATCACATTTTCTCTTGCTAGTTATTAGGCCATTGCAGTTCATGAATTGTGTTATCCTGTATGACACTTCATACCATCCAATACCGAAGAACCACATTGTTTAACAAGCAAGGAATACAACCATAACATGTATATCTTCTATATGCCTAAGTTGGACATCTCCAACCTTTATTTTCTGCCAAATATTTTAGATTCTCTTTCAGCAATTCCTTTTCTTTCAAAAGAATCTATCAACATCAATAGTGGTGTCATTCACATGACACATAGTACAAAGTGTGTATAGTCAAATACCAATACCTTTGGACTTGCACTTTGAAGTGGATCACCTTCATCAAATATTTGGCATTCTTTCAAAATTCCATTCTTTAGTAATCTTTTGTGTAGTAAACATTTTACTTACATCTTCTATTCATCCTTATCATGACAACTTTCATGATCAAGCTGATATAGCTTATAAAGGTGAATTGCGAGTATAATGTTTCTTTTTCAAAACCTTTTGGAGGATTAGGACGACTAGCGTCTCCAACCTTCACAAATTCTCATCAAATATGAGGACGTATACTCTATCATGTTGTAACCAACACATTGTTTTAGATATCGCAATACCTTTCACATATGATGGTTTCTGAAACATTGCTTTCAGCTCTTAGACAAACTTGATATTAAAATAATCTTTGAGTATCAAGAATCATGGAGGCAAACATGATACATTAGATACTGACACTGGAATTGTTACTCCTGATTTAATACTATTTATTAAACTTCATGGAGTAATAGAGTTTGCTGAAAGTTTGCAATAGGACTTATAAACTTTAAATTGACATTCAAAACAATACGATACCAGTTCGTAAAGTAAATATCCAGAATTTCTATAGTTCCACTATCTCAACTATAACTAAGCGTAAGTGGTGAACGGATGCCAATGACTACAACAAACTATGCAAATTCATTGATTGTGTTTATGATAAATTGAGTTCGACTAATCCAAATTACAAATGAACTCCCACTCAAAACAACATCCTCGAGTTGTTTAGTGATTACATGAACCAAATCCACTACACCAAGTCCGATCATCACGTGAGATGATGTAGCTTTAAAGGCGAATAATCAACATGTTCATCATATCATCCATATGACTCATGCTTTACCTTTCGGTATTCCGTGTTCTGAGACCATGTCTGTACATGCTAGGCTCGTCAAGGTTAACCTTAGTTTCCGCATGTGCAAATCTGGCTTGCAACCCGTTGTATGCACACGTAGAGTCTATCACACCCGATCATCACGAGATGCTTCGAAACGACGAGTCTTAGCAACGGTGCCAACTAAGGGTGAACACTTTATTACTTGATATTTAGTGAGAGGGATCATCTTATAATGCTACCGTCGCGATCTAAGCAATACAAGATGCATAAAGGATTAACATCACAGGCAATTCATAATTAGTGTGATATGATATGGCCCCTTTCTTCTTGCAAATTTGATCTCCATCTCCAAAGCACGAACATGATCTCCATCATCACCAGCATTGCGTCAAGGTCAGTGGCGCCGCTTCATGGTTGTCCATCATCACTAGCAACTATTACAACTACTTGGAACAAAGCTATTACAAGATGAATGACACGCAGGTCTTAACAGAATTAAAGACAACATTAGGCTCCTGCGGTTGCCATATTACAACAAGGATCATTGCATACATCAAATATAATCACAATCACATGATGGCCATATCACATCACAAAACCCCTGCAAAACAAGTTAGACGCCTCTAATTTTCTTTGCATGTTTTACGTGGTTTGGGGGTTCGAACAATAACGGATCTTACCTACGAAACTGAACCACAACGTTGATACAAGTGCTATCAAGTGCAAAGTATAAATTGGATCTATACTATGGTGGGAGAGACAGACACCCGCAAAGCCACTTGTGCAAAGAAAGTACACGTCAAGCGTGGAGCAAGTCTCATGTGCGATGACATGTAAGGTTAGCCCGAGCTGCTTCATCCCACCATACCGCAAGATGCAAAGTACACAAAGCAAAAGACGGCACGAGCACCAACGCACACAACACCATTGTGTTCTACTCGTGCAACAGATCTACGCATAGACACGGCTCTGATACCACTGATGGGTTCGTAGCATGGAAAACAAAAAATTCTACTGCAAGAACGAACAAAACCCAGATCTAATCTAGATAAAAGCCAAGATCTAATCTATTAGACATGTGCAACGAGATAGATCTGTACTAACCTTGTAGATCCGAAAGCGTTACGAGATTGGATCTCGTGGTGATGTAGTCGATCACTTGCCGATCTCAAGATCGAGTGGACGATCCTTCTGGCGCCGCGTTCCGGCAGAGCTTCCGCAGTCGGTCACACGTACGGAGTCGAAGCAGACCTTCCTCTCCCCGTTCCAGCGAGAGCAGCAGGGAGTAGTAGATCTCTCCACGGAATCCCAGCAGCACGACGGCGTGGTGGTGGTGGTGGAGTAGAGAATTCTGCAGGGCTTCGCCTAAGCCAGAGCAGAGGGAAGGAGGAGGAGAGAGGCAACTTGAGATCTAGAGAATAGAAGGGGCCAGGGGCTTTGTGCCTCCACCCCTCTATTTAAAGGAGGGAGGCGCCATGGGAGGGGGAGTCCTAGTAGGACTCCCCTCCTCCTTGGCCAGCGGATTGGGAGTGGGGGAGGAGTCCTCCTCCCCCACTACTCCTTGTCTTGCCCCACAAGGATTCCTTGATCCTTTCTTGGTTTCAAGTAAACTCCAAGAAATCTTCTAGAACTTCCGGAACGTTCCAAAACCTTCTAGAATCCCCATACAAATACTCCGGAGATTTCCTAACTTAGAAAATGATCCCCAATATATGAATCTTATTCCCGGATAATTCCGGATCTCCTCGTGATGTCCCGGATCCAATCCGACGACTCCGAACAACATTCGGTCTCCAACGCACATTCCATATCTATTTAAAACAACTTCGAACCTTAAGTGTGTCACCCTACGGTTCGTGAATATGCAGACATGATGGAGACACCTCTCCGATCAATAACCATCAGCGGGATCTGGAGATCCATAATGGCTCCCACAGACTCAACGATGACTTCGTGATCGATAGAACCATTAACATACGAAACCAATTCCTTTGTCACGCGATACTCTACTTATCCAAGGTTTGATCGTCGGTATCTCCATACCTAGTTCTACCTCGTTACTGACAAGTACT